>CM071936.1:27725068-28320226 GCA_016081115.2 Rehmannia glutinosa
CTTAATATTCAAAAACAAATAATGAAATATAATTACATTAATATATCATAACAATTTTATTCTATTAATCATATCTTGAAATCGTTGCCTGATATCAACGGCTTGATAATATTCCGAAAATATATCATTTCCGATATATGTTGGAATAATCATTCATAGCCTAGCTATATCCCGTTCGGTTTGCATATTGAACTCTTGATGATACTTATTGCCAAAAAAAAAAACTCTTTCCAAATAGCGTGGGGCGGTGTCAACTAGTTGTTGGAATTTTGGTTGTATAAAATGGGTGTTGACTGATTTTGACTAAATAATTAAGTGGTTTTCATTAGTGAAAAATGGAATTAAATTATTTGTAAAAATTCTACTAAGAGAGTAGATTAGAATAGCATTTGGAATTTCTCAAAACCAATTAGGGTGAATGAGAAATTAATGCTGTAAGTTACCACTTTAATACAAGTAAATGGTATGAAAAATAAAAAATGTGGGGAAGGAGAAATGCTCCATCCCACATAGGAAAACGAGGCAAAGTTTGCTCACTTGATATATCCCAAGTTGGACTTAAAGGTTTGGTCCGGGGGGGCACCCAAGTTTTCAAATGGGTGAGGACTCACGCCTTGTGGGTTTGGATCAAAACACACACGCGCTGGCCACCGCGGAGTCACTAGCCCGGGGCCGGGTCGTGGTAGCTGGGCTTATTCTTTTTGACCAAAAACCTTTAAATAAATAATTAATTAATTTTTAATTAATTAATTAGGAGTTTCTAACTCGAAAGTGTTCGCATCCGAAAGACGGGCGGTTTACGCCCGTCGTGGTCGTCGTCAGATCGTCCGACCAGAACTTGTTCGAAACGAGCACGAGCAGATCTTGCACGACCATGCATCGTATTTCGTGTGTCAAGTCAAAACTTTGTCATTTTCGTTCGCATCCACGCACGCGCACACGACACGCCAGCGGTGCCAGGTCGCAAGGCCGACGTCGTCTTTGAAAGTACATATGCGTCTGTTTGGTGAAAACATGTCTTTTCGGGAAGAAAAAGATCGTGATCTTTTCCATACGAGGCATCTTATGCTGTATAATTCAAACCCTGCCCAGTTGAAAAACACACAAAAACATAAGATTAAAACCGGTTATTTGCATTCGAGCATATTGACATTCCCTTCTGCTCAAAAGCTTGAAAGTCTAAACACCCTATTGTTCGATGTGGTTTTTGGGTTTGTAAACTCAAAATCAAAATAGTCGTTGTATCTTGGGACGAGCGCTGAACCGTTAGCACTTGTATACGGGGCATTTTTCGTCTTTGAGACTCAATCCAATTGTGCATCGACTAAACCATAAACATCCAAACACTTAGCCATTTCCAAACAAAAACCTTATAAATTTACCCAACAATCGCAAGACGAAAAATTACGTTTTACGTTTGAAGATGATGGCTTGATTTTTGTTCCTCCGATGGCTCCCCGCCTCCTGCTTCCTGGCGAAAACCGCTTGAAATTCTCGTGTTGACTTCAAGAGATGGCAACGAAAGATGATGTTCTACGTGACTACATTGATCCCAATTTACAAGGAGGACTTCCTATCGTTGGCGATGAAGAATCCGACAACCAACGGAGAATCGATGTGGATGCTTGGCATAACAATGATTTCTGTGTTGGAATTATATTTTGAATGGGGCTGACGATACCTCTATAACATCTATAGCTCGTTCAAAAACGTCCAAAGAGTTGTGGGACTCTTTGAGAAAAGGTATAAAGCGTAAGATGCCTAGCCTGACAAAGAAATTTGTTGTCGGTAAATTTCCTGGATTATAAGATGGTTGACACCAAGATGGTAATCACCAAGTGCAAGAAATTCAGATCATACTTCACGACTTAAATTCCTGGGCGGATTTGCCGCCATCATGGAAGGATTTTAAGAACTACCTCGACCACAATCGGAAGGAAATGGGGCTTGAGGATTTGATAGTTCGACTTCAAATTGAAGAAGACAATTGGGATTCAATGAAAATCGGCAAATGTGGGGGTGTGACCATACTTTACGGAACACCAAATGAGTTTGTATTTTTAAATGTAAGAGAAGGTGTTGCCAAAAGTGTTGTGGGTGCAAACCACAATTACATGAAGTATTATAACACTAGAGGTAGACACGCCGTCAAGTTAAATTTGAAGTGTTATGAAAATGTGATAACACCAAAGGTTATAAACCTTGTAAAAGATGTTAATAAAGTTGTTGGAACTAAGGTTCAAATCTGTTAACGAGATTCTAACTAGATTATTGGGACAATGTTCTAACATGATAAAAGGAAAGTGGTCGAGCCATATAAGTTTTGATAATCTTGTGTTGAACAAGGATACCAAAATTGGAAGGAAGCTTTACTTTAGCAAAACACATAAAGGAGAATACTTGAAGTGTGGGGGTGCTTTGGCTAAAGTAGAAGCACCCAAGAAAAATAAATTCAAGATTATTGATATAAATGATGGTACGATCACTAAATCAAGGAATGTTGTATTTATAAAAATTGTCCTTTCTTGGAAAGGAAAGAGGTAAGTCTAGATGTTTTTTTGTCGTAGACATAATACCAACAAACGATTGATTTCGAATGGGGTTATTTCGGTTGACTCGTGAAGTCAAAGGAAAACCTTGCGATCCACTTACGAAAGGCACAAATCGAGATCAATTGTATAAACTGTTAAGGGGAAATGAGTTTAAAATCCACAAACTAAAGAATGTTCATAACGGTAACTTCCAACCTTGTGAATTGGAGATCCCAAGACCTTGATTCAATGAGAAACTAAGTTATTAATGTTTAGGCCCGAACACTTGGTAAATGTGTGAGCTCATTCTCGAAACATCCAAGTGAATGAAAACCCGCTGAATGTGGTGAGGTTAAGTTTAAGACTTTTAATGATCCCTATACCAAAAGATGGAGTATGGCAGATACTCTTTAATAGGAGATCACCTATATAAACGAAGAGTAATGGCCGCTTCAAAGAAACGCTTATGAATCTAAAATACGGTCCAGTAGGCGAAATGGACACAACATGAGAACAACAAGTGTTAGAGTTGTTATTGTGTAAATCTTGTTGTCTCGGTTTACACAAACGGTGAACAGTAGTTCAAGATATCGCGTCACTAAACAAACGGCCGATGCAAACTGATAAGTATTTTACTAAGGAAGGTTCCAGGCTGCAAAGTACCTATCCCGATGCATAACAAATTCGGCGAGACTTTCAAGCAAATCGCGCATACACGCATGCATTAATTTCATTCATGTGGGAGATTGTTGGAATTTTCGTTGTATAAAAATGGGTGTTGACCCGATTTTGACCAAATAATTAAGTGGTTTCCATTAGTGAAAAATGGAATTAAATTATTTGTAAAAATTCTACTAAGAGAATAGATGAGAATAGATTTGGAATTTCTCAAAACCAATTCCTGAATGAGAAATTAATGCTAGAAGTTAGCCACTTAATACAAGTAAATGGTGTGGAAAATGTAAAATGTAGGGAAGGAGAAATGCTCCATCCCACATAGGAAAAGGAGGCAAAGTTTGCTCACTTGATATATCCCAAGTTGACTTATGGGTTTGGGCCGGGGCATCCAAGTTTTTAAAGGGGTGAGGACCTACATGCTTGTGGGTTTGGTTCAAAACACACACGCACGCAAGCCACTGCCCGCCGTGAGCTCGGCCCGAGCCAAGTCGGGTCGGGTCGTGGGCTTGGGCTTATTCTTTTTGGACTAAAAACTTTAAATAAATAATTTATTTATTTTTTAATTAATTAATCGTAGTTTCCAACTCGGAAGAGTTCGCACCCGAAAACGATGGATGATGCACTACCGTCGTCGATCGGACTTTGTTAGATCCGAGCAGGCGGACACATGGCCCGTGCATCGGTCGTCGTCAAGTCAAAACGTTGTCATTTCCTTCGCATCCACGCAGACGGCACACACACAGGCCGTGCGCCGATTCGAAGTGAAGAACATATGCGTCTATTCGGTAAAAACATGTCTTTTTCGAGCCCAAAGACGTGAACTTTTCATACGGGGCACCGATGCCTATATAATTCAAACCCCTGCGGATTGAAAAACACACAAAAATATAAGATTAAAATCGTCATTTGCATTCGAGCATATTGACATTCCCTTTGCTCAAAAGTTTGAAAGTCTAAACACCGTTGTTCGTTGTGGTTTCGGGTTTGCAAGTGTTGTAAACTAAAAATCGAAATAGTCATTGTATCTTAGGACTAGCGCGAACCGTTAAGACTTGTATACAGGACGTTTTTTGTCTTGCAGAGACTGAATCTAATTCAGGCCTCGACTAGCCGTAAACATCTAAACACTTAGCCATTTGCGAAGCAGAAACCTTCTAAATTTACCCAACACTGGTAAGATCAATGACAACTTAACCAACAAATAAACTAATGGAATATAAATATGTTTTCTTGTAGCAACCTTCTTATGAGCAAAACCTCCTATAATTGCTATTTTAGAGAAAACTTTCATCTAAAAGGAAATAAAAAATAAAGTTTTCAAGTTGACTTTCAAGTTTATGTAATGTAACCGCAAAACATGCAACCAATAAAACAAATAGAAGATCAACAACAAATTATGCAAACCTGGTTAATATACTTTAATAAAATAAAGGCTTGATATAATTCATTCTCGTTCAGTTTAAATCTCATGACATTAAGGTGAAAGGGTTAACCTTAATACAATTATGATGGTTGATGAGTTGAATCCACCACTCCTTCTTGAATTTGTTCAATCTCACACACATGCGCACAATTTCTTCAATTTAATATTTTTTCGTGTCAGTAGCGTGAAAGGTAAGGGAGTGCATGCTTGTGAAATATTTTTCATCCCTTTCACTTTTTGGACAAAATTTTGCTTGGACATGTGATTGTTTGTGAAATGTTTCAAAAAACATACTATTCACTTTTCTCATTTTTCAAATCATCAACACATCCAATTATAATTTAAACAAAAAAATAACACATTAACTATCAATTATTATACAATCATATCATAAATACACCATACACTCTCTCTTATTTTCCAAATCATCAATCAAATATAACCACTATTATACTAAAAAAAACCATCACATAAACTATCATCATCATATTTTCATCTCATATCCAATCACACTCTCAAAACTCATTCTCATTTTCTAAAATAATTTTTTCACATTATTCTTTCTAAAAGTAAAAATGAGCGGAATGAATAATCAAGCAATCACTCTTTAAGTGTCTCCTCCCAAATAATTGGTTTTACTAGCTAATTCCTCTTTTTCCTTTTTTCTTGTTTAATTTTATGGAAGTTATAAAATAAAATGACAAAAATATCCTTATTTTGTTTTTAAATCTTATGGGCCCGAATGTCCCTTCGTCTCTGATTGATGACTAAAATTGCAATTTACCCATTATTGATTTACAAATTCAAGACAACCACATAGAAGGGCAGATTAGGAGTTTCACGTAGTTATGGCTCTGGTAGAAAAATATTATGCTCTGGCAGCAACCGATACCCGTTGTCAATTGCCAAGTCCTATAAAAGGATCTATACCTCAAATTCAATAATTTTTCCCATAATTGACCAAACTCCGTTTATCCAGGTACTTGTTCCTCTCAACCCAAATCTTTATTTATTTTGGTATTTATTTTTATCTACGCCTCGCATCGTTGTTGCTTGAACGGAATAACTGCTCTATATTGTTGTTGCTTGTTTGATTTCACTCATTTTTACTTTGTGTTAAAGTAAATTTAGCGAAGAGTTACTCTCTTTTTCTTGATCTGACTTGAGGGTGACTTAGTGAGTGTGTGTGTGTGTGATTTTTCTTTTTTAAATCTATATGTTGGTGGTTGATATTTTGTTGAATTAAATTGCAGAGTCTTGGTTGTGGGGTGTGGTGGGGTTTGATGAGGACCATTGCTTGGTTGAGTACATTGAAGTTTTTGGTTATTTTTTATGATAGGGATGATCTTTTAGGCAAAATTGTCAAATTGGTCCTGTAATTTAGGAAATTGATCATGTTCGTTTTTAAATTTTTAATTTAGTCATGCAATTGCTAAAATTGTTCAATTTTAGTCCTGTTTTCGCTGGAATGTTCAAAATCCATCAGAATTGGCACATGAAATTGGTGAACTTTTTTTATTTCTGGCAGTTTTTGGGTAACTTGGCAATTTTGACGATCTTTTATTTGCCCTTAAATAGCAAAAAAGATTGAATCTTGGACCAAGAATTAGTGGTGTTGTGATCTGATCAGGCTTGAGCATTGAAATGTATTCGACTGAAAAGGACTTATCATGAAGGAACACTAGATATGAAGGTTAAACATAATTACTTTCCGACTAAGTATTGGAATAATCGCTTTTGTATTCCATCAGATAATTCTAGGATTTCTGACCGAAATATTTTGGTGAATTAAGATGCCATCCTATATATTAAAAGGAACGTGCAATTTGTTTTATGGGTAGTAAGTTTATCCAACTAATGAATCTAGTACCTTTCACTTTTCAGCATTTTCTACTTGCTTAGATCTGACGGGTATTTGCATAATATGAGCTGGTGATTATTATGTTTTTGTGGGGTTTACAAGGTTACTAGGAAATTAATGTGACACATAATTTAAAAACAAGAATCTTAATTATAAAATGGCTTAAGTATTCCATTGCTAGGGCAATTGGATCGATTATGTTATAATTAATTTCCTTTATAAAGTTAGTGATTTTTACTTTTGAGTTTCCTGTTGATGCAAATAAAGAATGTGAAACAATCCGAATCATTCGGTTCCTCCCATTTGTTGCATTTTCTACAAATTCAATCAACCTAAATTTTGAATTAGTTCACGTTAGATCTTTTAACCTTATAATATCGAACTGGCTTTTGTTGTCCTTTATCAGTTTATTTCTGCATCGATATATCAGTATGGCAGCCAACAGTAGCCAGAATGGAATTCAACTATTATTAGCCGCAGAACAAGAAGCTCAGCACATTGTCAATGCTGCTAGAACTGGTGATTACTCTTTACTGTTGTAAATTCCAGGAACATTTTCGCCATTTGCTCCGTTTATTTAATTAAAAAACAAGGAAGCTTTTTAATGATGAAACTACAGCATAGTATATTAGTTTATAGCGCTGTGTTTGGTATGACAATTATTGAGTAAAAGAAAATGGAGTTTTTTTTCAAAATAACATCTTATTTTAACAACTTCCTTTAGTTTTGACTATTTTAATTAGGAAATTGTCATTACTAACATGTTAAAACCTTTTTCATTTTTTTTTTTTCCAAACACTTGACCAACTTATTTTAAAAATAGACCTACCTTCTTATAAGCTCTAAAAACATATTATAAGATGTAAGAGCTTATAATATCCTTTAAAATACCTCAACCAAACACCCTTTAAGTCAAACTATAGGTTGATAGTTTTGTATGGGTTGGCTACTTGGCTAGTAAGTAGGGTCCAACAAATCGAGTCGAGCCGAATATAGTATTGTTCAAGCTTGTTTGAATTTTTATCGAGCTTCAAAAATTGTGTTTGAGCCGCAAGACTTTTTTCACTTTTAACTTGAAGATAATTCTGATTTTAGATATTCTATAACCTTTTTATGGTATAATTGACACCAATATAGTATCTATCTAAAGAATTATTGAATTTTATGACTTAATAATTTTCAGTGTAGAGAAGTAGAAGGTTTGAGCTTCATTGTCAATACGCGGCTCAGTTCCAACTATTATGTTATGTTATGCTTAATCACTAATCAACGAAATTCGTAAGCGTAAGCTTTTTGTCGTAATAAGCTGTTTATATGCACTCCAAATTTTGCATGAAACAGATTCTTGCAACTATCTAAATTTACTGTGGCTTTCGTGCAGCAAAACAAGCTAGACTGAAACAGGCAAAAGAAGAGGCTGAGAAGGAAATTGCTGAATTTCGTGCTCAAATGGAAGCTGACTTTCAGAGGAAGGTTGCAGAGGTACGAATTTAAGTTAATATAAAAAAAACTTTTAAAGGGACATTCTCGACATTTTCTGTGCATTATGTTCTCTATTGTATTATTTATGCTGAAATATTTTTTGATAGCAATCGTCTTGGTTTATTTTCTGAACACATCCAAATTTCTCCTTTTTGTTCATCACTCACATTCTAGGATGCAACCATTTTTTCCAAGTTGGTTTATTTTGAAAATAATTCAATAAAACACGATATTTTTGTACAACGTTAATGTCCCTTATATATCTTTCATAAAATACTAATGTGACAAATTCTCCCTAATTGTTCGTTAATAAAGTGATATAGTCTCGGTTGTTTTTTTATTTTAATAAAATTATACTATAATAATTTGCTTTTCTATTTCTATATAATTTTATTAAATAATATAAATTTAAAAATTCACTTATTGAGAATCTTCACACTAAAATATATTATTTTTTATAGCATAATTCAATATATATATATATATATATATATCGATGTATCCCAAACTATTCACGTAACATGCAAACATATAACCAAGATTTTATTGAATTATTCCCAACATATCCAAATAATACCCGAGATACAAATTTTAAGGGCTAAGAAATTATTCCCGAATCCGAGATTTGTTATTCTGGTTTTTTTCTTATCGTTTGTTGCGTTGTGTTACACAGAGTAGTGGAGACTCGGGTGCCAATGTGAAGCGCCTTGAACAAGAAACAGCAACAAAGATCGATCACCTGAAGACAGAGGCTTCAAGAATTTCACCTGATGTTGTCTCTATGCTCCTGAGGCACGTTACGACCGTCAAGAACTGAGATCTTTGGCTTAAGCAAAGTGGTGGATTTTGATCTGAGGGCTCTCTATCGACTGAGATATTTTCTTGTTGTAGCTCTCTATCATGGAATATAGATGCTTGTTTTCTGCTGTATTGGTGCAGTTGCCTTTTTTGTTTGTGGATGATCATAAGGTGTTTCTTTGTTGATTGTGAATTGATTAATATACCCTTTTTAGTAATACAATTAGATTATAGTTTTTTTTAAATGCTACTACACATATCATAAATTAAACAAAAAAATGAAGAAATATTCATCGACTTTCAAGTAGAAAAAATAGTCTCTACTTTTCGTCTGGCTATTTGTAATATTTAGAAAAGTTGAGAGATGTAATTATAAAATGTATGACAAAAAGTTTGCGTCTATTAGTAATATTTAGAAAAATTTAGGGATGTAACTGTAAAATGTTTGATCATATCAACAAATTTTGTTAGTTCAACTAATGGTTGGAGATGAAGGTGTAAGACGAAATTAAACCTCAAAGAGCTTTTTTGTACTATTGAAACTTTTGTGGTCTAACCTCGTGGTTCTTTTTATAATAGTTATTCCAATTAATTATTACATTGAAAGGGAGTTCTAATGAGCATGCCATTAATAAAACAAATTCCAAAAGAAATATTATATTTACACTGAAAAAAGGTATAAAACTTCTTTTCACATTGCAGGATAGCTCCTCTACAACAAGCTATGACTACCTTCCATAAAGAACAAATACTTAGGAGAATGAAAAATAAGGGCTATATTCCTCAAAAAAATAAAAAAATAAGGGCTATCTACATGTTTAATGTTCATAGTAAGTTAGGGATGCAAGAAAGAGAAATCTTGAAGGATCTGTTCCACCACAATCCCACAAGCAAATAATCCTACACCAACAAGTGCAGCCCCTGCTTTTGATATTGCTGCACTTTGATCATTTTCTTGGCCTTTTTTCTTCTTCTTCATCATCGCCCACGCCATAGCCGGTGGAAGAACTCCATACAGCATTGTCATGCAGTACCCTCCCTGTTTTCAACTTTCCGATCATCATTTTCTCACGACAAGAGCAAATTACAAATATCCTTGAGGTTCAGTATAATTACAAAAGAGCTCGACTATCTTTCAATGTTACAAATAATCCCTTGATATTTTGTTTCTATTTTAATTTCTTAATGAAATTAGGTAAAAAGTTAAAAAAGGGGTTGGGGCCGGGGCCAGTATGGCACCCTTATCTCCGCCATTAGATCTACATCAAAGTTTATGTACACTAGGTGTAGCAACTACATAACTTTTTACCTTGATTCCCTTTTATATTTATTCCGTTGCGAATCATTATGATTTTGAATTAGGGATCTGATTTTCTATATATAGTATGTGTTATGGTCTTTGTCGAAGGAAGTGAAGAAAATCAACAAAATGTAAAAGAGAGTTTCCTCTTTTTCTCTCCCAAGCTTTCAGTATTCTACAACGAGATTTTCAATGTCTTTTTACAGATATTCGTGAGTGAAATTAGACGTTTCCGCTATATCACACCTCCAATAAGATTACCGTAGATCAAGAAAAGGCGAAGACGAGCTAGTTATATATAACAATGTCTCTCTAGAAAATTCTTCTATAAGTACATAATGTAGTTGGAACTCATGTTTGACAAAGTAATATTAAGAAGGGATAACCACAAAAAACTACCCCCTGAGGTTTGGGGTTATTACCAAAAAACCCAAAGGTATTTGAAATTTGCAGAGAAAATCCTTGAGGTTTGATCCCTATTACATTTTTCTCCTTCACAAGAAAAAGCATTTCAATAATCCCCTATTATTTCTAGAAATATTATAGTTACCCCTAAATTTAAGACATAATAAAAGGGGCTTTTTGTAATTTTTGAACATCTTTGGATTTTTTTGTAATTAGCCCAAACCTCAGAGGGTCTTTTGTAATTATCCCTAGGCAAAATGCAAATCTAATAGGGGAAATTACATGGAATATGCTGATTTTTGTACACTTACCACACAATACGCTCCAATTACTTTTGTACCTAGTTTTTTCCTTTTGTACCTAATTTTTTTTACGCTCCTTCATATTTTTTGATTCTTTTTATTTGTTTTTTCGTTTTTTTGTTCCTGCATTGTTTTATATGTTATATAAGTTGTTTCGATGTTGTTTAAATTTATTTTTTTGTTGTTTCTATGCTGTTTTTTTGTTGTTTCGATGTTTCAAAACAACTTTAACCTATTTTTTATGCTGTTTTTTATTCATATATTATTTTGTACATTGTTTTTATTGTTTCGGTGTTGTTCTATAATATTTTTAATGTTGTTCTAATAATTTTTGTTGTTTTCATGTAGTGTTCAATGTGTAAATACAATTTTTACCTATTTTTAAGCTCTTTTTATTCATGTGGTGTTTTAAATATTTTTTTTATTCATGAGGTTGGAGCTCTTTTTAAATATTTTTTTATTCATGAGGTTGGAGCTCTTTTTAATGTTGTTCGATGTTTCTTTGTTGTTTCTATGAAGTTTTTGATGTTTAAATACAATTTTTACCTATTTTTAACTCTTTTTGCTCATATGGTGTTTTTATATTGTTTTTGGTGTGTTTCTATATTGTTTCTTGGTTGTTTCTATGTTTGAAACAATGTTGAAAGAAAGCGTAAAAATGTCCGAGAATTTTTGCTGGAGCGTATTGTTGTGTTAAAAAAAAGGGCGGGAGCGTAAATTTAGGTAAAATAGTACCGGGAAACGTAAAAGGCTGACATTGCCTCAAAAAAGGTGGGTATTTTTGTCAATTTCCCAATCTAATAAGTGGCAAGAAAGAACCCATACGACTTACAGCAATATCCGTGGCCGCGGAAAATGCATCTGGTACCGTTGTCGAAACGAGAAGCGAAGGAGCAACGACCATTGCTGTCGCTGTGACATTAGCTTTGTTCTTCTCCCACCAATTGCTGATGTAATAAGATGAGTTTGATTTCTGAAACAGATAATGTTTCTTAGTCATAAATTACCAAGAATTGGATAAGTATCTTATGGGAGGCTATACCACTATACCTTTAGAAGTTGTGCTGAAGGAATATCTAAGGACAGATTATTGAGTTGCTCTTTGAAGAACTCTGAGAAACTCAGAAGAGTGCCGATTAGTGATGTCCCGGCAGCCAGAAGCGAGAAGGTCTCGACCATAAATGGAACTCCACCCCATCTCACACTGTAACAAACACAGAGCGACTTGTGGTTAACTTGGGAGTGTTTGGAAAAACTTTTGCTTTTAGAGAAAGTGATTTATTATACTAGAAGGCGAAAACAATTGACAATTAGAAGTTACTAGTATTTTCAATTAGAAACTGAAAAGTAAAATAAATTAAAAGAGAGTGTTTTGGTTAATAAGTGGTAAAAGTACTTTTATTTGGGATAGGATCTCCTATTCCACTTCTTATTCCATTGCATTGGATGAAATACACGTGTGCAAGATGATGTCACGTGATGTCACAACTGTACGTGTCTTTTATCCAACATATGGAATAGGAAGTGGAATAGGAAAAGTGGAATAGGAGATCTCAACCCCTTTTATTTGTGTTTAAAAGTCAAAACTGTCAGTAAATTTTGAAATAGAATTTGTGTACATGTAAATACATTTTGAGGTCAAAAATGTCCAAAAGAACCTTTACATATTTTAAGGGATAATTACAAAAACTACCCTGAGGTTTGGGGTAATTATAAAAAAAAAAAAGAGAAATTTTAAAATTACAAACTTCAACCGCAATATTTTTACAAATGCAAAGGGGTTGCTTGAAATGTTTTTGCTTCTGAAAGTGGCAAAGTGTAATATAGAATCAAACCTCAATGGGACTTTTGTAAATTTCAAAACCCTCTGAGATTTTTTGTTATTAGCTCAAACCCTGGGGCAGTTTTTGTAATTATTCCTAATTTAAAATAAAACTAGAAGCGGAATCAAAAGTTAAAGCACCCCTCCTCCGCTTTTAATCAATGTAAATTGGAAGCAGAAGTTGGTATTTGAAACCACTAAAAACTACTTCATTTCAGTATATCTGTACCAATAAGGTAAAGTAACTAACTTTAAAAGCAATTCGACGGGATCAGAAACTTGATCTGCCTGGTTGGATAGGCCTAGTGCAATCGCCTCCCAAATAAGCAACGCTAACAATGGCACCACACTGCCAAGAAAAACCGAAGCCCGTATACGTGAAAGATCACCATCCAGATAAGCACATAGAACTGCAAAACGGCAGCAAAGACAATAAAACAATAATCAACTGAGGCATTCTCATGATACATTCAAGATTCGATACTTGAGCATTTATGAATATGATAAAAGATGAGAAAAACCCGAATATTTATCCACCTGGAGCAAGATCATGATAAACCAAAGCAAATATCATTACTGGAAGAGTTGCCGGAACTTTTCCCCAGTCACCGCCGCTGCCCTCAAATCCCGACCACCCTCCAAACACAACAGCAAGAACCTCTATTGCTATAAGCAGACCTGTTTCGTCATTTCGTCATACTCAGAGAGGCAAAATTATAATTGGTCCAGTCACTAATAGGGGTATCAAATATAGTTGTGTTTGATATTCAAAAATTCAATTTAGTTGGCTCGAATTAGTCTAGATTTGCCCAAAAATTTTAAAATTGGCCAGATATTGTCACATGAAACGTACATGACTTGAAAATACTAGGTTTTTCGGCTGAATTGTTTATTTAGATTTTCATATATGAATTGACATTCACATGGGGAAAGAGAATGCCGACGAAATTGAATCACAAATACCATTTACCTTATCTGAGTGGCAAGTTAAATGACATTTTACTTTAATTTCGTCACTGTTCTCTCTCCCCATGGGCACCAAATCACTGTAAGTCAAAAATAAACAACTTGACCGAAAAATCCAAAAATCTCCAATATTTTCAAATCATATGCACTTCATGTGGCAATATTCGACACTTTTAAACTTTTCGGACAAATTTGGACTCAATTTTAGCTTTCTTATTAGTTATAAGACTAAATTGAATTTAGGGATAATTACAAAAAAAAAGAAAAAAACATGTGATTTGGGCTAATAACCAAAAAAAAAACAGGTTTTTGAAAATTGCAAAAGACCCCTCGAGGTTTCATTCCATCTTACATTGTCCCTCTTCATAAGCGAAAATCATTTCAAAACCCCCTAGATATTTCAAGAATATTACAGTCACACCCTTAAATTTAAAAGTGAATCAAACCCGAGGAGGCTTTTTGTAAATTTGAAACATGTCTGGGTTTTGTTGTAATTAGCCCAAAACTCAGGGGGTCTTTTGTATTTACCCCTTGAATTTACGCATTCCAACGGGACTATCACTGGATCAATTTCCCATTTTTGCCTACTCAAAAAACTCTTAACTAATCAATATTACCAACTCCAAATATTCAAAGAAGTTTCTTTTTCAGATTGCTTACAAACTGAAGGCTAGCATAAAGGATTCATACCACACAAGTACCTATCATGGATACAGTTAGCCACTGGTTCACTTGATCCGTAGCTCGCGTTCCTCCTATGGATATCAGAACGGTGAAAAAGAAAGCGAAGAAAACTCCAGAAATCGACTCTGGAAATTCGGTTAAACGATGTAGGATCTCGCCCGACTTGGAACAGTAGGCTATCACAGAAGTGTAACCTAAGAACACATATATCACAGATGCTAAAGCTCCACCCCATTCTCCTAGTGTCTCTTCAGCCATGGTTCTAATCGATATTACCTCCTCTAATGCATCATTATCCTCTACTTTTATTGTTTTCTTCTTCTTCTTTCGCAAACCGACGTTAATTTCGACTAGCAACAGAGCTTCAATTAACAGAAAAGCCCAACACGTTGTCATTGATATTGAACTTGGAAGTAGTCCCTACAAAATAACAAAATGAAGGGAAAAATACAAAAATTGATCTAGTTAATGAACTATGGCTGTATAAAGAAATGCTTACTCATTTTGTGTGGGATCAAGTAAACCTATTAACACATTTTATTGCAGAAAAATGATGAACACTTGCACTGCAACTGGATAATCCTATGGTGTCAGGGTAAATCTTTCTCTAACAAGAGCAATTATTACCATTATAAGAGAAGGTAAACTACAAAAACTACCACAAAAAAAGGGGGTATATCCTAAATTACAGATACACCCTTATGGCTCGTTTGGTTGCAGGATGGTTATGTGTATGATTAATTCTCAAGTTCTTTCCCACCTTATTAGTTGGATATAATAAGCCTTATTACTGTGTTTGTTTGATGGATTGGGCTATTGGATATATGTCAGTCAGAAAGGGAGTGAAAATGTATCCCACCCCCCAGTGGGATATGATATACCCAATTTGGGTTGATAGTGGACCGGGCCCTCCCCTTTTCATGGGCTTCACAACTTTGAACCAAACAACATAATAGGTATAAAATATTAAAAAAAAAGTGTGATATCCCTCCCATTAACCCCAACCAAACAAGCCCTTAAGGTATTACAAATACTATCTTGAGATTTGTATATAACTAAAATTACCCCTCAACATGTGCAATTTGTAAAATGGAAACAAATATCAAAGTGTATTTGTAATTTTAAAAGATAATTGGGAATTTTGTAATCAGAATAAACCTAAGAATATTTTTGTAATTAATCTTTATAAGAGATAGTAAATAATAAAAAATCTAAACTTAGTCACAACCACCAACTCTCTATTTCCATCTTTCCATTCTTTTTATGCTTATCAGGTGAAGATTTTGAATCTTTTCCACATCCCTTTTTTCCAAGAAAAATAAATGGTATGATCAGTATTTAGTGTTCTAAAAAATGCTAGGTACTAGGCAGATGGCAAAGAGCCAGAGACCTAGCACCTAGGCGGGCCTGGACGGGGTTAACCGGTGTATAAATATGATTAAGCGGGACCTAATCAGAAGAAAAACATAGATGGACAAAGAAAGTCTAACACGTACGCTGGGACCAGATGGGATTAGGCTGTGATTTTTAGAACAGTGATCAGTACATTAGGGGCCTAATTCTATGCACACAAAAATGTTTAGAAAACAGCCAATTTTACCGCAGGGGAAGTTTTCTTTGGAAGAGCAAGAATCCCAGAACCAATACTTGTTCCAATAATAAGAGCAACTGCACCACCAATACTGCCTTTTTTCCTCGAAATTTTCACAGATTCATCATCTTTCAAGCTCACTGTCACAAATTTCTTTTTATTTGCTTCTGAAAATTTCCAACTTTGTGATTTCTGCCATCCCAGTTGAGAGTAGCTAAACCCACAGCCAAACTGAACACTGTTGAAGATAACACAGATTCAGAAAGAAAAAAGAAATATTTTTTCAAATTATATATCACCAAAACCGAAAAAACTGTTAAAGATCATACAATTTGGAGTTGAAGCAGCTTTTGTCCTGTTGATGAAATATTAGCCATGATGTGCTTGGGTTTTTCGTTAAGCTGCAGGTTTTTGAGTGATGGGGAGAAGAGGAAATCAGGTAGTGGAAATTCATCAGACTACCAAAAATATCACTGTGGAAAGAGGAATTTCACCCCAAATATCTGGGAAGAGAAAGAATTGATGTGTGGACAACAGTTGAACTAGGAACCACAAAAGGAGAATTTACTTTCTTTTTTCTTTTAATTAAAAAATGAAGTGTCTCAAGTGAAACATAGAACCCCAAAGGTTGGCATCGAAGCCTTGAGGTTGCAATTGTATTTGTATCATAAGTTGTAGGTTCAAATCTCCTGACTAATATGGAGTGAGGGGTTGGAATCGCACCATTACCTGTAGATTATGATCATTCCCAAAACTTTGGAAAACGAATGTTCCACGTAAAGAAAAGTGTGAGGTTTGTCTTTTGGTGTAAATACTTTCTAGATCGACAAAGAAGAAAAAAGTGACATTTAGGTAAATTGAAACCAAATTGC
Organism: Rehmannia glutinosa; assembly: GCA_016081115.2. NCBI lineage: Eukaryota > Viridiplantae > Streptophyta > Magnoliopsida > Lamiales > Orobanchaceae > Rehmannia > Rehmannia glutinosa. Next base: position 27,741,784 of record CM071936.1, read on the forward strand.
AAATACTTTTGTAATAAAATAAAGGGATGGGATAACTCTACATGAGACCTTGTATGATATTTTGGTTTGATTAATCAACATGTAAAGGACTAAGGCATGACTGAGACGGGCCGGTCCTTACTCACATCTCTAGATGATATTACCTCTAGCATAAATGGTTGCTAATCTAGTCGTGGTTATGGTATGGATTGCGTCAAGTCATACAATATTTTGGACCTTGATGTTTCAATTTAGGAGAAAATAAGGGTGTGATAGGATGACCTTTCATTTTGTCTGTTTTTATTTTTTGAAATGAATACTGGTGAAAAGTTGTTTTTGGAAAGTTATGTAATCTTTTGGGATTGTGATTGGATGTAGGACAAAAATGTGATGATGATAATTAATATGATGATTCTTTTAGTAAAATAGTGATTGAATGTGATTGATGATTTGAAAAATAAGACATAGTGAATAATGTATTTGTGATATGATTGTGTAATGATAATTATTGATACTGATATTTTTTTAACAAATTAATATTTTGATGTGAATGATGATTGGAAAAGTGAATGAATGAATAGTGTAATTTTTTTCTCTCTCTTAAATTTTTCTCCCTCTCGGTTATCTCCAGCCAAAACTCACTTTCTCCCTAACTACTTATAAGTCCAGTTGTCACCCCCCTTCACGTCCTAGTCTTCGCCGACATCGTCTGGCACTGGTCACCCCCACCTCTTTGGTTTCATTTTAAGATCTTGACATGATGTGCGTTCTTTCAACATCAGAACCTTGTTTCGTCAACCTGAAAGCCCTCAAGATGGCGATGCTCAAATTCTTTTTCTCGTTTTTGTTGCATTGGGGCTATTGGGCTTAAGAGTTTGGGGGACGAATCTTATTGTTTGGGTAGTACTGTTTAAAATAAAATGGCCAAGTGTATAGAAAATGAAACAAGACAAAGTTTAAAGTCGAGGCTAATATTTGATACTATCTTTGCAGGACGAAATTGCCCCATTACAAAGTGTTTACAGTTCTGGCAATCATATCTAAGATACAACAACTTTACAGGTTCGACTTAGCAACACTTGCAAAAGTTGAACCAACATCGAACAAAACAAGTGTTTCAACTTTCAAACTTTTGGAATGAAAGAATTCAATTTGCTGGTAATGCAGAATGACTCGATTTTTATCTAATTATTTTCGTGTCCTTGTTCATCTGCAGGGAATTCATATTTATAAGCATCTAAGTGCCTTTATGGAATGGTCATGTCTTTTGAATTGAAAAGACATGTCTACAGCCAAAAAATGCACCTAGTAACTCGAACAGTTCCTCGATTCGAAATCGCACGACCAGCGCACTTCAGGCGCGTGTGATAGTAAAAATTTCTATATTTGGTGTGCCTCACAAGACTTTAGTGCACGCGCACAAGACGCCCAGAGTGCACGACAACGGGCCCATCCTGGTCGCGACAGACCGCAGATCGCAAAAGCGCGCCACAAGACTAGCTTCTTGAGCTTTGAGTAAAAATTAATTTTAAATGTTTAAATAAATTTTGTCCAAAACTATAAGTGGTCTTGAAGCCTGCCAAGGCCCATGACCCGGACCTAAGCCAGACTCGGCCGGGCGAAATGGGCTTGGCCATGCAATGATGCGCTCGTGTATTTTGAACCAAACCCATAAGCATGTAGGTCATCCCTCCTTTAAAAATTTTGGTGCCCCAAGGGCGCAAACCCATTACTCCAACTTGGGTTATATAAATAGAGCAAACTTTGACTTTCTATCCTATGTGAGATGGAGTCTCACTCCTTCCCCACATTTACCAATTTCCATGTCAATTTTTAATTTTAAGTGGCTAACTTGTTGCATTAATTTCTCATTCACCTGGAATTAGTTTTGAGAAATTCAAAATGTCAATCTCATCTATTTACTTAGTAGAATTTTATCATATAATTCAATTCCATTTTCCACCAATGGAAACCACTAAAATTTTTTGTCCAATATGGGCCAACATCCATTTTTTCACAAACCAAATTCCAACAATCCCCCACTTGAATGAAATTAATGCATGCATGTATAAAAATTTGCTTGGAAGTCTTGGCGAAATGTTATTGCATCTGGATAGGTAGCTTGTGGCTTTGAACCTTCCTTAGTAAAATACTATCGGATTTATTAACTGCTCAGTCGTTCGTGTAAACTGAGACAACAATATTTATACATAACAATTCTAACACTTATTGTTCTCACGTGTCCATTTCGGCCCTGGATCATATCTTAGATTCATAAGTGTTTCATTGAAGTGGCCATTACTTCTCACTTATATTGGTGATCTCCTATTGAAGAGTATCTTGCCATACTCCACCTTGCGGTATAGGAATAATTAAAAGTCTTAAACTTAATCTCACCACATTCAGCAGGTTTATGTTTGATAAATGGTTTTATCATGATTTTGATGATTTTGTTTTTATACCAAAACAATGGTTTTAAAGGTTGTCCAAATACTCCTAAATGATTTAAAATGGTTTTAATATTTTTCGGAGTATTTCTTCAAGTTTTATTTTGGACAACACATTTAATGATTTTGTATCAATGGGTTTTTACATCCAAACTATGTTTCCAAATGTTGTCTAAATACTCCCGATCGGTCTAAAATGTTTTCACTATTTTTTGGAGTATTTCTTGAAGTTTATTTTCGATATAAAATTGGACAACACTTTTGTTTTGAGGTCAACCGATCGCCGATAGGCAACCCGTACACGAAAGTTGTGCAAAACAAAAAAAATTCATGTTTGCGAAAAATGGTGAGGGTGACCGGTCCACCCTATGGGGCGGCCGGTGGCGACGACCGACCGGCCGACCCATGTGGACGTGACCTTAAGTTTGGTTAAAATTTGCAAACTTCTCTGTTTCGATTTTTTTGAAGAGGCAACCTGGTTGGACCCTAGGGTGACCCGGCCGGACCCCCGTCGACCGACCGCCGCCTGTAAAAATGTGTTCTTATTTTCAAACGTCTATTTGTGCACGACCTGGCGCCTAATGTTTGACAAAGAAAATTCTAACCGTTGTGCAAACAGATGCCTTTTCCCTAAATTGTGGGATTGATTTCTAACAGCTATAATCTTGATTTTAATTGCAATTTTTTTGTAGATATCGATTCCAAGAGAGCCTATCAAGTATCAATCATCTCCTATAAATAGAGGAAGATTTGAAGCACAACAAGAAGAGAGAACAACACAACACAACAAGATATTCTCAAGCAAACACTTGGTCTTCTATTGTCATTATTCTTGTTGTAAATTGCCTAGCTTATCACTTTCATATCCTTGAGGTCTAGGCTATTCTTGATTACACTTGCACTCAATTGTATAATTCATTATCGAGTTGTAATCTTGAATTTTTGGGTTATCATTCAACACAAGATATCCTTGTGAGTGTTCTTGTGGTAAGAACACACTTGGGTGATCTAGGTGTTAGGTGTAAGAAGATTGTGGTAATCTTCTTGTTGAGGTGTTGAAGAATTTGGTATTCTTCAAGGTTGAAGATTGTGGTAATCTTCACAAGGTCTTTGGGAGATTGTGGTAATCTCAAAGGTGGTGTTGAAGAAGAGTGTGGTGCTCTTCAAGGTGTTGTTAGGGCAAAATCGAAAGATGGAGATAATCTATTCACCCCCTCTAGATTATCGTAGCGCTGACTTACAAGTGGTATCAAAGCCAAACTCTTTGGCAAGCTCGTTTCACATCGCGAGTGAAGAGGAACGATCATCGGCTACGAATGAAGCTCATCAATCCGGCACCTCCACCACCAAACCACCTCTATTTGATTCCAAAAATTATATATTTTGGAGAGAAAGAATGGAATGCTATTTACAAGGTTGCGGGTTCGATATTTGGAACATCATCATCAATGGAGAATCTGTTCCAATAAAAGACACACCACACACCTCCAAAGGCCTCAAAGAGCTAAATGATGAAAAGAAGAAAATCATCTCCTTAAATGGTAAAGCTCTGAATATTTTGTATTGTTCACTTACTAATTTGAATATGAACATATTGTAGGAATTCGATCGGCATATGAAGTATGGCGAATATTAGAAGCCATCTATGGAGTATTTGCAAATGAAAGGAGTCAAACAAAAGCATCTACTTCTCAAAGGGATACAATGTCAAATCTAAGGAACAAGCCTCTTACAACTTCCAACTATGAAGAAGTTGAACATTGTCTTATGGGCATCAAAGAAGAAAACGAGGTATGTCTTAAACCCTCTACTTCATATGATATTGTTATTCAAAATGATTATAGTGATTTGCAAAATTTACTTGTTAAGTACAAAAATTTGAAAAAGGAATTCAATGTTTTGAAAAATGAAAAGGATAATTTATTTACTTCCTATGAATCACTATCATGTGCTCACACCACCACACTTGACAAGGTTAGAAATCTTGAAAAAGAAAATAGTACTCTTGTTGAGGATATTAATTGCATGAAAAGGGATTCATCTAAATCCAACTTGAGTACCGATGAAATTGTTGATTAATGTGATAATTCAAAACTAGAACTTGATCATAAGTTTAATGTTGTCAATCATATGAAAAAAAAATCAAGTCTCTAAGCATGTTGGTCATTATGCTCCTAGAATTATTACTTGTTTTTATTGCGGTAAAAAGGGTCATACGGCTAATTCTTGTCGAGCTAGAAATAACTCTAATTATTGTTGGAGACCTAAAAGTCTCAAGACTAATACCAAAGGACCCAAACACATGAGGGTACCACAAAACAATGTCATATTAGGTACTCGGCGAAATAATGATCGAAGAAAATTTATACCGCCAAGAAGACGTCAAATGACCATTTCATTTGATCAAAGAAGGAGAAAGTATTTTCAACAAAGCCAATTTCCAAGAAGAAGATATAATCAAAAATGGGAAGAACACAATCCTTGGAAATGGCAAAGACATCATCAACAAGATGATTTTCAAAGAAGAAGAGACTATCAACAATGGGAAGGACAAAAATCTTGGAAATGGAGTAATCAAAGGAGCCATCATCAACAAAGTGACTTCTCAAAGGGAAGATATCATCAACAATGGGAACGGCACAACCCATGGAAATGGCGTAATTGGTAACCCGTATCTCCCTAGTTAAATATGCATTTTATTTTGTTATTATGCATGCTTTTATTTGTGTCTTAATTGCAAAATGAGTTTTCAAGTATTTATTTTTAATTAAGATCTTCAATATATATTTGTGCTTTTAAAATATTTTTGAAAAAAAGAAGACCTTATATGATGTTTTTAAAACTCATGTGCATTTTTGTAGACTAAAGTGTGTTATCATCTCTTATGGATTTTTATGGCATGAGCTTACTTGTGATATCTCTTAGCCTACACTTTATCATTATGGTTTGTGCTAGATTTGTTTTAAGAATTGTGTAGGATTTACATATTTTCACAAATGGCCATTTACATCATTACTTGTCAAGAAAGGCATAAATTATCGAGGTACGTTTACTTGTGTTACTCTTACTCTTATAGACTCGATATATGTATTGCCATATGCCTATGTGCTTGTTTTTCATAGTATTTCATACAAGTGCCATTAAGAGGATTTTTAGATTTTTTGAAAGGCACTATTCGATATTTGATTACAAATATTTACTTTGTCAACTCTTGTTCAAATACTTCTTTTAAATGAGGTCTCAACTATATGCTATCGGATTTTCAAATTTCAAAAGAGACCTTTTGTAGCTTTCTTAAGTTTTTTTTAACTTGCATGATTTATTAGACTCTTGATGACCTTCTAAATGCATAGTATGTGTTTCTTGCTTCATGGTCTATATATATAGTGTCTATTTCTACTATGCTCTTATACAAGATATTTTGTGATTGATGATTGAGGCATGTTCTTACACTTGGGCTATTTTTTCTTGCTTATATAAGCGTTGCCGTTAATGAGTTTGTTAAGTTGTGTAGATGAAGTACTCCAAATATTAGTTACCTCAAAATATTTGGATGTAAATGTTGTATTATGAACACCTTAGATCAATTGGATGCCCTATGATGATAGTGATGAAGAAGACAAAAAGGGTATTCCGGAACAAACTCGATGACCAAGGCAACATTGGTCGAACTAAGGCGAGGTTAGTAGCTCGAAGGTATTTTCAAGAAGAAGGTAATTAATTTTGATGTAACATTTGCACTCATAGCACATTTAGTAGCTATTTGCATTTTACTTGCCCATTCTTGTTTTAAGAAAATTTCAAGCTTTACCAAATGGATGTTAAATCCAACTTTCTAAATGGTTTTATTCAAATATAAGTCTATCGGAGTTTAAAATTTTAGGCCAAATGATTTTTATAAAAGGCCTCAGACGGTTGATAGACTTAGCTATTTTTGCAAAATGATTTTACAAAAGGTAAAGTTGATACTACACTTCTTGTTTTGAAAAAGGGCAAGGTTGTTTACTTGTGCAAATTTATGTTGATAATATTTATGGTGCTACTAATAAATATTTGTGCAAGATATTTTTCCAAGTCAATGCAAGGTGAACCTAAGATGATCATGATGAGGGAAGCTCAAATTTGATCATTGGAATTCAAATTACTCAATGTCAAGAAGATGGTTATATTTCAAAAGAACTCTTGAAGGAGTTAAGCATTGAAGAAAGAAGAACTATCTCAACCTCTATGGCTAAAGATTGACAAAGGTTGAGAAAGACATATCGGCCGACAAACAAATTCGAGGTATGTTTTCTTGTATTATTTCTATAGACTCGACATTCCATATGCCTTATGTCTATATGCTCGACTTCAAAAACTATCCCAACGAATCTCATTAAAGTGCCGTTAAAAGAAATTTTCAAATATTTGAAAGGCACTTCTTCTTATGACTTGTTTATCCAAAGTTTTAAAACGTTATTATTTTTTGGGATAACAAGTCCGGTGTAAATTTTATTTTTCAAAATATGGTTCGTCATAATCAAACTAAACATATTGAGATTCGATATTTTTTTTGGGGGATTGCATGGTTAACAAAAACTTGAGATGTGTTTAATTCCGTCTCAAGGATAACTCGCGGATTTTTTTTTCCGTTCACCGCCGAGTATTTTACCTCATTTCGAGCTTGATTATGACATAATGTATATTGAATGAGGTATACGTTTGCATTTTGCATGTTTCCAAAACTTAGGGGCGAAAAATTGGATTTTTGGATCAAATTCGGAATTTCAAAACAGAAAAAAGCAAGGTCAAGAAGGTGAGGCCAACCTCCCTACCCTCCGACCGGTCGCCCCTGCTGATTTTTCAAATAAAATGCTTTCTGTTTCCAGACTTGGCATTTTGGCGTTTTTCTTCCTTTCTTCGTCCCCTTTGTCATTTGCACACACAATTCACTCCAAATGAGTTTTGTTGCATAAATTATATATTTTGGGGATTATCTAGCTCGACTATCATCATCATTGTTCATCTTTACCGATCGAATGGTAAGAATTTCACTCTCTTTAGCTCAATTGGGTTGAACACTTGAGAACTTGGTTTAAATGTATATTTCTTGATGCAAATTATATATGTTTGTGATGAGCTTATTGATTGTTGATGAATGATATTTGTTAAATTGCATTTGGTGATGAAAAAACTTGGCTTGATTACATTTACAAGGGCTATATATATCTCTTTCTAATTTTGACATCCGCCAAGTGTTTGATAAAATGTTTCAATGAAAAATTCATCACCTACATGATTCTCTCGATTTCAAAAGTCTTATATATTTATAGAGATCATGTTTTGCTTATCAAATGATCTTTCATAAGCTTCTACAAGTCGTATGATTCGACTCTTCCCTCCCATTTGGCCTATAAGCTTCATTGTTCAAATAGCTCGATACATCGGTTTAGTTGCACACTTTGACATGATTATATGATGTTTTTATCGTGCTAACATTCTTTTTGATGATTCCAAAGGGGGAGAAACATGTTATAAGCTCATTAGCTCATAAAAGCTAAGTTAAGCTAAACAAAAAAAGTTATAAGCTATGGCTTGATAAAGCCATAAGTTGTGCATTATACTTAGTCCAATTGTTGTATGATGGACTTATATACTTGTCTAATGATGTTTTGTTGACAGGGGGAGCTTATAAACTCTTGAACCTAAGATCAATATGTAAAAGCTAAGCTTTTAGCTTGTGGTTGATTGCTTTTACATTACTCTTGTTGTGCATATTGATAGGGGGAGCTTTTGCTATATATGTTCGAATATTTTTACTCCCATCCTTGTGATTATATTGCGTGGAATGTTGTCGCTCACAACGGATAGTTCCTTTTAACCGGTAAAATTGTTTTGTTTTCAAAATCGACCTCGTTAAAATTATTTTGGTTTGTAATCATCAAAAAGGGGGAGATTGTTTGATAAATGGTTTTATCATGATTTTGATGATTTTGTTTTTATACCAAAACAATGGTTTTAAAGGTTGTCCAAATACTCCTAAATGATTTAAAATGGTTTTAATATTTTCCGGAGTATTTCTTCAAGTTTTATTTTGGACAACACATTTAATGATTTTGTATCAATGGGTTTTTACATCCAAACTATGTTTCCAAATGTTGTCTAAATACTCCCGATCGGTCTAAAATGTTTTCACTATTTTTTGGAGTATTTCTTGAAGTTTATTTTCGATATAAAATTGGACAACACTTTTGTTTTGAGGTCAACCGATCGCCGTATAGGGCAACCCGCACGAAAGTTGTGCAAAACAAAAAACTTCATGTTTGCGAAAAATGGTGAGGGTGACGGTCACCCTATAGGCGGCCTGACGTCGATCGGTCGACTCCATAGGCGGCCGTGCACCAAGGTTGGTTAAAATTTGCAAACTTCTCTATTTCGATTTTTGAAGAGGGCAACCGGTTGGACCCTAGGGTGACCTGTCGGACCCCCGTCGACCGGCCGCCTGCGTGTAAAATGTGTTCTTATTTTCAAACGTCTATTTGTGCGCGACGGCCGCCCTAATGTTTGACAAAAAAATTCTAACCGTTGTGCGTGACAGTTTTTCCCTAAATTGTGGGATTGATTTCTAATAGCTATAATCTTGATTTTAATTGCAATTTTTTTGTAGATATCAGATTCCAAGAGGAGCCTATCAAGTATCAATCATCTCCTATAAATTGAGGAAGATTTGAAGCACAACAAGAAGAGAGAACAACACAACACAACAAGATATTCTCAAGCAAACACTTGGTCTTCTATTGTCATTATTCTTGTTGTAAATTGCCTAGCTTATCACTTTCACATCCTTGAGGTCTAGGCTATTCTTGATTACACTTGCACTCAATTGTATAATTCATTATCGAGTTGTAATCTTGAATTTTTGGGTTATCATTCAACACAAGATATCCTTGTGAGTGTTCTTGTGGTAAGAACACACTTGGGTGATCTAGGTGTTCGGTGTAAGAAGATTGTGGTAATCTTCTTGTTGAGGTGTTGAAGAATTTGGTATTCTTCAAGGTTGAAGATTGTGGTAATCTTCACAAGGTGCCGTTGGAGATTGTGGTAATCTTCAAGAAGAGATTGTGGTAATCTCAAAGGTGGTGTTGAAGAAGAGTGTGGTGCTCTTCAAGGTGTTGTTAGGGAGAAATCGAAAAGATGGAGATAATCTATTCACCCCCCCTCTAGATTATCGTAGCCGCTTGGACTTACAGTTTATATTTCACTTGGAAGTTCCGGGAATGGGCTAACATGTTTTTCAAGTGTACAACTGAATATTCATAACTGAGTTGTCCCATTGAACCAACGTCTTGGGATCTCCAATTCACAAGGTTGGGTTATCGCTATGAACATTTTTTATTTTGTGGATTTTGAACCCATTCCCCTTAACAATTTATACAATTGATCTCAATTTATTCCTTTTGTCAGTGGATCCGCTAGGTTTTCCTTTGATTTCACGTAATCAACCAAAATAACCCCATTTGAAATCAATTGTCTAATGGTATTGTGTCTTCGATGAATATGTTTAGACTTACCATTATACATATTACTTTGTGTTCTTCCTATTACTGATTGACTATCACAATGTATCAAAATAGCTGGCACCGGTTTATTCCAACAAGAAATATATTCTAAGGAATTTCTAGCCCATTCCGCTTCTTCTCCAGCTTTATCTAAAACAATGAACTTGGATTCCATAGTGGATGGATTTATACATTTTTGCTTAGAAGAACTCCATGACACCGCTCCTCCACCTATTATGAAAACATATCCACTTGTGGATTTGGAGTCTTTTATGTCAGATATCCAATTGGCATCACAATGTCCTTCTAATACTGTTGGGTATCTCGTATAAAGTATTCCATGATTCATGGTATACTTTATCTCAACACCCTTGTTAAGGCTTTCCAATAATTCTTACTCGGGTTACTTGTGGACCTACTTAGCTTAGACACCAAATATGCAATGTTTGGGCGTGTACAATTAAGTACATCAGACTGCCAATTATCCTTGCATATTCCAGCTGAAAAATTGGTTCTCCTCTATTTTTGGCTAATTGTAGACTTAGATCTACATGTGTCTTAGCTGGAGGACTATCAAAAGCATTAAACTTTTTAAATATACTTTCGACATAATGGGATTGTGACAAGTCAATTCCATCTGAAGTTCTAGAGATTTTAATCCCTAATATAACATCAAATAATCTCATATCTTTCATGTCAAAGTTCTTCTTTAACATGTTCTTAATATTCATGATTAAATCATGACTACTACTCATAATCAACATATCATCTACATAAAGGCATACTATGACGTAATCATTTGTGATACCTGTGGAAAATAAAGATATTTATTTCTTGTATTTTATTTGAACTGATACATGCTACATTATATACAACCAAAGATAAGGAAAAAATGGAAACTCTAACTACAATCCCTATAAATCTTGTGTGATCCCTATAAATGTGGAATTATAATAACTCTAATTAGAATCCCTATAAATCTGGTGTGATCCCTATAAATGTGGAATAATAACTCCCCCTTTTCACCTATTTATAAAGTCAAACATTCCTATAAATACATATTTTCCACACTCCCCCTCAAGCTGATGAGTGTATGTCATACATTCCCAGCTTGCCAATTAATGTATGAAACACCAGATTACTCAATCCTTTGGTTAAAATATCTGCAAGTTGCCCATTTGTGGATACATATGGTGTGCAAATGAGGCCACTATCCAACTTCTCCTTGATGAAATGCCTATCTACTTCCACATGCTTTGTGCGATCATGTTGCACATGATTGTGTGCAATATTAATAGCTGACTTATTATCACAGTAGAGTCTCATAGGTGCCTCCCATTTAATCTTTAAATCTTCAATAATTATCTTTAGCCACAGTAATTCACATATTCCGAGAGCCATTGATCTGAACTCAGCTTCAGCACTTGATCTTGCAACAACATTCTGCTTTTTACTCCTCCATGTAACCAAATTCCCACCTAAAAATGTACAAGAAATGCTTTGATGTTGACCGTCTATCAACAATCAACTAGCATAATCGGGATCGATAAGGCTTCAAGTGTTAAATCGTCCCCTTTTTAAACAAAATCCCTTTCCATGGGGTTCCTTTGAGATAGTGTAATATGCGGTGGATCGCTTGAAGATGGACTTCCTTAGGATTGTGCATGAACGGCCGACTACACTAACAAAGATATGCTATATCGGCCTTGTGTGAGACAAATAAATTAATCGGCCAACTAACCTCGATAGTTTCCCGATCAATGCTAGCATCTTCCATGTTTTCTCCAAGTTTATGATTGAACTCGATTGGCGTGCGTGCTTGCGGGTTTACAAGCTAACTTCCCCTTCTTTCAATAAGTCAAGACATACTTTTGTTGGGAAACAAAGATTCCCCTGCTGATCAAGCAACCTCAATACCTAGGAAGTACTTCAACTTGCCAAGTTCTTTAATTTCAAACTCTTTTGCCAAACATCTCTTCAAACTTTCCCTTTCTTTAACATCATTCCCAGTTACAATTATATCATCCACATAAACAAGCAAGGTTGTCACTCCTCCTGAACCTGAGTGTTTGATGAATAAAGTATGATCTCCTTGACTTTGCTTATATCCATTACCGATCATAACTTTTGCAAATCTCCCAAACCATGCACGAGGAGATTGCTTGAGGCCATACAAGGCCTTCTTCAACCTACAAACTCTTCTGGCCTCGAAACTCTTGTCAAATCCAGGAGGGATTTCCATGTAAATTTCCTCTTCAAGATCACCATGGAGAAAAGCATTCTTAACATCAAACTATTGCAATTCCCAGTCGAGATTTGCTGCCAAGGATAATAACACTCTCACTGTATTAATTTTAGCTACCAGTGCAAATGTCTCCAAATAATCCACCCCATATGTCTGTGCATATCCCTTAGCGACAAGCCTCGCCTTATACCTTTCAATTGACCCATGTGCCTTATATTTCACTGTAAAAACCCATTTACAACCCACTGCTTCCTTGCCCCTCGGTAACTCCACTATCTCCCATGTTTTATTCTTTTCCAATGCTTCCATCTCAACATTCATGGCTTGTTTCCACTTCTCATTGCTTAATGCCTCGGATAAGTTCTTTGGAATGGTAACAACATTCAGTTGAGTGAGAAATGCTCGGTGAGAAGGTGAGAGTTTCTCATAGGTTAAGAAATGAGAAAGAGGATATAGAGGGCGTTTGGTACATTCTCTTGTTTCTTTCCTAAGAGCAATAGGAAGGTCAAGATTATCACTCTTACCAGAAGCATTATCAATGGAAAATTCATTTGGAGAAATTATCTCATTTCCAGTAGTTGGGTCCAACTCTTGGACTTGCACATGATTAGTGATAGATGTTTTCTTCCTTGAGTATACCTGTAATGGTCTAGTAGAATCGTGAACGTCATTCTCAGAACTTGGGGAATCAAGCTCAGCTGGAGGGGTTGATTCAATTACAGGCTAGGTTGGTGAATGGCTAGGTACGAAGGATGAATGAGGTTGTAATATGGAAGGTAAATCAAATGGAAATAGACTTGAGTCATTATTTTCCATTAAAGTTGTCTCCCCCTGAAGAGAAGGACTAGAAAAATAAGCTTCATTTTCAGCGAAAGTAACATCAGCAGAAACAAAGAACATTTTGGAAGGTGGATGATAACACTTGTAACCTTTCTGCGTAGAAGAATACGCAATGAAAATGCATTTAAGTGCCCGTGGATCTAACTTACCCCTATTTTGGGCATGAATGTGAACAAAAGAAATGCAACCAAAGATTCTAGGAGTAAGATTATTTGAGACGGGAAATTGAGGAAAAAATCGAGAAAGCTCTTGCATAGGACTTTTGAACCCCAAAACCCGAGAGGGTAATCTGTTAATAAGATGAGTAGCTGTTAGAACGGCCTCTCCCCAATATTGTTTTGGAACATTTCTTTGAAACAATAAGGCACGAGTAGCGCAAAGGGTGACCGTTTTCCTCTCGGCAATACCGTTTTGTTGAGGAGTATTTACACAAGATGATTCATGGATTATTCCCTCATTTTTGAAAAATTGGGATAGAACTTGATTAAAATAATCTTTAGCATTGTCTGATCTGAATCGTTTTATTTTTACACCAAATTGAGTGTTGATCATGTTATGAAAAGTAGGAAAAACATGACTTACATCAGACTTTTGTTTAAGGAGAAAGACCCATGACACTCTAGTACAATCATCAATGAATGAGACAAACCATCTAGGTCCTGAAACATTAGGAACGGTGGAAGGATCCCAAATATCACTATGAATAAGAATAAAAGGAACTGATACTCGTTTTTGGCTAACAGGAAATGAAACACGACGATGTTTTGCCAATTCACAAGTTTCACAATGAAAATTTTCTGTATCTGTTCCTTTAAAGAGTGTGGGAAACAAGATTTAAGGGTAGTAAAAGAGGGATGACCTAAGCGGAGATGGTAAAGCTCAATTTTGTCTTTGTTTGAGAGAGCATTTACTGTGAGACATGACAAAGAGAACTTGTTTCCGATTCTATTTTGACCATGAGGTATGTCAAGGTAGTAAAGTTCATCCTTCTCTTTAGCAAGTCCAATTGTCTGTCCCAAACCCCGTCCCGAAAAAAAATAATAAGAAGGGTGAAAAACAACACTGCAATTTAAGTCTTTCACAAGTCGATGTATGGAAATCGATTAGTTGAAATCTTAGGAACATGAAGGACATCTTTCGGGATAAGTGAGGGATTTATACGTTTCTCCTTGGCTCAAGCTACGGTGGTGGTCGAGAACCATCTCGCCATAGAGATCTTTTTTTGTTGCTTGGACATGGTGTGTAGGAGATAAAATTATGAGAAGAATTAGTCATGTGATCGTGAGCTCACGAGTCAATTACCCAACAACCAAAAGAACTTGAATCCGAGACATTTAAATCCCGATGTGGTATACTTACCCGAGAGTGATAAAGTAGAACAAGCACTTAAATGATTTCTCGAGAGATCCCAAAGAAACATTTCGATTTTCCAATATCTTATTTCTTCCACTCCACATGTTGTGGGTTCCGATCTCATTTTTTGGCATATCACTAATATAAAAATTTGTCTCGCCCTTCAATTTTTCCAAGTTGTCTCGCTATTCAATTTGTAACACATCTCCTCAATGTGATATTGTATTAAATAGAGGGATTAGGACACCTAAGAAGGTTGAGAGATACTTTGTTTTGGCCACCCAAAAATCGAGCAGAATTTTGTTCTGCAAATCTGAAAAATTAGCAATGAAGGCTGCAAAATGATGGTCACATAGCAAAACAAGGCTCTGTCTAGAAACAGTTTCGCCTGACAAAGAATAAAGGCTGCGCAAGGAAGAAAAAAGAAAATCCCTTGGAATGAACCTAGGGCGCTGATACCATGTGGAAAATAAAGATATTTCTTTCTTGTATTTTATTTGAACTGATACATGCTACATTATATACAACCAAAGATAAGGAAAAAATGGAAACTCTAACTACAATCCCTATAAATCTTGTGTGATCCCTATAAATGTGGAATTATAATAACTATAATTAGAATCCCTATAAATTTGGTGTGATCCCTATAAATGTGGAATAATAACTCCCTCTTTCCACCTATTTATAAAGTCAAACATTCCTATAAATACATATTTTCCACAATACCTTTAATGTAGACACACTTGTCACATCATTGATTTTGAAATCATTTGACTTCATGGTCGAGTCAAACTTTTCATGCCATTGATTAGGTACTTGTTTTAGTCCATAAAGTGACTTAACAAGTTTACACACATTTCTCTCTTGATCAAGGTGCAACGAACCCCTCAAAGGTTGTTCTATATAAATCTCTTCTTCAAGCTCATCATTCAAGAAGCGATCTTCACATCCATTTTATGTATCTCAAGGTTATGCAAAGCTATAATAGAAAAGAGAACACAGATGGATGTGATCCTCGTAATAGGATAATATGTATCGAAAAAGTCATATTCATCCTTTTGTTTAAACCCTTTAGCTACCAAATGGGCTTTGCACTTATCTATAGATCAATCTGCTTTGTACTTTCTTTTAAGGATCCATTTGCATCCCAAAGGTT
Source organism: Rehmannia glutinosa (assembly GCA_016081115.2). Lineage (NCBI taxonomy): Eukaryota > Viridiplantae > Streptophyta > Magnoliopsida > Lamiales > Orobanchaceae > Rehmannia > Rehmannia glutinosa. The sequence continues at coordinate 27,757,342 of CM071936.1, forward strand.
TGCAACCCAAATGGAGATCAAACAACTCTCAAGTATTATTTTGCATGGTGGAATCTATTTCATTATTGATAACTTCTTTCCGAGGAGCTTTTGGACTAGACAAAACTTCTTGAATAGTTCTAGGATCGTTTTCTAACATATAAGTTAGAAAATCGGACCAAAAGACTTAGCTACTTTTGTCATTTTACTGTGCCTCGGTTCCTCTTCATCATCACTTTGAGATAACCTTGCGCTTTCATAAGTTCGTTTATTCAAACTTTCTTCTTTCCTTTCTTTGTTCAAAAAGATATTCTCGAAGAATACAACATTCCTTGATTCTATGATCATTCTATCATTGATATCAGGAATGGCTGACTTGTGAACTAAAAAGCGATATGCACTTCTATTGTTTGCATATCCAATGAAAATGCAATCAATCGCCTTCGGACCGATTCTAACTTGTTTCGGCTTAAGTACTTCCACTTTAGCCAAACACCCCCACACTTTAAGGTATTTATATAACAGTTTCCGTCCTTTCCATAACTCATATGGAGTTTTATTTTTACCTTTGTGTGGGATCTTATTAAGAATGTACTTTGCAGAGAGAATAACTTATCCCCACGAGTTTTGGGGTAAGCCAGAACATATCAACACCGTATTCATCATCTCTTTAAGAGTACGATTTTTGCATTCTGCAACTCCATTTGATTGAGGTGAGTATGGAGCTATAGTTTGATGAATTATACCCGCTTCCGAGCAAAATTCTTCAAATAGAGCAACATACTTTCCACCTCTATCACTTCGAATCATCTTAATTTCAAATTAAGCTGATTTTAAACTTCATTCTTATAAGTTTTGAAAGCTACCAAAGATTCATCTTTACTTTTCAAAAGATATACATAACAAATCTAGTGCAATCGTCAATGAAAGTTATAAAATATTTTTTTCCACCTCGAGTTTGCACAAGTTTTAAATCACACACATCCTGTTTGAATTAACTCAAAAGTTTTGTAATTCTCGTTACCGAATGAAACAATGCTTTAGCCAATTTTGCTTCAACACAAACTTTACATTTGTCGTGTGGATCGGTTTTAAACGTTGGTAATTCCAGATTCACTAACCTTTTAATTGTGTTGAAGTTTACATGTCCTAATCTATCATGCCATAAATTAGAGCAATCCAACAAGTAAACAAAAGTAATATTCTTATTCTTTGCCTCTTGGCGGAAAACATTCATTACAAACATTTTTGAAGAGCCATTTATCAAGGTATCCCTTACATAGAAGCTGGCCATTCTTGGTCATTACAAACTTGTAGGACTCAAACACTAGTCTAAACTCGGTCTTACTAAGCAAATGACATGAAACTTAATTAGTGCGGATATCCGGGACATGCAGCACATCCACAAGCGTAAGCTATTTTCCAGAAGTCATCTTCAGCACAACCTTTCCAAGCCCCACGATGTTGGAAGTCGAAGAGTTCCCCATGAACAACTTCTTTACATTTATCGGAGTGTATGAGGAAAACATTACCTTGTCAGCACAAATGTGACGAGTAGCTCCGTTATCTATCCACCATTCCCTTATATTATCCACCATATTGGCTTCAAACACAACAACGGTAAGATCGAGCTCCGACATATCTATCGGAACATACTTATCCTTGGTCACATTGGCTTGTTGTTGGTTGCCATTTTTATTGTACTTTTTCGGATATCGGCAATCTTTGGCCATGTGATTCAGTTCGCAACAATTGTAGCAATTCCTTTTGAACTTCTTGGCCTTCCCCTTATCTTTTCTGAATGCTTCTGTTTCTTGCTAGTGCTCGATTCAGCAAGATTCGCCTTGGCCTCTATTCAAGATTTGTTGGACTTTACTTTAGATTTTCAGTTGTCTTCCTCAATCCAAAGTCGAACAATCAGATCCTCAATCCCCATTTTCTTAGGCTTATGCTTAAGGTAGTTGTTAAAATCTTTACACAATGGCGGCAATTTCTCGATAATCGCAGCCACTTGGAACGACTCTTTCAGGATCATCCCTTCAGACACTAAGTCATGAAGTATGATCTGAATCTCTTGCACTTGGTTGATCACTATTTTGGTGTCAACCATCTTGTAATCCAGAAATTTGCCGACAACAAATTTCTGTATGCTGACATTTTCTGTTTTATACTTTTTCTCCAAAAAGTCCCACAACTCTTTGGACGTTTTGAGCGAATCAGACGTTATAGAGGGTGGCTTCGGCCCATTCACAACGTAGTTTCGCAAAGAAAATCATCATTGTGCCAAGCATCTACAACGATCCTCCTTTGGTTGTCGATTCTTCTCACCAATGATAGGAGGGTCTTCTTTCGTAAATCGGATGCACCCAAGGTGGTCGATAAAAACAACATCTTCTCGCTTTTACCTTTTGAAATCGACACGAGAATTTTGCAGGTTTCTTGCCATGAGCAGGTGCATCAACCATCAGAGTGAAACTTACGGATGTCATCGTCTTGAAAACAACAGAAGAATTTCGTCTTGCAATTGTTGTTTGGGTGGTACTATTTAAAATAAAATGGCTAAGTGTATAGAAAACAAAACGGGACAGAGTTTAAGTCATGGCTAGTATTTGATACTATCTCTACAAGACAAAATTATCCTGTTACAAAGTGCTTATGGTTCATCGAATCATCTCTAAGATACGACAACTTTACAGGTTCGACTTAGTAGCATTTGTAAAAGTCGATCCAACAACGCAAAAAATACGTGTTTGAACTTTCACGCTTTTGGAAGGAAAGAATTCAATATGCTGGTAATGCAGAATGACTCGATTTTTATCTGATTATTTTCGTGTCATTATTAATCTTCAGGGAGTTCATATTTATAGGCATCTAAGTAACTTTATGGAATGGTCGCACGACAGTAAAAAGTTTCAGTCTCTAGTGCGCGTCGTGCACTACCCAGGTGTGCACGATAACGCGCGACCCGCACAATACAGCGCTCCCGCGCACTAAATTTTTTATAAGTTTAAATAAATTTTTTCCAAAACTATAAGGGCCTTGAAGCCCAAGCCCACAACCCCGACCCGGACCAGGCCGGGCCAAGCCAGTGGGTGGCGCGCACGTGTGTTTTGAACCAAACTCACAAGCATGAAGGTCCTCCATCCTTTAAAAATTTTGGTGTCCCCAAGGGCCCAAATCCATTACTCCAACTTGGGTTATGTAAATAGAGCAAACTTTGACTTTCTATCCTGTGTGAGATGGGGCCTCACTCCTTCCCCACATTTACCAATTTCCATGTCAATTTCCAATTTTAAGTGGTTAATTTGTAACATTAGTTTCTCATTCACCCTGAATTGATTTGGAGAAATTCAATATGCCAATCTCATCTACCCATTTAGTAGAATTTTATCATATAATTTAATTTTATTTTCCACCAATAGAATCACTTAAATATTTGGTCCAATATGGGTCAACACCCATTTTTCACAAACCAAATTCCAACAAATCTATGGTGTTTTTGTTTTTTTCAAAGGGGTGGACGGTGAACGCGGTGGCGGCGGGTGGGTGTGGGTCGACGATGGAAATATTGTTTGGAGAGGATGAGGCCGATTTCGGGTTTTCTTTAGCTTCTTTCCTTGTGTTTTCTGTTTTTTGTGTTTTTGTCTCCCTTGTCACTTCATTTTAATCCTATCTTGATTTTCTCTTTCTAGTTAGTTTGGGTTTTAGGTAGTCTAGTTGTATTTGTTTTCTCTATATTTTTATTATCTTTTTGATTCCCGGCGAGGGGCAAAGTCTGTAGGTGGGTCAATTTGTCTAGCTTGTAGTGCGTGATAGTTATTCGTAACCATTGTTTGTGTTGTTTGGCTAGTCTCACATTGTAGGGTGTGGTTTAGTTTCCTCGACCGGGAGTGTTAGTGTTTTTGTTGTCTCATTGACAATTGTTAGTGCAAGGAGGTTTGTTAAATTCGGGGGGACTTGGTACGGCCCCACACATGAAGCGTACTTAATATGGGAGAGAGTCCAAGTCCACCAAGTGAGGTTCCATCCTAAAACCAATTGGTGATAGGAGGAGTAGCTCACTTGGTTTATAAAGTGGACTCTCTTCCCTTAATCAATCCATGTGGGACAACTCACAAGTGGCATATCTCAACACGCCCCTCTCACTTGTGAGTCCTTCATTAATTCATTAATCATCATCACATGATCCTTCATGCTCAATCACATGATGTGATACGGCCCACCTTGGGCCGAGCATGGGCCTTCTCTGATACCATGTTAAATTCGGGGGGACTTGGTACGGTCCCACACATGAAGCGTACCCAATATGGGAGAGACTCCAAGCCCACCAAGTGAGGCTCCGTCCTAAAACCAATTGGTGATAGGAGGAGTAGCTCACTTGGCTTATAAAGTGGACTCTCTTCCCTTAATCAATCTATGTGGGACAACTCACAAGTGACATATCTCAACAAGGTTCTTTCGCCAGTTGGCAACGGTTGTAATTTTGAACTTGAGTTCTCAATAAAATTCTATTGTTTCAGGAAAAAAAAGGAAGAAGAAGAAAAGAGTATATTTTTGGAAAAATTTTACAAGCAATCGCACGTTGGGCCAAAAATGTATTTTCCGTAAAATTTTCCAATGCCAGTGCCTCGGAATGTAAATTATCAAGTTCCAACTAAAAGATAAAAGAGAAAAAACAAGAAATATTGAGGTTAGAAGAAGGGAGCATATATTGAATATATATCTACGTGCAAGATGTTTTAAAAATCAGATCAGATTGATGATCGAACACTTCGATCATGAATCGATGATCGATTTATTTGGATTACCCACAAAAATCACTTATGGTTAAATCGGTCAAAAACTGTCAAACTCATGTTTTTATTTTAAATCTAACTAGTTTTTTTAAATATTTTTTCATGGAAAATGTATGCCATTTACATCATTTAATGTTTATATATATATATATATAATTATTTTAATCTTAAGCTTTGTTATAAGTATATTAGTACCCTATTTGATTTTACTCCTCCATCTTTGATGCAGGCGGAAACTACTATTAAACGAACAACGAACAAAAATAACACGAATCTTCACAAATAAACGCAAATTGCAATGAAAAAGAGGAGATAAATCTCAAATTTTAATATTATTCAACCTCCTAAAAATAATAATAAAACAACTATTTATAAGAACAAACTCCTATTACGATAAAAGTCCTAACTTAAGTAGGAAACATTAAAAGATAAGTTAAAACAAAAGACTCCTAAACATACAAATCACTATCTAAAATGGTAGATATTCTAAAATCCTAAAAGATAATAAACTCGATATTATATCCATCATTCTCTCTGTCGTCGAAACGATTATTCGCTCGCAAATTGGAATCAATTACAACAACAACAAACTAAGCCTTAATCCCACTACGTGGGGTCGGCTATAAGGATCATATCGCGCCATCGTTTACGGTCATAAGCCATATTTTCGTTTATTTCTAGGTATAACATGTCATGTTTAATAGCTTCTTTTCCAAGTCTTTTTTTAGCTCTACCTCTTCATCTTTTGATTTGTGTGAGTGATTCTCTACCTTCTAAACGTCGCACAGGTGCATCTAAAGGTCTCCTATAAACATGTCCAAACCATCTTAATCGTGTTTCTCTAATTTTCTCATCTATTGGTGCTACTCCCACTTTGTTTCTAATGTGTTCATTTCTTATTCTATCTAATCTAGTGTGTCCGCACATCCATCTTAGCATTCTCATCTCTGCTACCCTCATTTTTTGTTTGTGTTCATATTTAGTCGCCCAACATTCTCGCTCCGTAAATCATTGCGGGCCTTGTGGCCGTTTTATAAAATTTTCCTTTCAATTTTAATGGTATTTTACGGTCACAAAGGATAGAAGATGCACTCTCCATTTATTCCAACCCGCCCGGATCCTATGTGTGACATCTTTATTGATTTCTCCGTTCTCTTCAATTATAGATCCTAAGTATTTAAAACTCTTTGTTATACTCACTTCATGTCCATCAATTTTAACCTTCGTCTCATTGTTCTCGTTGTTTTTACTAAAGTGGCATTCCATGTATTCTGTTTTTAGCCCTACTTATAGTAAAACCTTTTGATTCGAGTGCTTCTCTCCAAACTTCCAATTTTGCATTTACTCCTTCCCTTGTTTCATCAATTAAAACTATATCGTCCGCAAAATAACATACATTCAGGGGATGGATTTTTGTAAGTGTTTAGTGATATCATCAATTATCGTGGATAAAAAGGTACGGGCTTAGAGCGATCCCGATGCAAATGGAATCAATTAAACCGATGAAATCATAAGATCATTATCATTGAGCCATGGCAGGCTGCAAGGAGGATGAGATGAAAAAACAACAATAAATCTATAATATTATTATTTTATATATATAATAAAAAATATAGTTAATTCTCATTAGACCATATGGTTAAACCTGGGCATATTTACGGTAGAGTTTTGTCAATTTCGCCCTGCCGGTGGATCGCCCGATCGGCCTGGTAAAAGCACCGGATTGTGCTCTAATTTTAGAGACCAGAAATGAGTCGAATTTTTTTGTGTCGGCCCCGCCCGATTGCCCGATTTTTTAGTTCATTTCCGTGGGGCTCCAGAAATGTAGTCTGAACACAATTTGGCCCGACCCAACCCGATTTTTCCATTTGGCCCGATATGCCGGCCCAGCCCATTTGACACCTCTATCTACGGGGCTAACCTGGGCCCCGACTAACCATTTGAGCCATTGGGGTTAGCCCAGTGGCCACAAGTAATATTACTCGCAATAACGAGTCTAAGTTCGAGTACCTGCAATAAAAAGACCGAATTTTATATAAAAAAAACTGGGCCTCAGCCCCTCTTTAAAAAAAATATTAGTAAGAATATTGGTACGAAAAAATAGAGTGAATTTATATGATTTTTTTTTGATTTCCTATCCGGCCCACCCTATTCAAGTTACGCCATTGATTGAACCAATCCAGGCAATATCAATGGTCAGACTATTTTAATTATCAATTTTGATTGTAAAAGTATAGCGTGTAAGTATAAATAAACAATTTACCTATGGCATGGTAATTGTTTAAATATTACTTCATTTCTCTTTAAATAAAATCATGTTGGACCATCAATATTAAAATCTTGTGCATAAAGTTTTCAGAGGAAGATAAGTCCATTAAGGCTTTATGCTCTGTTTGGTACCCATCTTCAAAACCATAACCACTTATTGGGCCCAAAATAAGTGCTTGTTTATCATAAATGTTGCTCAAAAACAAGTGAAACTGCTTAAATTCAGACTTTCTGGGTAGGTTCATACTGGAGGTGACAATTAGGTTGGACCGAGCTAATATTGGCCCAACAGGCTGAAGAGCTAAATTTGGTCGGGTCGGGCCTAAAATTTGTTCAGGCCAATATTTTCATAGCACAACCTATGTGGTGTATTTTGCTTTGGGCCGGCTGTGCTATTGAGCCCATAAGGCCGGATGACTAAATAGATCGTTCCTTTTTGGGCCTGCAAATTCATGGTCGAGTCTCGTTTTGATCAATTCTTTAGGTATAGTAGTTTAAAACACAACGTAAACTATTCAACTTTCCTTGTCATGTCTAGTTAAGTAATTAGTAATGATTAAATATTAAAAAACAACTTAATTTTGGTTTAAGGCGGGAGTAGCTTTTCCTCATAAATAACCAATATTTTGATTGAATTGACCTAAAGTATACTAGCAACTTATTATAGCTTGTGGGGGGAGAAGTGAAAAAGGTGAAAAGCTACTTTTGGAGGAGCCTTGCTTCTCAAAGCTACTTTTGTACTATATCTTAAGTTTGATAAATTTGTCACTTGATTGTTCCACAATTTATGCATATATTTTTTGCAACTCAAGTTTTACATAGTACCCACATCAAGTTTCAACTTTCAAATATGCTATATAAAACCCTAACTAAATCAATACAAAAAAAAAAGGTAAAAAATATTTATCCACATATCTAAATTGTAAATAAAGAATTACAAGACTTCTCTACGAAAAAAATGGATTTTATAGACAAACATTCTTTAAAATCTTATGTCGTATTGATTTGAAATATATCAAAAATGTAACATCCGTATATCCATTCCACATCACTTAGGGGAAGTTATTTAGCTCAAATACCTTCATTTCTAGACAAACTACTCGTGCAATGCGCGCGGATACATATTTGTTAGGCCTTCATTTATAAACTATGACAAATGCATTTTTATTATAGTTCAATGAAATATATCTCCATATATTGTAATAATTTTAAGAGGAAAATATTTTTTTCCCTCCGAACTATTAGGATTTTTCGACTTTGCCACCTAAACTTTTTTTGGCGCACTTTACCTCTTTAAGTTCAATGATTTTGCATATAGCCTCCTGGGTCTAGGCGGCGGAATATTCTACCGGAATCTTGTCACATGTCATGCACGTGAGGGCAAAATTGTTATTTCACTCAAATTATACTAATATTATTGCACTTTGACATCTAAACTTTGCGAAATTGTTACTTTACCATATGAACTTGGAGCGATTTACACTTTACCTCCTCAGTTAAAAAAATATTAAAAATTTATGTGTATACATTTATTTTATATATTGTTTAATTTTTCACCAAAAATTAGTAAATTTTACTAGTATTCATTTCAATAAAATATATTATAAAGATATTAAAAATATATATTTATTTTTCACCAAAAATAATTATATTTTACTAGTTAAATTTATTTTTTTTATCAGGATATTAAAAATATATATAAAATAAAATTATTTTTAATATCTTGATAAAAAAAAAATTTAACTAGTATTCATTTCACTAAAATATATTATGAATAAGATTATTTTTTTATATATTTTTTTTGATTTTCTTGTAGAATTGAAGAATTGTAGTTTACTTCCTTGATTTACTTTATTAGTTTATAAATTAAAAAAGTGTAAAGTTAATGTTAATCCAATTTATCAAATTACAAATAAAAAATATACATAATTATTTATCAATTTTGAGGTAAATGAAATAATATATGTAGACAAATATAAATTCTAATATATTAGAATGAATTTTCATAAATAAAATATAATAGGTAGTAATAAGTTTGAAACATATTATTAAAAATCCTATACTATATTTTAAAAGTAAAAATAATGCATTTCGTTATATTTGCAATACTTTTATATTTTTTAAATTTATTTTAATTTATAAAAATAATTTTGAAATTGTATTATATAATTATAAAATTGACACTGGTGTGTATTTATAATTTTTTTCACTTCAAAGTTCATAAAATTAGTTATTTTCCTAATGTTGATATAAAAATATTAAATTAAATAAGTTAAAAAGGAAGAGATTACAAAATAATTGTATTGATAATATATTTTATTGAAATGAATACTAGTAAAATTTACTTATTTTTTGTGAAAAAATTAAATAATATAAAAAATAAATGTATACACAGGAATTTTTAATATTTTTTAACTAAGGAGGTAAAAGTGTAAATCGCTCCAAGTTGATTTGGCAAAGTAATAATTTCGCAAAGTTTAGATGGTAAAGTGCAATAATATTAGTATAATTTGAGATAAATGACAATTTTGCCCTCACGTGTATGGCATGTGACAAGATTCCTGTGGAATATTTCGCCGACAAGACCCAGAGACTATATGCAAAACCCTTGAACTTCGGAGGTAAAAAGTGCGTCAAAAAAAAATTTAGGTGGCAAAGTCGAAAAACCATAATAGTTCGGAGGGCAAAAATATTTTCCTCTAATTTTAAAATAGCATCGCTTAATAGATGGGAAATAGAATTTAATATTTTTTATTGATGAAGTCAAAAGAAAAAATAGCATACCTCATAATCATGAAAAATACATTTAGGATTATGTATTTGCCTTTTACATAAATATATATAATGATATATATGTATATATGTAATATTTGGATACATAGATATTTTCTTCAATTAAAATAAGAATTTTTAATTGAATTTAATCAACTTAAGTACAATTCTATATAATTATGAAGAAATAGACTAAGCTCAAATAACAACTATACATAGATCACAAATAGCCAAATACATAATTTTTTGAGTTCATTATGAACTAAAATTTGAGTAAATATATCCTATATTTTTTTACTTATTATGTTTATTTTTTCTTTTATGTATGCAATATGAGTTTAAAACTGAAGATCGTAAAAATATGATTAATTTAATACATTATACGTCAAAATAGATATAAAAAAAATAATAAAGTTATTAATTTTTTAAAATAAATAAATATAATAATTAATGAAGTACACCTTCAAGAAAATTGTTAAATCTAGTTTTCATATAATTCTAATTAAGGGGCTTTAAAAGTTAACTGCCAAAAAATGTCATTTCAATAGTATTCAACATATTTTTATTATACAGATTTTATTTATTTTTTATAGTATTGTGAAACGAGCGAAAAAAATTTCATGATATATTTATAGAGAAAGAGAGGGGGGGAGAGAGAGATAGATAGATTAAACATGATAGATGGAAAAATCTAAAGTGGACTGTGTCTTCAAGTCGCATGTTGCTTTCTAACACATCGTTCCAGACGAAGCTTTACCATATTAATTTAAAATTGAATTCTATTTTATCCCTTTCTGGCCTTGTACTCTAAACTATTTCATTTTACTCTTTTGTACTCTCAATTTATTTCATTTTACTTTTATGTTTTCAGAAATCTTGATTTAGAGTGGTAAAAGTGTCGATGACAATCATCTAATATCAAAGTAGTGCGAAATTGACTATATCATGGACTAAATAGCAGTGTTCTAAAAAGCGCTAGGCGCTACTCGGCGGCAGACTGGGGCCTAGCGCCTAGGCGGAGCCTGGGCGGGGTTAGGTGGGACCTGGACGGAGTTAGACGGGGCCTAATCGGAAAAATTACCAAGACGGCAGCGCTTTAGCCGCGGCGACTAATGGGGCTGGGACGGTTTTTAAACATCTTTAAATAGTCATTACTCATTAGCTCGAGTGTCCATAGACATCATAATTCATAGTCAAGATTTGTCTTATAAATTACACGTGGGACAATTTCTTTGAAAAGTCTTGGCAAGATAGCATGTTTAACATACTTAGATAATATAAAGATAGTGGAAAATAAAACTAATAAAGTGGAAATTAATTTCCCTTTGTTAACTGATTTTCTAAAGATGGATTGGGCCCTAAAGAATTGGTAGCAGATCACCAGTGAGTGCGACCATGGCGTGGAGGAGGAATATAACATTTCATAATAACTCTTTTTTTTTTTCTTTCCTTTTTTCCCTTTTTTGAGATGTTAGTACTCGATTGTCTAAGAATGAGTTGAAGAATTGAACTGATAACAAGTAACCCAAAATACCAATAATTATGGAAAATTGACAAAAATACCCACCTATTTAGTATTAAACCCTACAAAATACTGACATTTAATAAGTATTACCATATAATACGCTGCCGGTCTCACATTCCAGAAAATACGCTCCAACCTCTCCCCTTCCCCCACAATACGTTGTAGATAAACCACCACAAAAAAACAGAGCACCTACTACATATCCAAAACGCATCAGGCAATATCAGAGCGCAAACACTGTGCGAAGGAGAGAAGAACAAAGAGAAGACATATGTTAGACCACAAAGGAAGAAGAATCAAACTGAAGATCATAAAGAAGAAGAAGAAGAAGAAGAAGAAGAAGAAGAAGAAGGGACAAAAAAACAACAAATATAAGAAGAAAGCAGGAAAAAAACAAGGTCGCAAAGCAACTCGATCTGAAAACACAATGCTTATTTTATTCTGAAAAAATATTTTTTAGATTGCTGCACATCATTTTCTAGATGCCAAAATTTTCGGATTTTTCTACGCTGTTTTTTCAATGTTGTTTCGAACATGTGTCCCGTTAAATAATCCATTTTATACTCGAGTCTTATGAAAAATCGAGAAAATATACACATAAAACAACACATATTAAAACCAAACAAATTAAACATATTATAAAAGCAACATGAATAAAAAAATACAATTCAATTTTTGATCCAATGCATGAAAACATAAAAAACATGGAAACAACCAGGAGGCAATAAACGACAGAGAAACAACATAGAAACCACAAAGAAACAAGAAAGAAAAAACAACATAGAAACCACAAAAAACAAATAAAGAAAAACAACATTGAAATAACAAAGAAACAACATAGAAACAATAAAGAAACAAATTTAAACAATATCGAAACAACTTATATAACATATAAAATAATGCAGGAACAAGAAAAAAACGAAAAAAATAAAAATAATAAAAAATATGCATGAGCGTAAAAAAAAATAGGTACAAAAAGAAAAAAATAGGCACAAAAGTAATAAGAACATATTATGTGGTAAATTTACAAAAAACAGCGTATTCGGTGTAATTTCCCCAATAATTAATCAAAATACAACAATTAGTTGTATACCAATTCAAAACACCACTAACTAACTATTTATAAACATATATATATATATATATATATATAGGAATAGGATCAAATGAGACCACATAATTAGAGTGGACAGTGTGGACTAATTCTGGCCACACATCTCAAATTTTAGATGGTTGAGATCTTTTCAATTTAATATTTATTTTGGTTTTATTTTTAAGCTGAAAAGGGCACAAATGTCATTACTCAATTTCATTTTTAAGCTTAATTTGGTCTCATTCTCTGTTTGCGGGCTGGGATTTGGTTTTGATGGTGTGGGTCCCGATTACTAGCTTCGCAAAGAGAGAAGACTCTGTTTCTGGGTTTGAGATTTTGGGTTTCACGACGCGGACGAAGAGAAATGGCATTTGATCGACGGGATTGAAGGCGAAAGGCGATTCTCCGATCTAAGTTTTCGCTGGAGATTTTCTGGAAGAGTTTCGATTTGATTTCCATGTTTTTCGTCATCTCTGTTATTATGGATTTTTCCTGGTTCCGGGGCTTTTTGTTGAGCAATTGGTGGAGAATCGAGGTTGACTTGCTTTTGATTAATGGAGTGGTGTAGTCATTGTTGTTGTAGGTGGAGGATTGGTGAAGAAAGACGATCCGACGTGGATGGAGTAATCGTACACTTATATGTTTTTCGATGTATACTTAGATGTGTTTTGATGTATAAGTAGTTAATTTTTGATATATGTATTTATGTTCTCAGTATACTTATTTTTTTTTTTGTATACTTATATATGTTTTTTCTTTGTACACTTATATGTGTTTTGTTGTATACCTATTTTTTTGTTTGACAATTGTAATATGCAAGACAAATATGTTAAATATACAACATAATAGTGTTAAATATACATTAAATATATGTTAAATATACAAGACAATAATGAGCGTGATTTTCTCTCTCTCTACAATTGATTTACTTAATCCACTCCCCCCACATGTTAATGAACGTGATTCTCTCTCTATATATAATCGATTCCTTGATTCACTAGTCCCCACATATTTTTGTTTGACCATTTTAATATGCAAAAAAATTATGTTAAACATACAAGAAAAATAGTGTTAAGTATACATCAAATATATGATAAGTGTACAACATACTGCATGGCAGAGCACATGCGCGATTTTCTCTCTCTAGCGCGATTTTCTCTCTGCACACTTGATTTTCTCTCTCCTAATAACTGATTTCATACATTTGAAAGGTCCTCACATGTTTGTTTTAACAATTATACCCTTATTTTGCATTAATTAAATGTTTAATGTAATTTTAACCCCTATTTATCTTAGCCATTGATATAGATAATAGAGAGTTGAGATAAGTCCACATTGTCTCACTATAATATGTGGTCTCATTGTAACCTTCATATATATATATATAATTCAGGTTTCAGGGTTCGTCCGACTATTTTTAGGGATGAACAATTTTGCCATCTAATCCGGCCTAGTGAATTCTAATGTGGTTACAATTTATTCACACTCAAAATGGATTATAGCCCGCGCCATACCCGTGGGGCCCACTCGTTACATTTTTGGATCCCCTAAAGCTCAACTTGTTCAAACATATAATTAAAGATCGAATCTAATGATTCGAATTAACCAAGTGTTCTTAAGTTTAAATTTAACTACCATGACCTTTTACTATTTCCCACTATTGTTTAACGTGCTAAAAGCAAATTAAACAGTATGTTTACACTGTGGACATGACTTAAAGGAAAAATATTACAGTTGGGAAAAAAAACTTTAGATTAACCCAAGATTGATGTGTTGTATAGTACCAAAATCTCTTCCCCCCGATTAATAAATTGTCACAAGAATAAATACAATTGGAGTAGGATACAAGACGTATTGTATTGAATTACTCATCAAGATTCAAGATTATTAATGTACCTTATAATAAAATGGTGTTGCTGAAAGGAGAAACCGAATATTGCTTGATATGGTTAGGTCGATGATGAGCTACGTGACACTGCCTGATTCGTTTTGGGGATATGCATTGCAAACGGCGGTTTACGTTTTGAATATAGTTTCGTCTAAGTCAATCTACAAGACACTACTAGAGTTGTGGAATGGGAGTAAAGTTAGTTTACGCCACTTCCGCATATGGGGGTGCCCAGCACATGTGCTGAAATGAAAGACTGGAAAGTTGCATCCACGTTCAGAAGTGTATCTGTTTGTTGGATATCCCAAAGGAGCGAGATGAGGTTTGTTTTATGATCCGCAAGAAAAGAAGTAATAGTTTCGACTATGGCTATCTTTCTTGAGAACGATCATATAGAAAACTTCCGACCTCGAAGTAAGGTTGTACACGAGGAGTTACTTTCTGATGAGATCAGACCACAACCAACAAGAGTTGTTGGGAAAATAGCTAGAAATACCACTATACCTGATCAGAATGTCATGACACCTCGACGCATTGGGAGGGTGATTAGACCACCAATCCGCTATCGTCAAATTGAAGAGGCAAATATTGCAGTCTCCAATGAGGTAGACGATGATCCATTATCTTTTCGATAAGCGATGGAGGATTCTGATGAAGAGAGGTGGCTTGAAGCTATGAACCAAGAAATGGAGTCTATGTACCCCAACACTGTCTAGGTTCTTGTAGATCCGCCTGAGGATGTCAGAACCATTAGGTACAAATGGATCTATAGGAGAAAGAAGGGTGTGGATGGGAAAGTAGAGACTTTCAAAGCAAGGCTAGTGGCTAAGGATTACACCCAAAAGGAGGGAGTCGACTATGAGGAGACTTTCTCGCCTGTAGTAATACTAAAATCTATTCGCATATTACTTTCAATTGCTGAATGTCTTGACTATGAGATATGGCAGATGGATGTCAAGACGACCTTTCTGAATGGCCATCTTGACGAGGAAATCTACATGCAGCAACCAGAGGGTTTTGTAGCCGAAGGTCAATAGCAGAAAGTCTGCAAATTGCTTAGATCCATTTATGGGTTAAAGCAAGCCTCAAGGTCATGGAACCATAGATTTGATGAGACAATCAAGTCTTATGGTTTTGACCAAAGTGTTGATGAGCCTTATGTTTACAAACAGATCAAGGATGGTAAAGTGGCATTTTTAGTGATTTACGTAGATAACATTCTACTAATTGAGAATGAAGTAGACATGTTAGCTGCAGTCAAAGGTTGGTTTGCCAAGAAATCCCAAATGAAAGATTTGGATAAGCGAATTATGTTCTTAGAATTTGAATCGTTCAATATCACAAGTTCAAATTATTGCATTATCACAGGCTTCTTATATCGATAAGATGCAGTTGCATTATTGAATGCAAGATTCCAAGAAGGGTTACCTACCAACTCGATATGGAGTCGTTCTCTCCAAAGAGCAGTGTCCTAAGACACCTCAGGAGGAAGAGGACATGAGACGTATTCTCTATGCCTCTGTAGTAGGCGCGCTTTATGTATACTATGTTGTATACTAGGCTCGGTATTTGATATGCGATAGGGATAGCCAATCGATTTTAATTTAATCCAGAAATATTTGATTAGATAATAGTCAAAAACCTTCTCAAGTATGTTTGAGAATAATATGTTTGTCTATTTTGGCGGTGACCTTAAAATAGACAACTACACTGATTCTGACTTCTAGTTAGACAATGATACTCAAAAGTCGATATCTGGGTCAGTGTGCATTCTTGTTGATCCTGTCAATAAGACCCAGCCTGAAAAGTATTTTTAGAGGCACAAGAACATAGGACTGGGAGACATGTCCTATATGCTTTAGGGCAAGTGGGAGCTTATTAGGGATAGTGTCCTTAAAGCAATTGTGAATTGTTTTTATCATTAATAAATGCGACATTTATTTTCGAGCTCTTTTACATATTGTATGTATTTTCTTGAACATCATGAAAATCCCTAGTTTATTTATGTAACCATGATCTTAGTATATAAGAGTTATATACAAGAGGATTAAGATTATGAATAATAAACTAAAATTAAGTCCGTGATAAAATTAATTAAAGTATGGGATCTGTAATTAAAATATTATTAGTGCGGCCCAAAATATTTTGAATGTGACTGTCTTACCCGAATCGTCGATGTGGAGACATCTTAGTGGGGGCATTTATATATGATTTGATCATATCGGACTGTGACCGATTTGATTTGAATTTTTCATACAAATTCCGTTGTAGAAATGAAAAATCAAATTAAATCACAAGATGATCATATATGGAGAATCTTAATCATGAGTGATTATAGACTCTTGTTTGTTTCTGTGTGATTCTTAATTTGCTCGTTTAAGTTTGTTCTACGATATTCCGAACACTTGCATTTTAGATTCACATTTGAATTAAATAGCTGGAAATATAAATTCACATATATGGAATCCATTCCTTCTTGCGAGAAGTAGAAAGACGATTATCTCATTTGTTAATTCTGGAACTGAATGGTTTGAGATCTCTAATTTATAATCCAATTATAATTAACCATTCACTAGTGAATTAATGGTAAATGAGGATAAGAGGTAATTGAAGAGGTTTAATAGATACTACTTAGCTTCAATTACGAATTTTCTATGGGAGATTAATCTATATGTAATGATTGTATCAGTGGGCTGCTCAATTCGTAGAGTAAGATATTATATAATTATAAGAGTGCAATTCCGAATTTATAGTGGAGTAATATCGAAATTAATAAATCGAATAAATTAATTAAAGAGTTAATTATTTATTCGATTTATTAGAGCTTATAATTATAGGTCCATGGTCCCCGGTTTGCCTTCCTAGAGTAAACGGGTTAGAAATAATATTTTATATTCCTAACGGTTTATGAAAAAGAGTTTTCTAAAATATTTGGGCTAATATATTAATATCAGTTAATTTCGGGAATATATGATATTCTACGCTTTTGACTATTTTGGGAATTAAATAAATATAAGATATTTATGATATTAATATAATTATTTTTTAGGGTGATATTAATATAATTATTAAATTGAAAATTATATTGGATAATTATCAATTAGAGTTTGAGTCCATCTAGAATTATGAATTCTAGATTAGATAGTAAACTAAGTTGGAGTGGAAAACTGATTGAATAAATGCCTATAAAAAAAGGGGGACCACATCTCACAATAAGAGACACAATTTCGACCCCCTCAAAGATGATTTATTTTCGGCAAAAATTTGTTAAAACAGTTTATATGGCTGCCCATCTTACTGAATACTGACTGAAAAGAGTTTCATTGTATAGCAATTTCTCGGCCCCAGCGGAAAGAAAAGGTTTTACAACCAAATTGATCAATCCATATATTGATCACATTTTTGGGAAAAGTAATTGGTTGATTAGTTTCGGTCAACAACTAAAACTTGACAAATTGAAAAGTGACTTTGTTTTGGGTAAACTAGTTTATGTGGCGAACGCTTGCAGCCGGAAATTGTCTTTTATTTTATGGTTTAATCTTAAACCTAGTTCAATTCCCTTTCAATTCAGTTAGCGCAATCCCACGATCTCATGAGTTGAGTACATCGTGCAAAAATTAAAGTTAGGAACTTAGAATTATTATTTGGGTGCCTACACACTGCCATTGATAGGGAAGATTAAATTGGAAGATCGTGGTGTCTACGAGTTTCGGGGATTCGAAGGATTAACGGAGAAAAAGCGAAGAACAAGAAAATCGTCAAAAGAGGTAAATTTTCTTTTCTTCCTTTAGTTTGAATAAATTTAATAAGCATAATCTTGTGTTCTTATATGGAAAACTCATTTTTTGAAATCCCTCGCTTCCGCTTCCGTTCGATTTGATCGAAAAGCTGGATCTTATTTGACCCGGATTAGATTCGGGACTCGAATAATTTCCAACAATTACAACACCGAGTAAAAAATAGTTGTAGATCCTACGAGATCATAAATATATACCGATTCAAGACAAAATTTTAAACCTAAATAGATATAACTAATCCGTAGAATCAAAACATAGCAACAAGAACGATGGACAAAACACGTATCAAAGAAATTGATGTCGCTTCTATCGTGTATCATCGGATAATGACTCATATGAATTTTTTGAACAAAATCTCACATACGAGACAAGCTTATTAACTCGAAAAGACCTCCTGGCTCGACAAATAAAAATTACCACCTATTGGAAATAAATTTATTGAAACTAAAAAATTGAAAATATTGAAAATTACTGAAAATTACTCCTCGTGAGGATGAAGAAAGAAAAAGAAAAAAATGAAGGAGAAAAATAGCTAGGGTTTAAGAGCATTTACAACATAGTTGAGATAATTTGACGATCGTAACTAAAAAGAAACCTGTTTGACCATTTTGGCCACAATTATTAATTTGCAGCAAGATTACCCTTTTTGGTATAATTCTTGTCTCATATACTAAAACCAGTGTTGTAAGAATCGGCCTAGGCGGCCGCTTAGGCGCTAGGCGCTCCTAGATCGATCCGATTTTGCCCAAATCGCCCAAAAAAATTGTTTTGGCTAAAAATCGAGCTAGGTGGCACCAAATCAGAGTTAGGCGCTCTCCTAGGCGGCCAAAAAATCGGGCCTAGGTGCCCGACTAGGCGGGCTAGGAGGCAAAATCGCCAAAAATAAAAAGAAAAATGAAAAAAAAATAAAATAAAAATAGTGTTGTTCCTAAGCGGCCGTCTAGGCGGTCTAGGCGCCCGCCTAGGCAGTCTAGGCGCTAGGCGCTGATCAGCCGCCCGACTAGCGCCTAGCGATTTTTGCAACCATGACTAAAACATAAATCTTTGGAAATTATGAAAAAAAAAAATTCTTTGGAAATCATGCATTGGCCAAATGGCCCCTATTTGTGGCTTGCCCATCAGGTTTCAGGTGGGTCACACGTACGGTCATAATGTCTCGATATTTATTAATTAAAAAAATTAGTTTTTTGATTTTTAGTTTTAGTTTTATATTGAGTTTGTGTATATGAAGAGAAACATGCATTATACAAATAATATGTTGAATGTAACACAAATTATACTAATGGAGGTTTGGCAAAAATACTGATACCAGCTCGCTAACTTTAAATAAGGGATAATAACATAAAAACCCTTGAGGTTTGGGCTAATTACAAAAAAATCCAGAAGTTTTGGAAAATTACAAAAAAACTCTTGTGGTTTGAATTTTTCTAAAATTTAAGGGGTAATTGTAATATTTATATAAAATTCAGGAGGAGATTTGATATGTTTTTTTACTTACGAAGAGGATAAATGTAAGACGGAACAAATATCAAGGGGATTTTGTAGTTTTCAAAAAAATTCGGGTTTTTTTGTAATTAGCAAGAACATGAGGGGTGTGTTTGTAATTATCCCTTAAATATATGGACCTGAGTTAGAGCCTGTAGACCCATCCGTTTTACAATTTTTTTTGAAGGAACACGTTTATAATTTTATAATATAAAAGTATACTTAAAAGTACCACTAATTTTTTTAATAAAAATATCTTTTATAATGCCATATAATGATATAAGTACAATAAATTTAAAAATACTTTTAATTAGCCCCGAGCGATTCCTACTACACATTTACATTAGACATTTGGCTTCAAAATCTCTGAATTCTATTATTGTTTGTCATCGTCAAATTCGATTTTCCCAATTATAGTATTATTTTTATTATTTTACACATATTTAATTCCAAACTTACTTAATTAATTATTCAGTATTATTAATTAATATTGGACCGCAAATATAATTATTCGGCCCACGGGGTCCGTACCGGTCCGCGCGCCCATTTTACCCTACGAGGCCTATGCGGGCATCAACCCATGCATAAAAAAATTTATCCTCATTATTTGTAAGTATTTGCAATTCATTATTCTCAAGTACTGTTATTTTGTTTTGGATATTCACCTACACGTGCTGACTTAAGCGTAGGAGGTGTCTTCTGTTAGGTATAGCCCAACAAAACAACTTGTCAAAAGTGGGGGGAAGAATTTTCTTTTGGTCAAAAATGGTAGCTGCACATTTTTTGTGCTTTATTGCCTAACTTTGTTTGGCAATTGTTCCCTCGGTTTGCCTATAAAAGGCTGGGGGAACCAGAAGGAAAAATTATGGCAAGCAGGCATTTGCTTGGCCATCCAACCGGGTGGAGAGGGGAATTCCACACCAACAAAGAGAGAAATCTAGAGAGAAAATAGAGTGTAAGCATTTGGGGTGATCAATTTGTGTGAGACAAATTGTGATAAGTGCGGGGAAACACTCGGGGTATTTTTTCTCTTGGGGCAATACAAAGGGGTTGGGGAGAGTGTTCTTTGATAACTAGTAAAGTAGTAGTACGAGAGGCTTTTATTCTTGAGTTTGGTCCATAAAACTCAAGGGGTGTAATTTCTTGTACCGGAAAATTCTTTATTAGTAAAGAACTAAACTCTCGTGGGACGTAGGCGGTTTTGCCGAACCACGTAAAATCACTGTGTGCATTTTATTTTCTGTCGATGTCATTTTATTTTTGCCATCATCTTGTTGGTGTGATTTGTCAGGTATTCCGAATAAATCAAATCTCGGACCACGACACGCATCCGCTGCGCCCAACAAGTGGTATCAGAGCTACTTGGTAACTCGGGCAAGGTAGAAAATTGAGATTTGAATTTTTTCGGTGGACACTGTGGCAGTGACAAATCCATTCAAGGTGCAACAATTTGACGGCAAAGAGAATTTCACTACTTGGCAATAAAGGGTGGAGGATCTCCTAGTTCAACGGGGCCTGGCAATGGCGTTGAAGGAAAAGGAGGAAAAATCGACAGATATGAAAGATGCACAAATGGCAACTGATCAATCGGGGAAGTTGGTGTAAAGGTTGAGGAAGAAGATAAAGCCCTTTTACTTTTGCCTCTATCCCTGATTCATATGATAGTCCGGTGACGATGTTGATGTACGGGGAAAAGATACACTGGACTTGGAGCATATATAAAAGCATCATTGTTGTCCCATAAAAAAAAAAAGCAAACCAGGAGGAGGGACATGGATATGATTTGGTTGCTCGGGATATGAATCGGTAGAATCTGAGAAAATCAAAAGGTGGATGTAGGTCCCAAGGGGTGTAAGTGTAAGGTTTAGAAGGGGTTGAATAAACCTTACCAAATTTTCGATTTAGTCCTTTTAAATATACGAGTTGATACTTCAACACAAATTTGTGTCCTTGGATAAATCAATTTAGCCACTCAAGAGAGTTAATCTCTCAATGCACTCAACCGAGCCGTTGATGGAATAACTCACTATTGGCTCTAAATTAACTCAACTGTGGTTTTGTTTTTCGTGGAAGACTTAACACCCTTAAATTTGATTAAGCAAGAGTTTAGTGCTTGGTTTAGTACTTATAAATTATCAAGTGGATAGCAAATTTATCAAAGAGATATAAGCGATTAAAAATGCGAGAATTAAAGTCTTTGAAATGTAAATGACACAATGAAATTTTTATAGAGGTTCAAGATGGGGTAATTCTTCTACTCCTCTCTTCTCCAACTCCTGGAGGAATCCACTAGGTAATGATCGATATACAAAGTGGTAATAGTCCGGATACAAGTCTTGATCACACAAATGACTTGATCCTTTGGGACTCGATCGAGACGCCTTGATCACTCACCGGCTTCTCGTGCGACTCGAAACTTCTTCTTCACAGGCGGTGCCTTTTGCTCTAAATCACTTGCTCAAGCTCTTTGGATTTGATCATGAAGCCCTCCAAAAGCTTAAGACTTGGTTCGACTTGAACCTTCCTACAATCCTTCGTGGGAATGTAGACCCCTTTGATTTTAGTATTTTCCTCTTCAACCGATTGAAGTTATCTTTCCTTCACAAGAGTGTTGGATTGATGTTCTTCGTAGTGTAGGCTTGAGGATTGAGAATGTTTGATTTTCTAATAATTGCTTGAACGTTGTTTTGTTCAGTCTCAGAATTTGTGTCACTCTCATATATATCTCACATTCTCAAATAAACTCCTCGGCCTTTTATAGTGATCTTTCAAAAATTTGCCCGTTGAAGAGATAGCTTATTTTTTAAAGTCACTAGCGTCGTTAACTTGTCTTGTTGCGATCCTTGGAATTGCCATTTCTTGTATATGAATTGTTCTTTCACCTTTTCGAGTTCGACACCTGTAGTGCTTCCCATTGTTCATTCCTTTTGCACGCTTCTCGGGGCCGAGCACTCCGAGAAAGGTGGTATGGAGATATTACTTGTTTAAGTAATTCTCTTGATTTACGTACAACGGATCTTTTCGCTTATCTCGACTTGACCGCATTTCTTTGCTTTCCCCAGGTGACTTAGAGTCGACTTCCAATCATCGGATGACTCTTCTCACTTCAACTTGAGACTTGGCTTTTCTCGAGTTGACTTGACGATACTCCACTCACCGCATCTCACCGCTTCTTCAAGAGAGTTCCCGCTACTCTTTCTTTGCCATACTCACCGCTCTCGCAAATCCAGGAGTCTTCCTTCTAGTCTTGATTGTCTTCTTGCATGTTAGGTCGTAGGCCGACTTAACTCAACGGCACCTCTTTATTACAATGCATTTTACAACAAGAATTGGGGTGCCAACTTTCTATTCTAAGTTTTACATGGCATTCATCAAAATCTAAACAATAAATTTCCTAACAATTTCCCCCTTTTTGATGATGCCAAAACTTAAACCATTCAAAAATGCAATCAAGAAAGATACATACGATATAGTGTATTGACATAGAATGTATGCGCAGAATCAATCCTTTTATTGATCATAACATTCTTGTTCTTTTACACAATCACAAGGTGTATCGAGCACATATTTGTCTACTACGAAAAATAAAGAATTTACTTTTTTTCGAAGACTTACATTGTATGTATTTACATTATAAAATACACGAAGGGTGTGGACAAAGAACACTTCATCTCCTTCACTTTTCCTTCTTTCATCTTGTTCAACATCTTCTTCTCTTCTTCTCTTTTTCTCATCGTCACCGCTTTTTTTCTTTTCATATGTCTTCCTGGCGCCTTCATCTCTTCTTATTCTTTCCTGTCTTTCCTCCCATAGCCGAGTTTGTCTCTTGTTTTCTTCTTCTATTCTTTTTGCATACTCGGCGTTACTTTTTAGCCACTTGCAAATTTGCTACTTGGTCGCCCAACCCAAGAGATCCCTCCTTTCTTTCCTGGATCCACGTATTCAATGTTTTTGGGCGAGGCCTGGTCCAAGCTTCTTCCTCCACCACCATCGCTTCTTCCTCTACCTCTGGGCGTGTATTGTAGACGGGTCTTCTTCTTTCCACCGAGTGACCACGACGGAGTGACCAAAGCAGAGTGATTGCCTCTCACGTCACGCGCTGTCGCCTTCTTCACATAACGTGAGACCCTTTTCCCAAGATAAGTCCCAAGCTTGAGCCATATGTATATTTTGCAAAGTATCCTTCGGATTCGAGCGTTTTAAATTCATCAACCGATCGTGGCTCGAATCCCCGACATCCGAGATGGCATAAGTGTCTCTCGTCTATTGGAATGCCTCCATGTTCTTTCAAGATGTTCATAACTCGGGCATCCATTCTTCCTTCCACTTCCTTCATCCCCGCTTCAATTGTTTTTCTCTTTTTCACCATAGAAATAGCAGAGTGTTGGAGTGGCGAGTCACAGGAGTTTGTCAGCCGATAATGTCACCGTGACAGACCCTGTTGAGGGGTTTGTGCAATCATCAAGGTCACATCTTTCGATCCTTCCCCTCGAGATTTTCCTTTCTTTTGTTTCAACACTTCCTCACCGATTTTCCCTTCGCGAATGCTTTCCTCCTTCCTTCTCAACTTCGGATCCTCCTTGCGCTTTTTGGTATTCCTCTTCCCCTTTTTGGCATCATCAAAGGAGAGAGGAATGCCTGAAACTTGCAAGCGGGAAGTCGAGCCTGGCGATAGTTGAGTTTTGTCTCAAGTCTGCAGCAGAGTATGCAAGACGAAATTCGGATCGAGTAGCGTTGGACTCACTGAAATCGCTTCATCTCGGCCGTGAGAAGGCTGAATTTTGTATTCATGGTTTCTTCCAAACGTCAGAGATCACTCTTGTTTTGCTCACGCAGCAGCTTAATCTCGGCAATGTGAGCTTCATGCATGTGCTCAATATGTTCTCTCGCCTTCGTTTTGCATCGCATTTTCACTCTCCATACCAAAGCTTGTTCAACAATGTCCTCAAGTATCTCACTTGTTCCACACGCATTGTTTGTTCTTTGCCACCATTCCCCGATCCTCGATCATTATGCCTCTTAAATCGCCAGTGAGATTTGCATCTCTGTTGTCCGATCGCATATCCATGTAGAGGCCTGATGCCTCTCCATCCGTTCAATCTCGTGAATAATGCCTTGAACACTTCGCGGACTTAACCGATTCTTCCGCGGTGATGGCCATGCAAATCAAAATCATAATCACCGGAACAATGGTGCCCGATTGAAAACGGAGGTCTGGTAGGTAGCGCTGCGTTCATTTTCTCGACTCTTCATGGAGGTCGGGTACTCTCCAGAGAAAGGAAAAGATTCTATAAAGGATTCATCACCGCCAACCGGATTTGTTCGATGATCGGTGGTGCGCGTGAAGTTCTTTTTGAAATCGACCTGCTGCGGCTTGAGGAGCCCGCGCAGCTGACTCCGTTCACCGGGTTTTGTTGTGAAGTGGACCCGCTTTGGCTTTGAGAGCCTCATCTCAACAACCGTTGGTCTCAAATGATTTTTCCAATTGAGTAGACGGTCCTCGGCCTTATCGCAGCGTCATCGGACGATGATGAGATTTCCATTGGTGGCTCATCATCAAAATTAAATGTTTGACGAGTAGTCTTGGGATCGGACTTGCTCGTGCTTGGAACATTCGCAATGAGTCTTTTGGATCATCACGGGGGATGACTCACTTCTTCTTCGCCTTCGATCCCGAAAGGTTACATCAGATTATCCTGGGAATCATGAAGTGCGCTTATCTCCTTCTCGGATGGGTCGATGATAGCAGGAGGATGTTCTCTACTTCACTTTTTTACCCCGGAAGTCTCAACCTCCCGTGGGCCTTCATTACCTCCAGCCGGTCTCTCTACCGCAATGGGCTCGTCCTCCCTTTCGACAGTCCACACCGCCTTAGGTCTTCGCGTGGCATCCATTGAGTCTCAACCCCATGGATTGCACTTTCATCGCCTGCAGTGTTAACTCCTGTGGCCGGCCCATCCTATGCCTCGATCGCATCGCGGCGTCATTAGCCTTCGTAGTAGCGGTTGGCACCTCACCGAGACAGTCTCAATCGTCCGAGCTTCGTTGATGGCAACTTGATGTTCTTCTTGTGTTTGTATTTTCTCTACTTCGCCTCCTTGATTCGTTGTGGAGTCATCTCGCAAGATCCTCCGACTTGCCGGCCGGTGGAGGAGTTCCCACCGGGCGCACCACCGAGTGACTTAGAATGGGGTCACTCGTCTCCAAACTCCCTACTGCTTTCGATTGAATGTTCAAAGTTGGGGCGAGTTGTACAACACCTTCAATAGGGGTTGGCTCGACCGGGTCCTCACTATCCCGCCATCGCCATGTCCCTTATCGCTTCTTCTTCTCGAGTGAGATGGGGAAGTCGTGGCAAAAGAATAACAAGCGGCGATTTTCAACCACTCCCATTGGATCAATTTCAAATTGTGTTCGGAGGACTCTCCTGGTCCCTCCATCGCTTTGCTCGTGAAGGATTCTCGATTCATGCAATGCTTGCCGCATTTGCAACTCTTCTCGGGCGCGAAGATTCTCCGGATCCTCATCATCACACAAAGAAGACATCAAGAGAGGATGTGTGTGTTCTCAGTGGTGCGGGAGATAGGGGATCTTGGCCTTCTCATGTGCCTCAACTTCCTCTCGCTGCTTCTCCTTTTTCCTTATCTTTGAAGATCTGCAGATATCCGTGCGCTTGTCTTCATCCAAATCTTTGAGATACGATGGTCAATCCAAGGAAGCTCAACAGCCTTCTTCTTCTTCTATGAACTCGGGCCGTTGGAACTGCTCCTGGATCGACTCAATTTCCATTTCTCCACTCTCGCAGACGATTTTGGATGTCCGGTAAGGTGGGGATAGAATCATCACATCACTATCGCCTCTACTAGCTTCTTCTGTCTCACCGCTCGGACTACAACTTATTTCTTCAGCTTTGCCTCTCATCGACGCTTTCAATGCAGACTTGGGTCAATTTCATCAATTACATCTAGAGACTCTACTTCTCCAAAGAGCTCCTATCTCTCGCTCCAACAGTGGTCGACTCGGCCAGCTCAAGCTCGAGTGCTTGACAATTCTTCTTCGTCTCCTAGTTTGTACCGAGAGATTTCTGGTTCGAGAGGACGGTTTCCTCTCGAGTCTTGGGCGCGGGGCGGGCTGTGTCGTGTCTTTTCTCGAGGAGCCGCCGTCTTGCTTGTCGGGCCTCCTCTTTTTGACGATCGGAGAAGGTATTTGTGAGTCCTTCTCGACCATTCCTTTGGCTGGGCAGAGACACTACTGCAGGGCAGGTGACTCTTGCGGCGAGGGCGGGAGCATGTTTGACTTTCTTTCTTTGCGGGGGGCATCTTAGCTTTTAGCAAACAAGCAGGGCAGCTTTTTTCTTCGGGTGGAGAGGAAACAATCAGTATCTTCGTGGTCACCGATTCCCCCTCACTCGTGTCGCCTCTCTGGCGTAGGCTCTCTTCAGCGCCTGAGAGGTTTGCTCTAAACATCCTCTTGTTAACATGGAATGCCTTCCCATGTCTAAGAGGACTCTTTCACCTCCATCACCGGCCAATCACTAGGCCATATCCTGGGGATCCTCCAAATGAGCCATCTTCCTTGAAGGATTTGTTCCTACGCTCGGGCAGAGTCTCACAGACAAACAAACTCACCATTTATCTTATTTTCTCGCGATGATTGCGGCCATTACAATCGCTTTGCTTTTGGATTGGTCAAAGCCGCCAAATTTGATGTCAATACATTTGGCAACTATGTCCAACAACTTGTGATAATCCTCCTTCAATCTCCTCTTTTTGTCGGTACACTATTTTATCAAAGAAAGTCGGGCTTGGCTATTTTTTTTCAAGATCGCCAAGTTTACATCGCCGTTAATCTCGATGCTCCTTCTCAGCCGGTAGTGAGCAATGTTCACCAAATCTCGCGTGAGATAGTCACCGCTTTCCGTGAATGTATGACTTTATTCCTTCATCGTGAATCTCAAAGATTCACGTAGAATCGTGCGACCTCCTCCACATAGGTCATCGGATATTCTAACGCCGTAAAACGGTTTTTGCCAGGACGTTTCCAATTTTTCAACGATTTTCTTCACTAGGGTGTCGTCGGACCCTGTTTCACCATTCCGTCGAAATCCACAAAGAGACCCTGTGGATTTGCTTCCCTAATTTGACAAAGTCGTAGGTTGGTGCCATTTTTCAGATTTTATCAAAGAAAAACTTAGAGATTGATTTGACGATAGATTGGGTTTCGAGAGAATTTTTGCCTTTGCTTTTGAGAGAAGGAAATGAACAGTTTTGATAGTGTGAGAGAGAAACGGACGGAAATGGTTTAAGTATGGTTTATGAAAGGACGTGCGGGTGGTTTTTGAAATGTGATCGAAATCAACGGCTTAGATTTTGCACGCCTATTTAGCATTTAATGTCTCGTATTTAATGTGGCAAAGATTTATATCCAATCATAAGCTTGGTGTGCAACTTTATGTCCGTACACATCATCATTATCGACGTATTCCTTAAAACATTCCCGCTTTGTCAAAAAACGACATTTGCGTTTTTGTCACTTTGCTCATAAGTGACTCGAACATCCCTTAGCCGATTTAACTCTACTTCTCACGCTTCTCTTGGTGACTTAGCTATCACCGACTCGGTGTAGTCAGTCTTTTCCGATCTGGTGATTTACTTAGTCGATTTGTGAGTTCACTCTTTTTCCCTTTTGTGTTCCATTTCTTTTCTTTGATTCTTCCCGAGTGTCACCACCAATTAACCCTAACTCATGTTTGAGTTCTTCAAATCTTGACTCACACAATGGTTTTGTGAAGATGTCACCAATTGTTTATCGGTTGAGATATATTCCAAGATGATATCCTTCTTTTCAACATGATCTCTTATGAAGTGATATCGACATCGATATGCTTTGTTCTTGAGTGCAAAGACAGATTTTGAGTAATGGCAATTGCACTTGTGTTATCACACATGATTGGAATTTCTTTTTCCTCAACTTCATAGTCTCTCACTTTGTCTCATCCATAGGACTTGGCACAACAATTTTGCCCGCAATGCCTATGTATTCTCGCACCGTTTGAGAGGTGGCTATTGAATTTTGCTTCTTGCTAAACCAGAAATCGGCTGTTTCCTAAAGATTTGGCTACATGTGCCTGGCGTGCTCTTCCCCGTCCACTCGCATCCAAAGATAGTCGAATCAATAGCCAATTAGCTTGAATCCACCTTCCTTTGGATACCATAGCCGCTTCGCTTCCTTTCAAGTATCTCAATATTCTCTTAGTCATTGTCATATGGCTCTCTTTTGGAGCAGATTGAAATCTTGCACATACACCTACAAAGAAAGGTGATGTCCGCCCGCTTTGTGAGATAGAGCAATGATCCAATAAGTGCTCAGTATCTTGTTTGATCTACAGCTTGCCATCCGCATCCATGTCCATTCTCGACCGATGTATTCATTGGTATTTTTACGTAAGACTTCTCCTCCATACCAAACTTCTTCATTAAATCTCCGTGTATTTTGTTTGACTTATGAAGGTTCCATCCTTCACTGCTTCACTGGAGTCCAAGGAAGAATGTCGCCTCTCCCATCATGCTCATTTCAAATTTACTTTGCATGAGGTTTGAAAACTTTTCACACACTCTTTGTTTGTGGATCCAAAAATGATGTCATCCACATATATTTGAACAAGCAAGATACTCTTTTTGTCTTGAATTCTCAAAAGTGTTCTATCTACTTTTCCTTTTGTGAATCCATTTTCTGTTAGGAATTGTGACAAAGTATCATACCATGCTCAGGTGACTGCTTTCAATCCATATAGAGCTTTCTTGAGTTTGTATACCTTATCTCCAAGAGTCTTCTCGCTCAAATCCTGGAGGTTGTTCAACATACACTTCTTCTTCCAATAAACCATTTAGAATGCACTTTTACATCCATATGATATACAATGAAATCCTTGTGAGTCGTGAGGCAAAAAACATCCTTATAGCTTCCAATCTTGCTACAGGGGCAAATGTTTCATCAAAATCTATCCCTTCTTCTTGACAATATCCTTTGGCTACTAGTCTTGTTTTGTTTCTTACCACGTAACCTTCCTCGTTCATCTTATTTCGAACACCCATTTGGTGCCAATAACATTCTCGATGTACGTGGTCTTTGCACTAATTCCCACACTTTATTTCTTTCAAACCGATTCACTCTTTTCGCATAGCTTGAATCAATGTGTGTCGTCCAAAGCTTGTGACACGCCTTTGGGCTCTATTTGCGAGATGAAGCATGTGAACATGGCTTCTTGTTGAGTTCGGATCTTGTTTTGA
The DNA here is from genome assembly GCA_016081115.2 of Rehmannia glutinosa. Taxonomy (NCBI): domain Eukaryota; kingdom Viridiplantae; phylum Streptophyta; class Magnoliopsida; order Lamiales; family Orobanchaceae; genus Rehmannia; species Rehmannia glutinosa. Next base: position 27,787,234 of record CM071936.1, read on the forward strand.
CACCTTCTCTTATATCTCCAATGACAAGTTCTCGTGGATGATCTCTCGGCCATCTTACATCAGGTTGGAGTAAGTTAGTCGGATTCAAATCGACTTGCAAATTTGTGTTGTTGTGGTCACTCTCGTAAATCACTTAAATTAAATTTTCCACTGCTTTTGAGATTCACTATCTCATCTTCTTCTAAATTGATAATTCCAAATTTTCTTCCACCAAAGATAGGGACTCTTCAGATGGTTGGATGATTCACTTTTATCACTCTTCAATGTCTTCTCCATTTATATTTGGTTCATCGAATACCACATGAATGGATTCTTCCGCAACCATAGTTCTTTTGTTGAGTACTCAGAAGGCTTTGCTTTCACCGAAGTATCCTAAGATACCTTCATCGCCTTTAGCATCAAAAGCCTTTAGATTGTCTTTGCCATTGTTGTGGATGAAGCATTTACATCCAAATATTCTCAAATATGCAACATTTGGTTTTCTTCCACCCAAATCTCTTAGGAGTCTTTGTCACCGTTTATCATTTATCATACATCCTGTTTTGGGTGTAGCAAGTTGTGTTTGATTGCTTGACACCAAAATCTTTTTTTGTAACCCCCGCTTCACTAACATGGTCCTTTGCCGCTTTTTGAGGGTTCTGTTTCTTCTTTCTACAACTCCATTCTCATTTGTGGAGTCCTTGTCTTGCTGTGATAGTTCATGACCAATACCATTCTCATACAATCGAGTTATTATTCCATTGACAAATTCGGTTCCTCTGCCTCGATCTTATTTTGATAATGGTTTGACTCTTCTCGTTTTGAATCATCTTCATCACCGTGTGGTAGTTTTTGTAGAGTTTCTTTCTTCTTACACATGAATATTGTCCATGTATATCTTGAGTAGTCATCTACTACCACCAAGGTGTATTTCTTTCCACTTATGTTTGGCCGGTTCCACCGGCCAAATAGATCCATATGTAGCGGATGCAATATTCTTGTTGAAGATGAACATGTCTTTTCTTTGAATGAAGATTTGATTTGTTTTCCTTCCGACATGCATCACATATACTCTCCTTCTTGTATAATCGAACTGAAGTCCTTCCACAAGATTACTTCTTGCAAGCTTGTTAATCGTTTTGAAATTTAGGTGACTCGGCTTTTTTGTGCCACTAACTTGATTCAAATGCTCTTTTGCTAGTAGACAGTCTTTGGTGTTGCGGTTGACCAATCCACGACATACATATTCTTCTCTACATCCTTGCAACACAACTTCATTTGATTCAATATCCTTGATTTGGCATATACCCATGTTAAATCCAACATTGTAACCCTTGTCACGAGTTGGATCGATGCTTAGAAGTTGAAGTTGAGTCCTTCAACATATGCAACGCCTGATTTCTAATCCATTCCTCTTGATGGATCCAATGCCTCTTATTTCACCAGGAGCTTCATTTCCTCCAAATATGACTTTTGCTCCTTTTACTTCCTTGAATTTTGACAGATTTTTCTTGTTTCTGTCATGTGTCCGGGAATGTACCACTATCCATGTACCAGGTTCCTTCACTCACTCTCAACTCCGCAATCAAGGAAATTAAGTTTTAGGTACCCATACTTGTCCGGGTCCTGAGGGGTTAGAATCGTAAGATGATCCAACCAACTTATAGCCAAATGATTTGACTCTAAGGGGTTGCCATCTATCGCTGCCATAATCATAATTAATCCTGGCAAATTGCTTGGGGATTTTAGGTTCATACAAATCTCTTTTTTGTCTGATGCCGCATATGTGTTTTAGCAATTGCCTTTCTTGGGTAATTGTGAGTCTTTGAGTGTAATGCATAGGTGCATATGTGTGTCGATGAAAGCTCTTATACTTTTGGAATGGCCTTTGCCGAGTTCTGGCCTTTGCCATTTGGGCTTATATTCCATAAGTTTATGCTGATAGTTTACATTATTCCAATCAGCTTGGCTTGGATATTTTCTACCATTCCCATCATATGTATTTCTCTTATAGATTTTCTGGGGTTTTTGGTAGCTCTGCTTCTTCTTTACAGAGTATTTTCTGTTTGGAGTTTGCTGAGGAACTCGGCTGAATCTCTTCTCAGCTGTCCTTTCAGCGCACTCAACTGGCTGTTTTCCTTTTCCTTTATAACCAAGGCCAGTTTGCTTGTTATGGTGCTTTGGATTGAATGTGTGTGCAACATTTAGAGTTTTGGATTTTTCAGATTCTTCATGGCTTGAAGATCCTTTTTCCAAAATTACTTTTGAGGTTTGACATAGCACAGAGGAATTAAATCCTAAGCCTGTCTTGTCTCCACATTCTCTTTGACTCATAATAAGATCATCCAATGATTTAGATGCCTTAGTGAATGAGGCAATAACATTTTTGAGGTCATTCTCCCTCTTCTCTATAGCAGCAATTTCTGCTATTAATTTAGCATTTTCAGCCTTTAAACTTTCATTCTCATCAGCTATTTGACTTAGAGTACTCAGCTCCTTAGTCAGCTTTGAGTTTTGACTCTTGAGTAGGCTGTTTTCCTCATTTAATAGTGTGTGTGAGGATTTAATGTGTTCAAAATCTTTCATCATTTTGCCTAATGAATCATAAAGATCAGTGGGTGATGAAGTGTGTGTGTCACAGTCACTATCACTAGAGTCTGAGTTTGATGAGTTAGAGTGTACCTCATCTTCTTGGTCAGGTTGATCTTGTTCTTTGGCCATCAAGCAGATCAGGGCTTCTTCTTCAGAGTCACTTGAGTAGTCAGCTTCACTGCTCTCTGAATCAGCTGTCTCTCTTGACTTAGCTGTCTCAGCAGTCTCTGCAGCCATCATTGCCTTTTTCTTTTCTTGTCTTCTTTCTCTGAAGACCTTTCTTTCTTCTTCATTCCTGTATTTGTTGACTACAGGATATGGGCAATCAATGGCATAGTGACCTGGTTGTCTACAGTTCCAACATAGATATTCAACTTTTTGATCACTCTTTCCATTCTTGGATTGTCACCCTTTGATACTCAACTTTTGATGATCTGTTCTCTTGGTTGACCTATCTTCCCTTGATTTGGAGGAGCCGAGTGTCTTCTGGAAGATTCACCCTTTCCTCTCTTGTAGTTCTTATTGAAGAACTTGTTGAACTTCTTAACCATCGGGCTATTTTTCTGGATCAACGACTTCTTTGACCTCGACTCTTCCCATCTTTAACAATTAGAGCAGTTGTTTTGGGTACAAATGTCTCTTCCTCGTCTTTTTCTTCTCACCAAATTGTAGGCTTTGAGATCCGAGAATAATTCGTGGTTGGATGACTTTGATAGGTCCATGGAATGTCTCGATGCCATGACCTTCATTTCCCATTCACCGAAGACTTTTTAGATCTTCATACACATTTCCTTATGTGTATATTCCTTTCCAAGTGCAGACATACTCATTTGTGATTTCGTGAACCGAAAGCATCCAGTTGATCCAGGTTTTCTCCCGAGATCATTTTGAAGTTCTCAAATTTCTGCATCGCAAATCGATAATTTGTTTTCTTTGATTTGCTCGAGCCTTCACAAATTAATGTCACTTTGTCCCATTTTTCTTTAGCCGTTTTGCATGATTTGACTTTATTGAACATGGCTTTGTCCAAGGTTTTGTAAAGGATGTCCTTGCTACATTGTCCAGGTTATATCTTTTTCATCATCATTTGTCCATTCGCTTCTTGGTTTTTCAACCATGACCGTCCGGGAGCAACATCCTCTTCTCCCTTCACCGCAACTCTTCTTACAAATTGTTCACCTTTAAGTTTTGCAGAGGCCCATCTTCTATCACTATCCACATCTCATCATGTAATGTTTGATAGATGAGCCTCGCATACGAATTTTCCAATCATCAAATTCTTCAATTGTGAACATAGGGATGCGTGTCAAATTTGCTTCCATGATAATGACTTTTAATGATAAAAAGAGTTTTGAAAGTTTAAGTACTAAAGCAGACTTTGAAAAGTTTGGAGATCTAGTTCAAGAACCGGTGCGGAGGGTTCAATGAACCAACCGCTGATACCACTTGTAGGTCCCAAGGGGTGTAAGTGTAAGGTTTAGAAGGGGGTTGAATAAACCTTACCAAATTTTCGATTTAGTCCTTTTAAATATACAAAGTTGATACTACACAAATGTCCTTGATGGAAAGTCAATTTTGCCACTCAAGAGAGTTAATCTCTCAAATGCACTCAACCGAGCCGTTGATGGAATAACTCACTATTGGCTCTAAATTAACTCAATCGTGGTTTTGTTTTCTTGGAAGACTTAACACCCTTAAATTTGATTAAGCAAGTTTAGTGCTTGGTTTAGTACTTATAAATTATCAAGTGGATAGCAAATTTATCGCCAGATATAAGCGAAAAAATACAGAATTAAAGTCTTTGAAATGTAAATGACACAATGAAATTTTTATAGAGGTTCAAGATGGGGTAATTCTTCTACTCCTCTCTTCTCCAACTCCCCGGAGGAATCCACTGGTAATGATCAAGATATCAGTGGTAAATACCCGCATCAGGATCTGAGTTTTGATCACACAAATGACTTGATCCTTGGGACTCGATCGAGACGCCTTGATCACTCACAATGCTTCTCGTGCGACTTCTTTTCTTCAGGCAGTACCGCTTTCTACTGACTCACTTGCTCAAGCTCTTTGGATTTGATCACGAAGCCCTCCAAAAGCTTAAGACTTGGTTCGACCAACCTTCCTACAATCCTTCGTGGAATGTAGACCCTTTGATTTTAGTATTTTCCTCTTCAACTCGATTGAAGTTATCTTTCCTTCACAGGTGAGTGTTGGATTGATGTTCTTCGTAGTGTAGGCTTGAGGATTGAGAATGTTTTGATTTTCTAATAATTGCTTGAACGTTGTTTTGTTCAGTCAGAACTTGTGTCACTCTCATATATATCTCACATTCTCAAATAAACTCCTCACCTTTTATAGTGATCTTTCAAAAATTTGCCCGTTGAAGAGATATACTTATTTTTTAAAGTCACTAGCATCGTTGGCTTGTCTTGTTGCGATCCTTGAATTGCCATTTCCTTGTATGAATTGTTCTTTCACCTTTTTTAGAGTTCTGACACGGTGTAGTGCTTCCCATTGTTCATTCCTTTTGCACGCTTCGGGGACTGAGCACTCCGAAAGGTGGTATGGAGATATTACTTGTTTAAGTAATTCTCTTGATTTCTGTGCAACGGATCTTTTCTGATTATCTCGACTTGACCGCATTTCTTTGCTTTCCCCAGGTGACTTAGAGTCAGCTTCCAATCATCGGATGACTCTTCTGTCACTTCAACTTGAGACTTGGCTTTTCTCGAGTTGACTTGACTCGATACTCCACTCACCGCATCTCACCGCTTCTTCATAGAGTTCCCGTCTACTCTTCTTTTTGCCATACTCACTGTCTCGCAATGTGAGTCTTCCTTCTGGTCTTGATTGTCTTCTTGCATGTTAGGTCGTAGTGACTTAACTCACGGCCACTTCTATTTATTACAATGCATTTTACAACAAGAATCAGGGGTGCCAACTTTCTATTCTAAGTTTTTACATGGCATTCATCAAAATCTAAACAATAAATTTCCTAACAAAGGATTCGCGGATCGCAGTCACATTCGAGGACCAGGTAAAGGGTGTTGTATGCTATCATTATCATGAGAAGGATCACGTCAAAAGAAATTGTCCTCGGAGAAAGAAGGATGATGACGGTGACGGTGGCGGTGGTGATGCGGTGATAGTCATGCGGAAGTTGGAGATATCTCACGGTCTCCACAAGGATTGATACTTCTTCTCGAGATTGATGGATTTTAGATTCGGGATGCGTAATGCATGTGTATTCCAGAATGAATTACTCGAGTGATGGTTCTACTGAATCATGAGATTGAGTGGTGAAAATCAAAATAGGTGATGGAGTGGACCGTCACTTTGGGTGGTGTGGCCTATGTCCCAAAAATACGGATGAATCTAATTTCCTGGTGCCAAGTGGAATCCAACAACAAGCGATATTCACCGGGAGGTGGAGTCCTGAAAGTCACACACAGCGGAAGGGTCCTAAGGGTGAGAGAGAAGTATCGGAATTTGTATCGTCTGTAACCTCAAGGATTACTGAAGTGGTAGCTGCGCCCAAGACTTCCGAGGGAATAGACGGGTGTGAGGAAATCTCAAGGCGAGAGGATGGATTGGGGTCGTCCCTCTCGGCGATCAATCGGTGGTGTTGGATCGGATCGCACGTGTGTGTACTAGCCGATTGAATCGGTGGAGTTAGGACTTTACCGATTTGGCATGTGCAGAATCAAGGCGGTGATGTTTGATTATTTGATTTGCGAGTAATATTATTTTGTTATGCGGTGGAGATTGTTAGGTATAAAAATGAACAAAACAACTTGTCAAAAGTGGGGGAAGAATTTTCTTTTTGTCAAAAATGGTAGTTTGCACATTTTTGTGCTTTATCGCTTAACTTTGTTTGGCAATTGTTCCCTCGTTTTATAAAAGGCTGGGAACCCGAAGGAAAAACTATGGCAAGCGAGGCATTTGCTTGGCCATCCAACCGGGTGGAGAGGGGAATTCCACACCAACAAAGAGAGAAATCAAGAGAGAAAATAGAGTGTAGGCATTTGGGGTGATCAATTTGTGTGAGACAAATTGTGATAAGTCTTGAAAACACTTATTTTTTCTCTTGGGGCAATACAAAAGGGTTGGGAGAGTGTTCTTTGATAACTAGTAAAGTAGTAGACGAGAGGCTTTTATTCTTGAGCTTGGTCCATAAAACTCGAGGGTGTAATTTCTTATCGTAAAATTCTTTATTAGTAAAGAACTAAACTCTCGTGGACGAGGCGGGTTTTGCCGAACCACGTAAAATCACCGTGTGTGCATTTTATTTTTATCGATGTCATTTTATTTTTGCCATCATCTTGTTGGTGTGATTTGTCGGGTATTCCGAATAAATCAAATCTCGGACCACGATACGCATCCGCGCGCCAACACCTTCGGGACAACCCAAAATCCTGCTAATATTTGTTGGTGTTGCAATGCTTCTCATCCGAATAACCACCAAACTTTGGAAAAGAAGTTGACAATAATTCAAAACTTTGACATGGTAGTCAGTATATTTTAAAGAGCAATATTATTATAATATCATTTTTATTGTTTTATATGAAAAGTTTATATACATATTTAAATATAATTCAATAGGGCAGTCGGGGCTGGACCACTGGACGGCAACAACGTTCCGTTGTGTCTTGACCAGGTTCTAACTCTTAGCCACGTTTTGCAAGTCACTTTCCCCATCACCACCTAATACGATGCACTATTTATAGTCACATAAAACATACTTTAATAGCAAACAACTCAAAATAATAAAATAAAGAAATAAATGAAATTATTGTCCCATCCCAACCAATTTTCTTGGTCATAGTTTTATTACCTCAGACTTTTCATAATTCTTTATTACTTATTTATTTGTAGGTTAATTTGGTGGCATGGCATTGGAAATATAGGAATTGGATAATCAATAAAACATAACAAGTAAATATTTGTTAATGAGTAGGTATACACTTAAATACTTAGATAGAAATTCATCTTAAAAATTACCTAATATTTTTTTTTCAAATTTATGCTCTCAAACAACTATAAACACTCACATTTGTTCTCCAAAAAAAAAAAAAATATAAACACTGTCAAAAAACCTCTAATTCTTTATGGACATCGTGATGTTAAGATTTATTTCATTTGTTTACTCAAAAATAAAAAATAAAATTTTTAAGAGATTAACTTATTGAAATTTAAGCATGAATTCACCTGTCTCACTCACTAATTTGTTAAGCCGATTGTGTGTTTTAAAACTTGGATCGATGAATAGATCGATCTTGTTGTTGATTAACGATTTCAACCGCCGTCAATTTTATTCAATGAAAATTAAGTGTATATAAAAATCTGTTAATTGATAACATAATAGACTAATTGTACAATATATGCTAAAAAAGTGAAACAAATATGAAATAACCAACTCAAAAATTATATCACATCCTCTAAAATTCAAATAATCACACATATAATTAAGGTGCCAAATTTGGGGCTTTAATCTTTCAAAAAAACAAAAAAAATTCAAAAATAAAAAGAAAAAAAATCACGCTTTGCTCGATTTGTTTGATTCGACCGTCAAAATGGTTATTTAAGGTAAAGGAACCAAATGATCCACGATTAGTGATCGAGCGAAGAAGACTGTCTGATCCCTCATTAAAAAGGATGAACTCCATCCCTAAGGGCCCCTACTTGTCCTAGAACTTTGTAGAGGATGTGAAGTGCAGGTTATGCCTCAACTAGTAGTCGTGTCTTTGGGGCTGCCAAGAATCGAGTCACCACACAAGAAGTTCTCCTTCACTCAGAAATCGTTACTGTAAGGATCCGAACAACCACACATGGTGCCCGAAAGTGCGTTGCACATCACGCCAACCAAGTCCTTTTAAAATGGCTACCAAGGCGTTTATCTCGATCCTCATTGAAATGTTGAGGTGAATTCATACCTAACCAAATATTTTCAACTTTTTTAATTTCTCATTGTAGATTTTATATTTCTATAAATTACTTTTTGTGTTTTGCATATTCACTAATGATATGAGTAGTTACAAACATAAGACTAATAAAACTTGTTTGAATTTTAATCGAATTTCAAAATCGTGTTTGAGCTTGACTTGATTGTTATTCGAATCAAATTAAAAACGAGCTTTAATCGAGCCAAATGCAGAATCGAGCTCGAGTAGCTTGATATTTTTACACGTTATTATTTTTTACTAATCGAAATCAACTCGACTCGAGTCGAGCTTTTATATATTATCAAACGAAAAATGTATTCAATTTTGGTTCATTATATTAATGAATCAAGCTCAAATAAATTTTTAATAATTAATCTTAAATCGAATATTGAATAATTTAGTTTTGTTTTTCAGTTAGCTCTTAATAAAAATTTAGTCGTAAAATTAATAATTGCTGAAAAAAGAGAAAAATAGCAAAAGAAAAGAAGAGCATTAATTAGTGCGTCTCCATTATCTTGCCGACGATTGCGTCTGAATGGACCCCATCTCCCATACCCCACACGTCATATTCCCAATCACATCACCCAAATCCCAATCACGGACAAACAGTCCCAATCAATCCACAGCGTTAAAAGCTTACCTCCAACGGTTCCGATCTGACTACACACTCTCACCAGCTATCCTCCTACGAAAGAAAAGGAAAACAAAAAATTGATTTACTTAACCATGGTAAAAAGTAAAAGTCCCTTAAAGTCGTCACTCGACAGTGTGAGTAATTTAATAAGTGACGTGATCCTCTAACGATATCATTGCGAATTGGTGACTAATTTGTTAGTTCTGAAAATTTATAGAGTTAGTCTTCTGTCAGACCGTCTAACGGATCTAGATCTGTTAGATGGGTCTAAATATCCTACCCATCTCGCATATTTGACCCAAATTTGTGAAGAAAAAAAAATAATAACAAACCCATCAACCAACCCAAATGGGCAGCTCTGCACCAACACTCTCATTTCCTCCTTACCTTTCGCCTAAAAGCATCAAGCATGTTAACAATCACCAATTCCTTCAACTAAAATCAGAAATCTCCAGAACAGGAAGCTCAGCGTGCAACTACGAATTCAACAGGCATATAATCTGCTATATATGAAAATAAAAGGTGAATAAATAAAAAATTAATGCTTTCACCCAAACCAAAATAAAACAGAGACGGATTTCAAGAAGGGCCTTCCAAAATCCAATTTGTTTCCAATTGAGAGACTGAGATACAAATCATATGCAGAACAAGTGATCTCATTCATGCAGATCAGGAATCTAGCAGAAACATTTAAAACTAACAATATTACAGATGGGATTTAAAATAAATTGCATGAAAGGATTTGGAGGTAGCCGACCTGAATTTCTGCAGAAATAATCACAAAATAATTTTAGGGGAAATAAACAGAGAGAATAAATGAATTTTCTTGAGTCTACTGCTTCTCAAAATAATTTGGTCCAGGAAATGGTGGAGAAGAGTACAAGGGGTGGCAGTTTAGGGAATAAGTCTAAGATTTGCTCTGTTTTTTTTTTTCTTCAGGTGGTATGAAGAATGAATATTTGCACTAAATGATACAAGTCTTAGTATCACCAATACTTTTATGAAGAAATACTAATACATTTTATAAAAAAACTAATACGTTGCAGGAAAGACTACTAAAATACTCTCAGAAATTACTAATACTTTTTCGAAAACTACTAATACTTTTTCGATGGACAACTAATACATTTCAGAGTATATTCATGAGAAAATACTAAAACTCTTCAGGAACTACTAATACATTTGGAAGAACTCGCTAATACTTTTTAGAAGAATGACTAATACTTTTCGTAAGGATTGTTAATACATTTCGAGAGAAAAATTTAATTATATTCAAAACTACTAATACATTTCGGAAAGAATCGCTAATACTTTTTGAAGGATCGACTAATACTTTTCATAAGGATTGTTAATACATTTCGGAGAAAAATTTAATTATATTCAAGAACTACTAATACATTTCGTAAAAACTCGCTAATACTTTTTAGAAGGACGACTAATACTTTTCGTAGGACTATTAATACATTTCGGAGAAATATTTAATTTATTTCAAGGAACTACTAATACTTTTTCGAGGAACTACTAATACATTTTTGAGGGACTACTAATACATTTATCTTTAATTTAGGAACAAACAACAATATAACAATAACAAAACTTAAATAGAGTTAAGTTTGAATAGTTTGGATCCGGATACACCGTAGTGCTCTCTTTAGAGAAACGACCCCATTATACTTTGGTAAATACGTTGATAGCACGCCCCTCTCCCAAATTCGATAACCCGAAGATAATCTTGTGTGCGGCAAAAGGAAACCCCGAACCACTTGTACACTCAATGCTCAAATCAATACAAGAAGAATTTCTTTTCTTTTTTTTTCTAGAAGAGTAGTTTGTAGAAAAACAATTTTATATAAGAGCAGCAGTGTATATGTTTTTTTGAAGAAACCCAGTTGCTGCTCGTTTTATAATTATAAAGCTAAGAAGAATTAGGGATGATAATTTCGACCCGGTCCGTGGGTACCTGCCCCAGTCCACCTCGTTGGGTCGCCTGCCGATGTGACTCGGGGTGGGGCGGGGCGGGTCTGGGTATCGCTTCCACCCCGCCCCGCCTAGAATTTTTATTTTTAAAATATATTTTAATATATATTTTGTATATATATATATATATATTATAATATAATTTTTATGTTTTCTTATATTATATCTAATATTTATAAATTGATAATAATAAATTTTATAAATAATATTTTATAAATGTATATTTTTTTCATTTTTTTATTTAATTTAATTCAAAACGGGGCAGAATAAGTTGACCTGTCCCGTTCTAGGCACATGGTGGGTTTGGGTCCTGGCCGATCCATCCCGACCCGTCCCATTGCCATCCCTAAGAAGAAGTGAAGAACCACTTGCCCACATGTTAACCACTAGCAATAAAATGGGAAGATAGTATAAATCAGCCGTTAATACTAAAATAATAGGGAATTTTGTTTTAAATCAATAATATTATCCAACATAAAATTTGCTAATAATTCTTTAAAAAGATACAATGGGGTGATATTGTCATATTGTTTATGAACGATATATGCAGGATTTAAATATTTTAAAGGTATTGTATTTTTTTCAAGTTATTTTCAGGAATCAATGCACCAAAGAATAAATGGAATTCGGCTTTTATAAGTCCTGACAAAAATATATATTAGTATATGATAAAATTGATTTTTTTAAGGAATTGGTTGATAGCTAGTGGTAGGGTATTTGTAAAATTCAAATATATATTTGGGTTCGATTCTCATCTAGTAGGGATGACAAAATTCCCATGGAGAATTATCCCTGTTGGTACCCGAATAAAATAGGACGGGAAATCCCTGATTAATTTGGGGATGGGGTTTCTCAGTTCTGTAAAACCGGAGATGGGATGTGAATGATTTCTATATTTCCTATCTCATTCCTGTCCCCGTTTGGATAAAATGGGGGTAATTTAACGGTTTATAGTGTTTGTGGGAATTTTTTGCAAGAGTAGTGGATTTGATGGTGTAAAAAATTTAAGTGTAGGCGCTATTGCTGGTAATAGCGCCTAATTATCAGGCGCTAATTGCAATAGCGCCCAACCCTTTTTTCTTCTTTAATTGGGCGCTAGTCAAACTAGATCCCACTTTAATTTTTTTTATATTTATTTAATAATTAATTTATTTATTAATTTATAAAACAAAAAGATTAAATTCATTCGATTAATCAAATCCGATCAGTTTGAATCGATACGATACATAAAATTATAATCGTTACAAGTCGAGATTAATCCCAAACCCTATGTCCCCTGGTGCCACACCTAAGCGTTACCCTCTGCCTAGTACTCCTACGCCTACCATCATTCCCCTGAACCTCCTGTGGTGGCGGTGTTAGAAAAATATTTTTATCAAGATTTTGATGATTTTGTTTAAATGTATTTTTACACCAAAACAATGTTTTTAAATGTTGTCCAAATACTCTCAATTGATTTAAAATATTTTTACTAATTTTTGGAGTATTTCTTGAAGTTTATTTTTGACAAAAAATTGGAGAACACTTCTATTTTGAGGCCAACCGGTCGCCCTATAGGGCATCCGTATCTGAAAATATTTTTTAAACAGAAACGAGATGTTTGAAAAACTCCAGGAGGCGGATCGGTCGAACAAGAGGTCGACTGGCACCTGAAAGAACACAAAAATTGAAACAGAGAACTCAGCCTTTGAAATTTGAGGGAGGGGGACCGGTCCAACCCATGGCCGACCGGTCGGACCCTAGAGTGACCGATCGGACCCCCCTCGATCGGTCGACCCCCTCCATCCGGTATCCGAATCTCTGATTTACTTTATAACGTTCGAAATTTCTACATAGCGACCGGTCGCGCAATGTTATTTTTGACAATAAATTCAAATCGTTGGAAATCCATTACAACAAGATTTACTTTATCAATTTTGTACATTATTTCTACATCTTGTGATATTCTTTTTGTAGACAAAAGTGAAGAAGGAGAAGTGTTTGTGAAGACTCTCCTATAAATAGAAGATGATTTTGAAGACATAAGACACAACAACACAAGCAAAAACACAACAAGAAATCTGCAAATTTCTCTAAGCTTTCACTTTTAACATTCTTGTTGTATTTATAGCCTAAGTATTTCACTTTCACATCTTGAGGTCTAGGCTTGATTCTTGATTACACTTGCACTTCAATTGTATAATTCATTATCGAGTTGTAATCTTGAATTTGTGTTCGTCATTCAACACAAGATATCCTTGTGAGTGTTCTTGTGGTAAGAACACACTTGGGTGATCTTAGGTGTTAGGTGTAAGAAGATTGTCGTAATCTTCTTGTGGAAGAGTTTAGTGCTCTTCAAGGTGAAGATTGTGGTAATCTTCAAAGAGGTGTTGTAAGAAGATTGTGGTAATCTTCAAAGGTGAAGTTGTAATAATTTTGGTAATTTTATTAATAAAATCTTTTTTTTCTTTTTAAAATCCATCCCGGAGATACTGGGGTGGTAGAGGACTAGATCATAGGTGGGTTGAACCTCTATAAATCGACGCGTGTTGTTTATTTTCCCGCACCTTCATTCTTGTCATTGCTTATTCATTCGAAAAAAGGGCGAATTGTGAAAAATCGGCATAATCTATTCACCCCTCTCTAGATTATCGTAGCTACTTGGACTAACAAGTGGTATCAGAGCCAAACTCTTTGGCAAACTCGTTCCACATTGCGAGTAAAGAGGAAAGATCCATGGCTACGAACGAGAGCTATCTACCAACCGGTGCTTCGTTCAATAGACCGCCTCTCTTTGACTCCAATAATTTGTAAGTCCAAGCGGCTACGATAATCTAGAAGGGGGGTGAATAGATTATCTCCATCTTTTCGATTTCGTCCTCTTTTAACAATCGAATGCTCAAACAAAATAATGAAGGTGCGGAATGTAAACAACACACGCCGATTTAAAGAGGTTCAACCCACCTAGGGCCTAATCCTCTACCACCCCAAAGATATCCTGGATGGATTTCAAAGAAAAAGAATTTTATTAATTACCAAAATTAATACAAATTCAACTTACAACACCTTGAAGAGCACCACACTCTTCTTCAACACCACCTTTGGAGATTACCACAATCTCCCTTTGAAGATTACCACAATCTTCCTTCAACGGCACCTTGTGAAGATTACCACAATCTTCAACCTTGAAGAATACCAAATTCTTCAACACCTCAATAAGAAGATTACCACAATCTTCTTCACCTATCACCTAGATCATCCAAGTGTGCTCTTACCACAAGAACACTCACAAGGATATCTTGTGTTTGAATGATAACCAAAAATCAAGATTACAACTCAATAATGAATAATACAATTTGAGTGCAAAGTGTAATCAAGAATAGCCTAGACCTCAAAGATGTGAAAGTGATAAGCTAGGCAATTTTACAACAAGAATAATGACTATGAAAGACCAAGTGTTTTCTTGAAGTGTATCTTGTTGTGTTGTGTCTCAATTGTTGTATTGGTTGCTCCAAAACTTCCTCTATTTATAGGAGATGATTGATCAAGCATAGGCTCCTCTTGGGGATTGAAAATCTACGAAAAATACAATTAAAATCAAGAATATAGCTGTTAGAAATCAATCCCACAATTTAAGGAAATGTGTCGTCACAAACGGTCATATTTTTTTGTCAATACATAGGGCGACCGTCGCGCACATAGATAAGAGAAAAAGAGAACACTTTGAAAATTACAACAGGGCGACGGCCGACGTAGCCGACCGGCCGACCCTGTTTCAACCGGTCCGCCTAAACAAAAACGGGGTTTGAGTCTGTTTCAAAAAGAAACTTGCAGTGTCGGCCGATCATGGCTGGATGGCCAAACGGCCGACGGTCGCGACGCCAGCCGACGGCCGACGCTTGTTTTTTTCTTCCGTCTCATTTTTCTGTTTCTAAAAACATCTTCAGTACGGGTTGCCCTATAGACACGGCCGACCACGAGACGAAATATTGTCCAATTTTTGTCGAAAAATAAAACTCAAGAAATACTCCGAAAATTTAGTAAAAACATTTTAAACCGATCGGAAGTATTAGGACAACATTTAGAAACATCGTTTGAGAGTGAAAACCAATAACGTAAAATCATTAAAAGCGTTGTCCAATTTAGACGAAAATAAACTTTGAGAAAATACTCCTAAAATATTAAAATCATTTTAAATCATTTAGGAGTATTTGGACAACCTTTAAAAACATTGTTCGGTGATAAAATAAAATCATCAAAATTAAGATAAAAACATGTATCAAACAATCTCCCCTTTTTGATGATTACAAACCAAAACAATTTTTACACAAACTAAGAGAGCAATTTTAGAAATGATTTTTCCTAGTAAAAACATTTGACCGTTTGGAAGCAACCAAAATTTCCAAAAATATTAAAGCAACCAAGTAGGGAGTAAATATTTTCAATAATAAGCACAAGCTCCCCCTATCCACAAGCACATCAAGAATAATGTAAGAGCAATAATCCATAAGCTAAAAGCTTTAGCTTTTACAATTTGTTCAAGAGCTTATAAGCTCCCCCCACAAAAACAACATTAAACAATAATATAAGTCCATCAAGCAACAATTGGACAAAAAATAAATCACAACTTATGGCTTTTATGAGCCATAGCTTATAGCTTTTATCATGAGCTTTTATTAGCTTCTTTGAGCTAACGAGCCAATTTCCTGTTTCTCCCCCTTTGGAATCATCAAAAAGAATGTTAGGATGATAGAAAACATCATAGAAGTATATCAAAGTGCGCCAAAGAAATGGTTTATCAACCATTGAGCAATTTAGGCTTAAAAACCAAGGAAAATGGGAGAAATGTATCATGAAGAGTTCATACGCTCGTTTTATTTCCCAAAACATGATCTCAATGAGTATAGAAGACTTTTGGAAGCGAGAGAATCATGTAGAAGTTGAAATTTTCATAGCGACATTTTAACAAACACTTTGTGTGCGTGAAAAATAGAAGAGGTTGTATATAACCTTTGTAAATGGATCAAGCCAAAAAATTTTCATATCAATCAACCTCATTTCAAAGCTAAAAAAAAATCATATGCACCATATGCAATAATTTGTTCATCAATTAAGAAGCTCAAAGTAGATTCTCAAGGGTTCAACCCAAATGAGATAAGCTAAGAATGATCAAGGCATTACAAATGCCAAAAATTAGAGCAACCATCAAGTAATAAGTCATGCTTTCAACAATACATGTATCAAATGTCCCAACATATTCAACTAAGCATAACAAAGCAATAAAAGAAGCACTTTTACCATCAAGTACTTCATACCAATTATCAAACAATGCTTTAGAGTATTTTTACCATCAAATACTCCATCAAAAATCATGATCATCCACAAGTCATTATCAACTTGCAATATTAACCCTTTTAAGAAAAACAAGCAAATATCATTAGTACAAATGAGTTTTACAAAAATTCATCAAAATACAAAACATCATTAATGAAAATGCTAGAAAGTAAAGGGGGTGGGTAACATCATTCCTCATCCGAGGAGAAGCAAGATCCGGAATAAAGTCCTTGATGAATTTCTTTAACTTGCCGATAGACTTTTGCATTTTAGAGGTCTTTTGCTCCAAAGCCTCATACCTCGTCTCATGAAAAGCCCTCATCTCATCAAATTCGGCTTGAGTATACCTCCTAGGCGGTTGAGCACCTAGATTACCCTTCTGATTGCTCTTGGTTCGCTTCTTCCACCAATCTTGCGGCCCGGCGTCATCAAAGATGTCATTAGGATCGGGGGACTCTTGACCTCTGCCTCTAGCCATTTTGGTAGGTCGGATGTCCATATTCTTGCGCATCGTGACTATTTGGGTGATATTATCAATGTCGAAGTCATTTTGAAAAACTTCCGAGTTAAACTCCGACGAAGGAAGTCCCGATTGAATAAGAAGTTTACAAATCCAATTTCCCATGACCAACTTCTTATTACCTTGAGTAATGGACTCGATAAGACATTGAATAAGTATGGCACCAAAGTTAAGTGGTTCCCTCCTAGCAATCTTATAAGTCAAAAAGTAATCCATATTGCTAGGCATCTTTCCCGACTTACCACAAATGCAATATGCAACAATGACCGATAAAATGCGATGCTCAAGTGTCATTGCCAACAAAGAATACTTAGGCCATACTCCCAAATACGTCTTGACTTCTTTCATCGACACCCCCAACATTTCATCATTCCAAGTCCCACAAGAGAAATAATCCCAACCACCTTCTCTAACATGTAAAAGCCGCAAATATCATTGGGAGTCCATCTAAAATGACGACCCTTTATAAGCGAATTAACGGCAATCGGCTTTCTATCATTATCATATTCGACCCACATATTGGCATAAAAGAGTTGGATAATATCATCATCATACAACACATAAGCATGTTCCCATAAATACATCCAACCTTGCTCCTCAAAAATCCTCTAATCGTAGGATACTCATTCGTAAATGAACTAAAACGACACATTTTAGTCCGAGCAATCGACTTTCCTCCCATTCCCGAGTCCTCGTAATACCATTCCGCATATTTATGAATGAAATTAAGAACATTGTGGGAATTAGGGGCTTGAGTAACAAAGGATTTTTACCTTTCGCCCAACGGCAATTTTGGAGCGAAATCGTTCGCGTAGCTCGGTAATTTGGGCCCGAGAGAGAATGGGATTTTGAACATCATCACCTTCTTGAGCCACGTTTCTTTGAGCGCTCGAATATCCCTTTGTTCGGCTTCCTCTTGTCGATTTCTTGAACCCTCTCCGCCCCTTCTACGCTGGAGATGGGATTTCGACCGGTTGAATTCTTTGGAGGAGCCATATGTAAGATTCTTGTGAGAAAGAGAAGATTAGCAACAAGAATCGTGAAAATGACGAAGAATTGAAGATTATGAAGAAAAGGGAAAAATGCGCCAACAAGGGTTTGGGTGAATTTTCTTCTTCTTGCGAAATGAAGAACATAACGTTATAAGTCGAAAAATAACCTTGGCGACCGGCCGAGGTGGGGTGCGACGGTCGAGGTGCGGTGGCGACCGTGCCGCCCGCTATGACCGTCCCAAGTGATTTTTCTTTCTCCCCGATTTTTCCAAAATTCGATTTTCCACCCCAAAAGTTTTAAAACTTTGCAAAAATATAATTTTGGACTATATCCAACAAATATGGGTTTTGGGAAAAACATATAAATGATAAAATCGAGACTAAACACGTAGTGCCTTTTAAAAGAAAATATTTGCAAGTTCAATTTGGGGCACTTAAGGGGTCAAAATGAAATATCTTGAAAGATATGTGCATAATATCGAGTTTAAAGAAAAATACGAGTAGACATACCTCGATGGTTTAAGAAACTTGATGACGTAATAGCCAATGAGTATAAAATATGTATCCTACACAATTCTTAGACAACATTTTCATAGAAAATTCAAGTGTAGGCAAATAATATGAGATAACAAAAAGAGCTTATGCTATAAGATTTCATAAGAGATAATAAGCCACATAAGTCTAATGAAAAGCTCAAGAGTTTTTAGAAAAACATGCAAGGTCTCTTTTAAAAATATTGAAACTCATAAATATATAAGAGACCTATTTTAAAAAATAAAATACTTGAAAAATCATTTTGCAATTAAGACACAATTATAAACATGCATATAATTAAAAGAAATAAAATGCATATACAAATGGGGAGATACGGTTTACCAATTTCGCCGTTTCCATGGGTTGTGTCTTTCCCATTGTTGATGATGATATCTTCCCATTTGGAAGTCACTTTGTTGATGATGACTTCCTTGATTACTCCATTTCCAAGGTTTGTTACCTTCCCATGGTTGATGGTTTCTTCTTCTTTGAAAATCATCTTGTTGATGATGTCTTTGCCATTTCCAAGGATTGTGTTTTTCCCATTTTTGATTATATGCTCTTCTTGGAAATTGGCTTTGTTGAGAGTAGTTCCTTCTTTGATCAAATGAAACGCTCATTTGATGTTTTCTTGGTGGCATGAATTTTCTCCGATTTTTGCTTTGCCGGGTACCTAATAGCACATTGTTTTGTGGTACCCTCATGTGTTTGGGTCCTTTAAGATTAGCTTTGAGACTTTTAGGTCTCCAACAATATTTAGAGCTATTTCTAGCCCGACAAGAATTAGCCGTATGACCCTTTTTGCCACAATAAAAACAAGTAGTAATTTAGGAGCATAATGACCAATATGCATAGTGACTTGATCCTTTTTCATATGATTAACAACTTTAGGCTTATGATCAAGTCCTTTATCACAATTATGAATATCAACAATATTGGACATTTTATTGGTACTCGAGTTGATTTTAATAAATCCTTTTTCATGCAATCAATATTCTCAACAAGAGTACTATTTTCTATTTCAAGATTTCTAACCTTATCAATAGTGGTGGTGTGAGCACATGATAGTGATTCATAGGAAGTAAATAAACTATCCTTATCATTTTTCAAAATATTGAATTCCTTTTTCAAATTTTTATACTTAACAAGCAAGCTTTGAATTCATCTTGAAGATCATCAAAATCATTTTGCAAATCACTATAATCATTTTGAATAACAATATCATAAGAAGTAGAGGGCTTAAGACATACCTCATTTTCTTCATTGATGCCCATAAAACAATATTCAACTTCTTCATAATTGGAAGTTGTAGGAGGCTTATTCCTTAGATTTGAGCTTGTATGATCTTGAGAAGTAGATGCTTTTGTTTGACTCCTTTCATTTGCAAATACTCCATAGATGGCTTCTAGTTTTTGCCATACTTCATGTGCCGATCGAATACCTACAACATGATCAAATTCCAAAGTGGTAAGTGAACAATGTAAAATATTAAGAGCTTTACCATTTAAGGAGATGATTCTCTTCTCTTCATCATTGAGCTCTTTGAAGCCTTTTGAGGTGTATGGTGTATCTTTCGTCGGAATGGATTCTCCATTAATGACGGTGTTCCAAATGTCGAACCCGCAACCTTGTAGATAGCATTCCATTCTTTCTTTCCAAAAATTAAAATTCTTGGAATCAAATAGTGGTGGCTTGGTGGTGGAGGTGCCGGATAGATGAGCTTCGTTAGTAGCCGTCGATCGTTTCTCTTCACTCGCGATGTGAAACGAGCTTGCCAAAGAGTTTGGCTCTGATACCACTTGTAAGTCCAAGCGGCTACGATAATCTAGAGGGGGGGTGAATAGATTATCTCCATCTTTTCGATTTCGTCCTCTTTTTAACAATCGAATGCTCAAACAAAATAATGAAGGTGCGGAATGTAAACAACACACGTCGATTTAAAGAGGTTCAACCCACCTAGGGCCTAATCCTCTACCACCCCAAGATATCCGGGGATGGATTTCAAAGAAAAAGAATTTTATTAATTACCAAAATTAATACAAATTCAACTTACAACACCTTGAAGAGCACCACACTCTTCTTCAACACCACCTTCGGAGATTACCACAATCTCCCTTTGAAGATTACCACAATCTTCCTTCAACGGCACCTTGTGAAGATTACCACAATCTTCAACCTTGAAGAATACCAAATTCTTCAACACCTCAATAAGAAGATTACCACAATCTTCTTCACCTATCACCTAGATCATCCAAGTGTGCTCTTACCACAAGAACACTCACAAGGATATCTTGTGTTTGAATGATAACCAAAAATCAAGATTACAACTCAATAATGAATAATACAATTTGAGTGCAAAGTGTAATCAAGAATAGCCTAGACCTCAAAGATGTGAAAGTGATAAGCTAGGCAATTTTACAACAAGAATAATGACTATGAAAGACCAAGTGTTTTCTTGAAGTGTATCTTGTTGTGTTGTGTCTCAATTGTTGTATTGGTTGCTCCAAAACTTCCTCTATTTATAGGAGATGATTGATCAAGCATAGGCTCCTCTTGGGGATTGAAAATCTACGAAAAATACAATTAAAATCAAGAATATAGTCATTAGAAATCAATCCCACAATTTAAGGAAATGTGTGTCTCATTGTCAAACGGTCATATTTTTGTTTGTCAATACATAGGCGGCCGGTCGCACGAGATAAGAGAAAAAGAGAACACTTTGAAAATTACAACAGGCGACCGGTCGACGTAGGCTTCGACCGTCGACCCACTGTTTCAACCGGTCCGCCTAAACAAAAAACGAAGGGTTTGAGTCCAAAAAAAAAGAAACTTGTGTACGGTCGATCATTGGCGACGGCCGACGACGGCCGACGCCTGCGAGGCGGCCGACCTGCTTGTTTTTTTCTTCCGTCTCATTTTCTGTTTCTAAAAACATCTTGAGTACGGGTTGCCCTATAGAGCGGCCTGGCCGACCACGAGACAAAATATTGTCCAATTTTTGTCGAAAATAAAACTCAAGAAATACTCCAAAATTTAGTAAAAACATTTTAAACCGATCGGAAGTATTAGGACAACATTTAGAAACATCGTTTGAGAGTGAAAACCCAATAACGTAAAATCATTAAAAGCGTTGTCCAATTTAGACGAAAATAAACTTTGAGAAAATACTCCTGAAAATATTAAAATCATTTTAAATCATTTAGGAGTATTTGGACAACCTTTAAAAACATTGTTTTGGTGATAAAATAAAATCATCAAAATTAAGATAAAAACATGTATCAAACAATAAGCTAAAAGCACTGGAGCTGAGATGCTGGCACGCTTAACCTCAGAGTTTCTATGTAATGAGCACCAGAAAAGAAGATGCATCTGTTGGTATAGGTAGTCCAAATCATATCATTTAAGCTATCCTTTAACTATGCAATCCAGCGCTCACGAGTTCGAATCACGGGCCGCGCCTCGCGCCTCTTTTAAAGCCCATTGCAGGCAGGATGCTGGACCAAATCCCAACATAATTATGCATTTTGGAAGGACCGAATGGAATGCTTCTTAAATTCCACCCATGATGTTTGAAAAAAATTGAAAGTTATCTATGAAGGCACAAAGAAAGTGAAACAAGCTCGAAAGATCATGTTGGCCAAAGAGTTCGAAAATTCCACTATGAATATTGGTGAAAATATTTCTAGAATGGTTGAAAGGCTTGACAATATTGTAAATCCTCTTGTTGCACTTGGGAAAATTATTTTCGAAGAGGATAAGGTTACAAAAGTTCTTAATGCTCTTCCCACCTCTTGGTCCGAAAAGGTTACCGCTATTACAGAAGCTCAAAATTTGGAAACTCTAAATTTTGATGAGCTTATTGGAAATCTTCTCATCTATGAAGTATATATCAATGAAAGGAGTAACTCAAAGGCATCAACTTTTCAATTGGGTATGGGATCAACTCCAAGAGGTCTTGCCTCAAAATCGAAAAATTATTATCCTAGTGATGAGGAAGATGAAGATGAGGAGCTTATTAGAAATTTGCAAAATTTGTAAATAAAAACAAGGAAAGAAAAGAGACAATTCTTGTTTTAGATGCGGAAAACCCGGACACCATATTGCAAATTGTCCAAAAGAGAAAGAAGAACAACGGAAGAAAAAGCACTTTCACAAAGCCTTGAAGGCCAAAGCCGAACCAATAATATGGGATGAACTTCTTTCATCCGATGATGAGGAAGCCGAGCAATGTCTAATGGGAATTAAAGAAGACAACGAGATACGCTCTAACTCTTCTATTTCTTTTAGTAATGAATTACATGATGATTATGATGAATTGCAAAATGATTTTGATGAGCTACAAAATGAATTCCAAAGCTTGCTCTTTAAATACAAAAATTTGAAAAAAGAATTCAACACCATGAAAAATAAAAAGGATAGTTTACATGCTTCTTATGAATCTCTTACTTGTGCTCATAATGTTACACTTGATAAGGTTAGAAACCTTGAAAAAGAAAATAGTACTCTTGTTATGAATATTGATTGCATGAAAAAAGATATGTTAAATTTTAACTTGAGTACCGATAAAATGACCAAAATTCTTGATGTTCAACGCTGCGATCATGTGAAACTAGGACTTGGTTATAAGCCAAATGTTATTAATGATATGAAAAAGAACCAAGTCTCTATGCATGTTGGTCATTATGTTTCTAGAACTATTACATGCTTTTATTGTGGTAAAAATGGTCACACGTCTAATATGTGTCGGGTTAAAAATAGTTCTAAGTATTATTGGAGACCTAAAAGTCTCATTGCTAATCCCAAAGGACCCAAACACTTGAGGGTACCACAAGAAAATTTTATGTTAGGTACTAGGCGCAACAAAAATCAAAAGAATTTTAAATTGTCAAATAGACAACAAATGATCGCGCCATATGATCGAACGATGAGATATTACCAACAAAGTCGTATTTCAAGAAGAAGGTATAATCAACAATGGGAAAGATACAACCCTTGGCAATGGCAAAATTGGTAACTCGTATTCTTTTCTTGAATTATGCATTTTTATTATGTTGCAGATATTCATGTCTTTATTCTTGATTGATTGCCAAAATTTTAAAAAAATGTCTATTAAAAATCGAGGTCTCAAATATATACTCTCAGTTTTTCAAAATTCAAAAAGAGACCTTGAATAGATTTTCAATTAGCACTTGTTTTATCAAACGTTTGTTGATTTTTACAAAAAGCATAGTATGTGCTACTTGTCCAAATTTTATGATAGTTTATATCAATATTGTGTATATTACTCGATATTACTATGCTCTTGTGCAATATATTTTCTCAAGTTTTTGCAGGAAATATTTTGGTATTAAGGAACAAATGATCGTAGATTTATCCATGGCCATCTACGTCATAAGGTGTCAAGATTGTGAAAGGCATATTGGTCGACAAATAAATTCGAGGTATGTTTATCTACTTTCATTATTCTTATAGACTCGAAATTCTTCATGCCTTATGCCTATATGCTCGAATTCAAAACATCCCAACGAATCTCATTAAAGTGCCGTTAAAAGAAATTTTCAAATATTTGAAAGACATTTCTTCTTATGGCTTGTTTTATTCAAAGTTTTAAAACGTTCATATTTTTTGGGATAACAAGTCCGGTGATAATAATTTCTCAAAATACGGTTCGTCATAATCGAACTAAACATATTGAGATTCTATATTTTTTTAAGGGATTGCGTTTCTTAAACGAAAAATTGAGATGTGTTTAATTCCGTCTCAAGGATAACTCGCAGACATTTGTTTTTTAATCATTAACCGCTGAGTCTTTTACCTCATTTTGAGATTTTTTAGGTATAATGTATATTGAATGAGGTCTATGTTTGCATTTTATACGTTTTAAAACTTAGGGGTGAAAAATCGGATTTTTGGTACAAAATTCGGACGAAATCGGATCGGTGTGTTGACACCGTCGACAGCAGTGCGCAGGACCGATCGCCTAAGGGTTTTCAGAAATAAAAAAGGTTATGTACTTCAAACGGTCATTTTGATCATTTTCTTCAAAACTCGAACCCCTTGGCAAATTTCACATACAATTCGCTCAAAATGATTTCTTTCTTATAAAATTTATATCTTTGAGTGTATACTACTTGTATTTCATCATTATTATCCTAAGCCTCCTAAGTTAATTGGTAAGAATTTTTTTTTAATTTCAATTGGGTTGAACCCTTGAGAATGTGCTCATATCTTGATATCTTGATGAAATTCGTGTATTAATTATGATGAACATGATGATTGTTGATGAGTAATATTTGTCAAATTGTATTTGGTGATGAAAAGTTTAGCTTGATTGCAATTACAAAGGCGTTATGCATCTCTTGTTTTATTCGACGCACGCCAAGTGCTCGACAAAATGTTTCTATGAAAAATTCATCACCTACATGATTCTCTCGATTTCAAAAGTCTTATATACTTATAGAGATCATGTTTTATCAATCAAATGAGCTTTTCCAAATCAAATGATCAATTTTTCCCTTTTATTTGGAATTTAAGCTTCTATATTCAAAATGCTCGATAAATCGATTAAATTGCACACATTGATATGATTATATGATGTTTTTATCGTGCTAACATTCTTTTTGATGATTCCAAAGGGGTAGAAACAGGAAAAAACGCTCATACGCTCAAAGAAGCGGAAATAAGCTTGCAAAAAAAAAAAACTATAAGTTATGGCTCTTAAAAGCCAAAAGCTGTGAATGACACTTAATCCATTTGGTGTATTATGGACTTTTATGCTTGTCTAATGATATCTCTTTGACAGGGAGAGCTTCTAAGCTCATGAAATTCAAGCTTATATTATAAACCCTAAGCTTTTAGCTTCTAGTTGTTTGCTTTTACACTTAATCTTGTTATGCATGTTGATAGGGGGAGTTTGTGTAAAATGTTTTTGAAAATTCTTTGCTCCTATCCTTGTGTTTTTACTTATGATAAATGTTGCTTGTAATGGATTGATGTTTTTGACCGAAAAAATGTGTTCTATTTTAAAATTGATCTCCTAAAAATTGTTTTGGTTTGTAATCATAAAAAATGGGGAGTTTGTTAGAAAAATATTTTTATCAAGATTTTGATGATTTTGTTTAAATGTGTTTTTACAACAAAACAATGTTTTTAAATGTTGTCCAAATACTCCCAATTGATTTAAAATATTTTTACTAATTTTTGGAGTATTTCTTGAAGTTTATTTTTGACAAAAAATTGGACAACACTTCTGTTTTGAGGCCAATCGGTCGCCCTATAGGGCATCCCGTATCTGAAAATGATTTTTGAAACAGAAACGAGACATTTGAAAAACTTCAGGAGGTCGACCGGTACCTGAAAGAACGCAAAAATTGAAACAGAGAACTCAACCTTTGAAATTTGAGGGAGGGGGACCAGTCCAACCCAGGGCCGACCGGTCGGACCCCTCCATCTGGTATCTGAATCTCTGATTTACTTTATAACATTCGAAATTTCTACATAGCGACCGGTCGCGCTATGTTATTTTTGACAGCAGATTCAAACTGTTGGAAATCCATTACAACAATATTTACTTTATCAATTTTGTACATTATTTCTACATCTTGTGATCTTCTTTTTGTAGACAAAAGTGAAGAAGGAGGAGCATATGTTTGTGAAGACTCTCCTATAAATAGAAGATGATTTTGAAGACACAAGACACAACAACACAAGCAAACACACAACAAGAAATCTGCAAATTTCTCTAAGCTTTCACTTTCAACATTCTTGTTGTATTTATAGCCTAAGTATTTCACTTTCACATCTTGAGGTCTAGGCTTGATTTTTGATTACACTTGCACTTCAATTGTATAATTCATTATCGAGTTGTAATCTTGAATTTGTGTTCGTCATTCAACACAAGATATCCTTGTGAGTGTTCTTGTGGTAAGAACACACTTGGGTGATCTTAGGTGTTAGGTGTAAGAAGATTATGGTAATCTTCTTGTGGAAGAGTTTGGTGCTCTTCAAGGTGAAGATTGTGGTAGTCTTCACAAGATGCCGTAGCTAGAAGATTGTGGTAATCTTCTAGGAAGATTGTGGTAATCTTCAAAGAGATGTTGTAAGAAGATTGTGGTAATCTTCAAAGGTGAAGTTGTAATAATTTTGGTAATTATTAATAAAATCTTTTTTTTTTCTTTTTAAAATCCATCCCGAAGATACTGGGGTGGTAGATGACTAGGTCCTAGGTTGGTTGAACTTCTATAAATCGACACGTGTTGTTTATTTTTTTCCTCGCCTTCATTCTTGTCATTGCTTATCCATTCGAAAAAAGGGCGAATTGCGAAAAATCAGTATAATCTATTCACCCCCCTCTAGATTATCGTAGCCACTTGGACTAACAGGCGGATCATCATCCTCTTGATCATTTATTGTATGATGACTAGATGCAGTTGATGATGTCGACTCTCTGTCAAATCCCGATACTCACTGAGTGTAGGTGGAAATGAAATAGGTGATATGTTGAAATGTGGACGATTGGATGTGGATGGATCATGACTCCCACATGGAACTCCCATAGCACCAAAATCTATCTGTAATAGAAATATGAATGATGTCCACTCTCGTGTGTTATAATCAGTGTGTACTGGCTGAGGGACATAATAACTAGGGAGTAGATGTAGATGGATCTGTCATATATAATAAAAATTGATCAATAAAAAGAACTTATGTGTTTTTTTGTCAATTTATAATTTTAAGAATTTCATAAAATTCATACCTTGGTGCATAGTGGGTGTATAAGTTGAAGGTCTCACTATATCAACATGGGGTACTGGTGGAGGAACATCACGAGATGTGAAAGCACCGTATGTAAATGGTCGTGACTGCTGTTGTCGTCTCGCTCGCGTGTGCTATGACCCGTATGGGCTCTCGGGGTTGTCTCGACAGGTATATCACCTGCTGGCGGACTCGTGTGGTATGGTGGCATGTGTAGCATCCGCTCAATATCATCGCTAACTTCCATAGCAACACGTCGTAAACGTTCCTGGATCAATCATAAATTGGCGACAATCATAAAATGGATCAATCATAAAATGGCGACAATCATCCCACTCATCATCATCGGGTAACGGTTCAAAGTGTCCGGAAGAATATGTCCTCAAGTAAGCGCTGGTGCTATAATATTGCTTCATAAAAGTTCCTGGATCAATCATAAAATGGCGACAAGCTTGCATTGCATGAGAGCATGGTATTCCATCATTCTTCCACTGACCGCATGAACATTCTTGGGTAGATAACTTCACTTTGAAGGTACGCGAATGTCTAGAACCCTGTGTTTGTGTGATGACACTTGCAGTTTATTTAGTATAATCATACATCTGCACCATATGTTGTAATCCGAGGCGCTGCATTTTGTCAAACTTATTGTATACATCATCTGGCCAAAATTGGTTTCGCTGTTGAGTCATCGATGCATTCGTCATGCGATCTGAAAAATACTTAGCCGACCTTGCAAAGGTGATCCGCACAATGGCAGTGATTGGAAAGTCCATTGATGCATTCAGACATGTTTGTAGTCATAATTCCACACTGCTTCCCTTCATCGTAGCTGAGTGTCCATAGGAAAGGATCAATCGCCACCAAATACTCGTAAGCATCTGGGTTCAATGATTTAATCTGCTCCATTATTTTCTCAAACGTTCGAACACTCAACTCTGATCCAGCTTGCCAACACAAGTCCTTGAGTTTTATATATTCTTAAAATAATTATTAAAATTAGATGTCACATGCCTCAAACAAAACCGGTGTACTCCCATAGGTGCTTGAAACCCAGGAACACGTTCGACCGCTTTTATTATTGATAAGGGTCTTTTTGTGCGTGTTTTATGTGTATATTTGAGTATGATTTGAGTTATTTTATTGTTAGTTTCATAAATTTTTGATTTTACATAGTTCACATTACTCCGAGGTGCTTTTATTGGTGTAGATTGATGATTCGGAGCTATTTTTGGTGAATTTCGGGCCATGGTTTCATGTCAAAACATACCCGGGGGTTTCTGGATGCAAAAACACCCAAAATCCCAAACTAAACGCGTCATTTCGGGGCTTTTTCAGTCAAACACGGGCAGGGTATGCTTTTCAAGCACGACCGTGCTTTTTAGAAGTAAAAAACGAGCAATTTTTCGACCCCGACGTACCAAACATGGCCAGGCTGTGTTTTTCAGGCACGGTCGTGTTCGGGAAAATCCAAAAACACGGCCTGCCCGTGCTTTTAAAGCATGGGTGTGCTTTTCGTCCAGTCTGGATGTTCTTTTGGCGGAAATTATGGAGACTTTTTGCTTTTTGACAACCTTTGAGCAACTTTTACATCTCATTTTGCTGCACAAAACTCTATTATTCTCTCAATTATCACATGAAAACAAGGATTCAACAACCCAACTATGGAAGTGGAATATTTATTTGTCAAAAGATGACATTGTTAATGTGTTCTTTCACAACAAGAATGTCTATAAAAGCCAAGAGTTTGGGTTGGAGGATTCCATTCCATATTCCATTCAATTCCACATTCCATATATTTCCATTCCATTCCATTCATAATTCATTGATTCATTCACTCTTTCAAAGCAAAATACACTGAGAGGATAAAAGAGAGGTAGAGTTGGAAGTTGAAGAGCAATAGAGGAGAAGGCTTGGAGCTTAACATCATTTCAATCAACCAAGGAAGAAGTCTTGAATTTGGTCTTGAATAGGAGCTAAGTACACCATGTTCATTTTATTCAAATCTTCTTGTGTAGTATACTCTTTTGTCAAAGCCATGTGTAGCAAAATTTCTAGTGTTTGAATCTAATGAACTCTAGAATGGATTTGTGATTTTTTTTGTATTGAATGTTTTTAATAAAATCTTCATGTTTTGTGTGATTCACTTATATTATGCTTTATTCATTCGAATTGGTATATGCGCAATATTGATTTGAAGTTTATTTTTCATCCGGGAAATCGAGAGATTCATGGTGAAATAGAATCTATATAAGTGAAAAGAGTTGCATGCAATCCTAGATATAGGACGACATAAATCTTCTGGATTAGGGTCAAACCTAATATGGGAATTCACAAATCGTTATAATGCTGTCTTGGGGGTTTTAACTAGAAAGATATTTCAGTTAATCAACTTGACGTTAGAAGTTATTCGTGCTCGATAGAGGGTTTAACTTAAATCGGGAATTTCTACGGTCCATGAAACATGAGATTTTACTAAAAGAGGTTGGTTTTTGCTTAAGGGCTTATGATTGTATTTTTATCTTGTTGAATCACAAAAACATTCTAGAGGGATTTACATTCAAACACATTTCTAGCTCTTGTTTTCTTAAATCTACAATCTACTTTTATTTGATCTTTTGTAAGTTGCAATTATTTCAAATTCTTTATTTTTTCTTTTTCCTTATTTATCAAACAAAAACTCTGAAAATTGCTAGATTAGATAACAAAAAGATGGTAATTATTAGTACTTACAATCCTCGTGGGAATGACACTCTGGTACTAATAATCTATACTATAAAACGATAGGTGCACCCGCTACGGTTTTCTAGAGTAGCTTTTGAGCCATCAAGTTTTTTATACCGTTGCGGGATTGTAATATTAAGAACGCTCTATTTTTGTTAATTTAATCATTTTATTTTATTATTTTTCACTATCTTTCTTTTTATCTATCTTTGAAATTCTTGGATTACACTTACCCTCTTTGTTTACCGCAGTGCATGCCTACTCGACGTCGAATTTGAAAGCGTGATACCGCCAGGAGCAACATAGAGGAAAGTACTAATACGGACCACGAAGAAGATATTAACGAAAGCAAGGATTTCGCCATGGCAGACGAACAACAAAGAACCATGTACGACTATGCCAAACCATCTATGGACGGTACGTCATCTAGTATCATAAGGCCCGCTGTTGCAGCCAATAATTTCGAAATCAAACCAAATATCATTCAAATGGTGCAACAATTTGTTCAATTCGACGGCATACCGGACGAAGATCCAAATAATCATATCGCGAATTTCCTCAAAATTTGTGATACCTTCAAAATAAATGGAGTCTTCGACGATGCCATCTGTTTACGCCTGTTCCCATTTACTCTGCGGGGACGGGCTAAACAATGGCTAAACACTTTACCAAAGGGAACAATCACAACATGGAGCATTATGGCGGGAAAGTTTCTTTTGAAGTATTTTCCACCCGCCAAAACCGCACGATTGAGGAATGAAATCTCTTCATTCACTCAAGAGGACAATGAGACCTTGTACGACACTTGGGAGAGATTCAAAGAATTGCTGCGAAAATGCCCACATCATGGCCTCCCCGTTTGGATGCAAGTCCAAACATTTTACAATGGGCTACTCTCATCGACGAGGCAAATGATTTATGCGGCGGCGGGGGGAACGTTGAACAATAAAACACTCAAAAACCAAGATCTAATAGAGGAATGGCCATGAATGGATATCAATGGCAATCCGTGCGAGGTAAATCCAACAGACGGTGGGTGTATACAATGCGACAACGCAGTAGTTCGCTAGCCGCGCAGTCGAAGCTCGACTCGAAAAATTGACGGGTTGGCGGTTCCAAAACAAGTCTTCACATGTGAGACTTGTGGAGGATCGCACAACCACCAAGAGTGCCCCCACGCGATACCACCGCATGAACAAGTGGATTATCTAGGTAATCAATCTCGACCCTCTCAAAATAATCCTTTCAGTAACACCTATAATCCAGGTTGGCGTCAAGACCAACTTTAGTTGGAATAATCAAGGTCAACCACAGGCTAATCCCAATCCTAATCTACACACGCCTCCCGGATTCCAGTAGCCCAAGGAAAACCTAACTTGGAGGAACTTATGGCAAAGTTTGTGCAATCAACAGATGCCCGATTCCAGGCGGTCGAAACATCCTTAAGAAATCAAGAGGCATCTATCCATAATTCGGAAAACCAAATAGGCCAAATTGCGAAAATGATTTCCGAAAGGCCACAAGGAAGTTTGCCGAGTATCACCAAGCCAAACCCAAGGGAGCACGTAAAGGCAATCACCATCAGTTTTCCACATGAGCATGATTATGCCAACGCCACCATGCAGAAATATGTGGAGGATGACAAACACGAAGAAAAGCCCATGAAAAAGGTGGTCGTCGAATACAAGCCCAAGATCCCTTACCGGAGTTTAACTGAAGAAGATAGAAGGGAGGACAAATTTGGTAAGTACCTTGAGTCATTCAAGCAACTACATACTAATATTCCATTTGTTCAACCTCTTTCAAAGCATGCTAAGGATCTAAATGACATCATTTGTAATGAAAATAAGCTTAACGAACTATCAAATGTGCAATTGAATGATAAATGTTCTTCCAATAATCTACCACAAAAATTTAATGATCCGAAGTTTTATTATCCCTTGTACAATTGATGGTTTACTGTTGATGGAGCACTAGCCGACTTAGGAGCTAGTATCAATGTGATGTCTTATGAAACATTTAAGCATATGGGATTAAGTGAATCGAAACCTACTAGGATGGACATACACTTAGCCGATAAATCAATTAAACATCCTAGAGGTATTATTAATGATGTGTTAGTCAAGATTGATAAATTCATATTCCCAGTTGATTTTGTTATTCTTGACATGCATGATGATATTGAGGTTCCTCTAATTCTTGGGCGTTCTTTCTTGCTACGGCAAAATCAATCATTGATGTGCATGACGGAAAATTAACTTTGAGGGTGGGGGATGAACAAGTAATTTTTAAAATTCATGTTGATATTGAAAAGGATACTACTTGTTCTTTTGCCGATTCAATTTCGTTGCACGATGAGAAATCTAAAAATCTCTTGGAGAAAAGTGTTGTTCAAAGTCCATGTTGGAAGCTTATGCCCGAAAAGGGGACCAGAAAGGTCAAAGAGCACATTTTGAAGCATGAAGTTGGAGGTAATGCTACTAAATACCCAATGGATTTTCATAAGTCCAAGGCTCCACCCGACTAATCTCCACATTTGGGTAAACGGTCCAGCTATACGACTTTAAAAAAGTGCTAACCGGGAGGCAACCCGACATTTTGTATGCATTTTTTTTAATTTTTTTGTGATTAAAAAAAAACACGGTCTGAACACGGCCGTGTTCATCACCCAATTCGCGAACACACCCTGACCGTGCTCAATAATCCAAGGCTTTGTGGGAAAAGTGCGTGCAAAACACAGCATGGGCGTGTTTTCACAACACGCCCGTGCTTAAATTCAAAAAAAAAAAAATTTTTGGAAAAAATTTCTTATCGAGCACGCCCCGGCCGTGCTTTTGAAGCACGGTGGTGTTTTAAAAAAAACAAAAAAAATTAAAAAAAAAATTCCAGAAAAAAATAAATAAAAAAAAATTGTTATCTTAATTTTATTTGAAGATTTCACGGTATTCGAGTTGTGTATTCTTGATTAGGTATGAAGATGCCGATGACGGTCTCATACTAAACAACCCAATGATCGCTCAACACCGATTTCACTCTTCTAGTAAGGTCGTATTTTTTCTTTTTCCACCTCTTTTATTTTTTTCTAGTGTGGTTGATTTTTGAGTGTTTTGTTTGTGTTCATTCATCTTTTTTCTTTCACATTGAGGAAAATGTGAACCTTTAAAGTTGGAGGTGGGTGCAATTACATTCTTAGAATGCTTGTGTGCTTGTTCTGAGTCTGTGTGTGAAGCATTTTTATTTTGAGTTTGTCGACTAGAGGTAAAAAATATTTTTTAACAAATTGAGTGTTTGCTAGTCAATAACTTAGCCCAATTACACCAAAATTAATTTTTTTAATTTGAGTTTTCAATGTGAAGCAATTGATTGTTTAGGATAGGTTGACGTGGATGCGGGCTAAATTTTAACTAGATTTCCAACACCATAATACTTGATGTGTTAAGGCATTTATGACAATACTTAGTGTTATGAACGTTTGAGAATTCATGATTTAGTGGTGGTTAACTAGTTGTTAAACCAAGCTTGTGGAAAAAAAAGAAAAAAAAATGAGAAAAAGAACAAAAAAAAAGAAAAAAAGAAAAAAAAGGATCCAATCGAGGTTATACTCCTCTATTTGTGCTTAGTAACTAAGAGCATTCATGAGCCCCATATTTGTCTTTTACGGAAAACAGCGACACAAATATGAGTATGGGAAACCACCCTAGGAGTGTTTGAACGGAAATTCAAAATATAAACCTAGTGGAAGAATGCCTCGAAAGGACCTACAAAAAAAAAGAAGAAAATCAAAAGGAAGAATGTATATTCCTTGAATTCTCATTCCAATAAAAGTTCAAGAAGCTTGGTTATATGACTAGTAGGCTAACTACAATGATCTATTGAATTCTTGTATTTTCATGACATTATTGAATTGAAGTTATTCATAACTATCAATATTTGTGGAGTGATGATTTCAAGTTTGAATAATGCCTGCTGATATCACAGTCTTTCTTGACAGTCGATCGCTTTGCAAAACTATGTTTTTACTAATGGTTAATTCGGGTTGAGAAGGTTAAGAACTTGACTGCTTGTGTTCATTGTGTTAAAAAAAAATTCCTTGTGTGTTGTAATTTATTGAATCATTCTTTTTGATTTAATGTTTTGCTTGAGGACAAGCAAAGTTCAAAGTTGGAGGTGGTTTGATAAGGGTCTTTTTATGCATATTTTATGTGTATATTTGAGTATGATTTGAGTTATTTTATTGTTAGTTTCATAAATATTTGATTGTACATAGTTCACATTACTCCGAGGTGCTTTTATTGGTGTAGATTGATGATTCGGAGCTATTTTTGGTGAATTTCGGGCCATGGTTTCATGTTAAAACATACCTGAGGGTTTCTGGATGCAAAAACACTCAAAATCCCAAGCTAAACGCGTCATTTCGGGGCCTTTTCAGTCAAACACGGGCAGGGTGTGCTTTTCAAGCACGACCGTGCTTTTTAGAAGTCAAAGACGAGCAATTTTTCGACCCCGACGTACCAAACACGGCCAGACCGTGCTTTTCAGGCATAGCCGTGTTCGGGAAAATCCAAAAACACGGCCTGCCCGTGCTTTTAAAGCACGGGCGTGCTTTTCGTCCAGTCTGGATGTTCTTTTGGCGGAAATTATGGAGACTTTTTGCTTTTTGACAACCTTTGAGCAACTTTTACATCTCATTTTGTTGCACCAACCTCTATTATTCTCTCAATTATCACATGAAAACAAGGATTCAACAACCCAACTATGGAAGTGGAACAATTATTTGTCAAAAGATGACATTGTTAATGTGTTCTTTCACAACAAGAATGTCTATAAAAGCCAAGAGTTTGGGTTGGAGGATTTCATTCCATATTCCATTCAATTCCACATTCCATATATTTCCATTCCATTCCATTCATAATTCATTGATTCATTCACTCTTTCAAAGCAAAATACATTGAGAGGATAAAAGAGAGGTAGAGTTGGAAGTTGAAGAGCAATAGAGGAGAAGGCTTGGAGCTCAACATCATTTCAATCAACCGAGGAAGAAGTCTTGAATTTGGTCTTGAATATGAGCTAAGTACACCATGTTCATTTTATTCAAATCTTCTTGTGTAGTATACTCTTTTGTCAAAGCCATGTGTAGCAAAATTTCTAGTGTTTGATAGTAATTAACTCTAGAATGGATTTGTGATTTTTTCGGATTGAATGTTTTTAATAAAATCTTCATGTTTTGTGTGATTCACTTATATTATGATTTATTCATTCGAATTGGTATATGCGCAATATTGATTTGAAGTTTATTTTTCATCCGGAAAATCGAGAGATTCATGGTGAAATAGAACCTATATAAGTGAAAAGAGTTGCATGCAATCCTAGATATAGGACGACATAAATCTTCTGGATTAGGGTCAATCCAAATATGGGAATTCACAAATCGTTATAATGCTGTCTTGGGGGTTTTAACTAGAAAGAGATATCAGTTAATCAACTTGACGTTAGAAGTTATTCGCGCTCGATAGAGGGTTTAACTTAAATCGGGAATTTCTACAGTCCATGAAACATGAGATTTTACTAAAAGAGGTTGGTTTTTGCTTAAGGGCTTATGATTGTATTTTTATCTTGTTGAATCACAAAAATATTCTAGAGGGATTTACATTCAAACACATTTCTAGTTCTTGATTTCTTAAATCTACAATCTACTTTTATTTGATCTTTTGTAAGTTGCAATTATTTCAAATTATTTATTTTTTCTTTTTCCTTATTTATCAAACAAAAACTCTGAAAATTGCTAGATTAGATAACAAAAATACGGTAATTATTAGTACTTACAATCCTCGTGGGAATGACACTCGGTACTCAATAATCTATACTATAAAATGATAGGTGCACTTGCCTACGATTTTCTAGAGTAGCTTTTGAGCCATCAAGCTTTTGACGCCGTTGCCGGGGATTGTAATATTAAGAACGCTCTATTTTTGTTAATTTAATCATTTTATTTTATTCTTTTTCACTATCTTTCTTTTTATCTATCTTTGAAAGTCTTGGATTACACTTACCCTCTTTGTTTGCCGTAGTACATGCCTACTCGACGTCGAATTTGGAAGCGTGATACCGCCAGGAGCAACACAGAGGAAAGTACTAATACGGACCACGAAGAAGATATTAACGAAAGCAAGGATTTCGCCATGGCAGACGAACAACAAAGAACCATGTACGACTATGCCAAACCATCTATGGACGGTACGTCGTCTAGTATCATAAGGCCCGCTGTTGCAGCCAATAATTTTGAACTCAAACCGAATGTCACTCAAATGGTGCAACAATTTGTCCAATTCGACGGCATACCGGACGAAGATCCAAATAATCATATCGCGAATTTCCTCGAAATTTGCGATACCTTCAAAATAAATGGAGTCTTCGACGATGCCATCCATTTACGCCTGTTCCCATTTACTCTGCGGGGACGGGCTAAACAATGGCTAAACACTTTACCAAAGGGAACAATCACAACATGGAGCATTATGGCGGGAAAGTTTCTTTTGAAGTATTTTCCACCCGCCAAAACCGCACGATTGAGGAATAAAATCTCTTCATTCACTCAAGAGGACGATGATACCTTGTACGACACTTAGGAGAGATTCAAAGAATTGCTGCGAAAATGCCCACATCATGGCCTCCCCGTTTGGATGCAAGTCCAAACATTTTACAATGGGCTACTCTCATCGACGAGGCAAATGATTGATGCGGCGGCGGGGGGAACGTTGAACAATAAAACACTCGAAGCCGCCCAAGATCTAATAGAGGGAATGGCCATGAATAGATATTGTTCACTTGATTTTATACCATTGATTTGGGCTTTCTAGACTTGAGTTTTGTGTTGTTTTTGATTATTTTGAGTCATTTGAGTAGCCAAGCCATGTTGAGAGCCAATTATATTGAGTTTATAGTCATAATAATTAATCGGGTATCAAAACAAGTACAAACAAGCAAACAACGAGAGATTGATTTGAAGAAACGTCCAAACGCGTTTGAAATTTCCATTACTGGCAGCGTTTCGTATTTTGGCCATAACTCTCTCTACAAAATGGA
This sequence comes from Rehmannia glutinosa, assembly GCA_016081115.2. Classification (NCBI taxonomy): domain Eukaryota; kingdom Viridiplantae; phylum Streptophyta; class Magnoliopsida; order Lamiales; family Orobanchaceae; genus Rehmannia; species Rehmannia glutinosa. Next base: position 27,824,281 of record CM071936.1, read on the forward strand.
TATTGAGATGATTCAAGTGACTATGGAAAGCTAAGAGATAGGGCTACAACTTTGATGAAGGGCTCAAAATCAAATTCGGACATTTGGTGGGTGAAAAATCGGGCGAAAGCTGCAGCTGGCCGACGGGCGCTGCAGCGCCCAAGACAGGCGATGGTGTTTTTCTGGGTTAGGCGGGCGCTGCTGCAGCCCCGGGCGGGTTTTTGTGCGTATAACATGGTTGGCGCCGCAGCTCGGGGCGAAATTACTATGTTTCTCCACCTTTTTCTTGAACTTTTGAGGGGTTATAAATAGATAAATGGGAGGCTTGATCTAGGGTATGGAGGAAAGGCCGAATACACCCAAGAACACAAGAAACACATCAATTTCATCAAGGAAGAATCAAGGGAAGAATCGGGTCGAATCGAGCTTGAGGATTGAAGATTAATCGAGAGATTATCCATTTCCCTAAGTTTTCTCATTCTTTGTGCTTTAATCTTTCATTTTAGTTTCTTATGAAGATGAACAATTTGTCTATGAGTTGTTTATTTATAATGAGTAGCTAAACTTCTTGTGATTTCCGGGTTTTGGAAGTAGATTAATTGAACTCTTGTTGATTGTTTTAATCTTAATTGAAGTTATTGTCTTGAAGCCTATTTGAGTACTTTGTTCTTATTCTTGTTTTATCATTTGGCCAATGATTTAACATGTTTGATATATTGATTCATAATTCGAGAGATGAGTTTCAATATTAGATCTTGAGTACTTGACATGAATATTTGCATAATCGAGAGGTTTGTGAATATTTGTGAGGATATTTGATCTTTTGTGCATTTAGGAGTTGTGTATCTTATGTTGAGTAGAGATACTAGCATAGATATTTCAATCTACACTTTATATACATCTCGAGATGGAGGATAAATGCCGCTGTGATCGTCTTATAGGCGTATTGATAATAACTTTGGCTTTGATTAAATCGTAAAACAAGAGGAATATTAATTGAAACCATAACCCGAATCCATTTCATTTCCTTGATAATTCCACTATTATTTTCATCTTGTGTTTTTGTGGTTATTCTTGTCTTTTCTTCCACAACAATCATTCAATTTTGATCGTCTAAATAAAAATAAGGCTATCTTAGTTCAATACTTAGCGCATTAATTTATTAGTCTCCGTGGATACGACCTTGCTTACCCTATTCTATAAACTACACCGTACACTTGCGGTGAAGCTAAAAATAAGGCGAACAGATATCAATGGCAATCCGTGCGAGGTAAATCCAACAGGACGGTGGGTGTATACAATGCAGACGCGGTAGTTACGCTAGCCGCGCAGGTCGAATCTCTGACTCAGAAAATTGACGGGTTGGCAGTTCCAAAACAAGTCTTCTCATGTGAGACTTGTGGAGGATAGCACAACCACCAAGAGTGCCCCCACGCGATACCACCGCATGAACAAGTGGATTATCTAGGTAATCAATCTCGACCCTCTCAAAATAATCTTTTCCGTAACACCTATAATCCAGTTTGGCGTCAGCACCCGAACTTTAGTTGGAATAATCAAGGTCAACCACGGCCTAATCCCAATCCTAATCTACACACGCCTCCCGGATTCCAGCTGACCCAAGGATTATGGCAAAGTTTGTGCAACCATTGATGTGCATGACAGAAAATTAACTTTGAGGGTGGGGGATGAACAAGTAATTTTTAAAATTCATGTTGATATTGAAAAGGATACTACTTGTTCTTTTGCCGATTCAATGTCGTTGCACGATGAGAAATCTAAAAATCTCTTGGAGAAAAGTGTTGTTCAAAGTCCATGTTGGAAGCTTATGCCCGAAAAGGGGACCAGAAAGGTCAAAGAGCACATTTTGAAGCATGAAGTTGGAAGTAATGCTACTAAATACCCAAGGGATTTTCATAAGTCCAAGGCTCCACCCGACTAATCTCCAAATTTGGGTAAACGGTCCAGCTATACGACTTTAAAAAAGTGCTAATCGGGAGGCAACCCGACATTTTGTGTGCATTTTTTTTAATTTTTTTGTGATTAAAAAAACACGATCTGAACACGGCCGTGTTCGTCACCCAATTCGCGAACACACCCTGACCGTGTTCAATAATCCAAGGCTTTGTGGGAAAAGTGCGTGCAAAACACGGCCAGGGCGTGTTTGCACAACACGCCCGTGCTTAAATTCAAAAAAATTTTTTTTTTTTTTGGAAAAAAATTCGTACCGAACACGCCCCGGCCGTGCTTTTGAAGCACGACCGTGTTTAAAAAAATTAAAAAAAAAATTCCAAAAAAAAATAAATAAAAAAAATTGTTATCTTAACTTTATTTGAAGATTTCACGGTATTCGAGTTGTGTATTCTTGATTAGGTATGAAGATGCCGATGACGGTCTCATACTAAACAACCCAACGATCGCTCAACACCGATTTCACTCTTCTAGTAAGGTCGTATTTTTTCTTTTTCCACCTCTTTTATTTTCTTCTAGTGTGGTTGATTTTTGAGTGTTTTGTTTGTGTTCATTCATCTTTTTTCTTTCACATTGAGGAAAATGTGAACCTTTAAAGTTGGAGGTGGGTGGAATTACATTCTTAGAATGCTTGTGTGCTTGTTCTGAGTCTGTGTGTGAAGCGTTTTTATTTTGAGTTTGTCGACTAGAGGTAAAAAAAAATTTAACAAATTGAGTGTAATACCCGAAATTTATATTTTTGGCTTTTATTAAGTTTGTGATTTTTTTGATTTATAGTTAGTTTTTATTTAGGGGCTAATTATATTATTTTATAATTCAAGCCCAATCTTTCAAATCCAATATCCAATTGTCCAGGCCCAAGTTTAAACAAGCCCATTTGATATAATCCCTTATCAATTTAGCCCATTAAAAAGTCCAATTCCAGTAGTATTCTAGAATATTAAGATACACACAATTTTAAACTTCCAAATATATCAAATTTTGATATATCCTACCCGGTTTATGAGAATCCTATGATATTAAAAACACTAAATAACCCTAACCCTAATTAATCCTATAAATACAATCACCTCTTATTAATTTTCTTTTTCACGTGTTCTCATTCCAGCAAAGGTAATCTTTAAATTTGCTTCTGCAATAATATATACGTTTCTCTTCCATCCAAATCAGCCCAACAACCCCAAATTTCAATGAATTCTCATTCACAAGCAAATTGGTGAATCTCTCTGTCAAAAAAAAATCAACCAAACACCCGGTTTATTTTCCCAAACCATCCAAACGGGCACCGCAAATCACAACTCTCACGCCATCGCCGAAAAATCGAGCACCAATACCCATCGAACACCCAAACCTAGGTCCCAACCTCGATTTATGCGGGAAAATTTCCGAAACCCACGAATTTGTGCGAAACCCGAATCGAAACCATTAAGCCCAAAAATCAATCCTTCATGTTCAAAGTTGCGGAAATTGTTCATCGCACCGCCGCTGCCGTCGCATTCCCTCCTTGTCGTTGCCGTTGACGGGGTTAGAAAAGTAGGAAAAAAAGGAGAAATAGAGAGGAGAGCGATATGGCAAACGTCCGGTGGTGGGGGTTTGATTTTAGATAGGTTGAGAGGAATTGATTTTAGGAAAGGAGAAGAAAAAAATAGAAAGAGAAGATGATGATGCCGAGAGTTTCGTGTGAAGAAATAAGAATAGGAAAAGAGGATTTTGGGTTTTACTGTTGATGGGGAATGATAAGGAAAAGTAGGAAAAGTAATAAAAGAGGGTGTTGAGTGGGATAGGTTTGACCAAAAAAAGAAAAGAGAGAAAAGGAGTAGGGTACGTGGGGGATAAGAGGAAAAAGGGGAAGAAGGATTTTGGATTGTGGTTCCATAAACCAATGACAGAATTACCCTTCAGCCCTAAATCACCAAATTAGCCTCAAATTCCCAATTTCTATTTTTGATTCCAATTCAACCATCAATTCTATTTTTTTTATTCTATTATGCCCCTAAATTAGAATTTTCAGATTATTATTTTTAGGTTTAAGTTTAGAATATTCGAGGATTTTAATTAGTATTATTTTCTATTGATTAGGCGATTTATCGAGCGAGGATTAGGCGTGCTTGCATCCGACAGTTCTAGGCTCTACTTAATTTTCAAAGCTACGTTCAAGGTGGGGTTTGTTTTTCTAAACTTTATTGTCCTTGTTAAATGCTTAGATTATTTTGCATGAATATGTAGTACAGTTGCTTAGGCCCCATGAGCCAGGGACTCAAGAGGTCCGGGGTCGATGTATCCCTCAGGTGGAACCCCTGCAGTGCTACCCATGTCTATGTCTACGGTTTTTCAAAAGATCTATGATATGTCCTATTGGATTGTATTTGCATGCCTATGTGAGATATCTGTGTATTTAGCTTGGACAATTTATACTCCACTGAGATGTGTCGCTCACCCCACATATAACAAACTTTTCAGGTTTAGGAGTCGGCGATGGTTATTGGCGGTGGATAATGGGTGGCCTATGAAACTATTGGAGTAATGTCCTTTTTATTTTTAAATGGTGATTTTAATTAAACAAGAAATTATTGAATTATTATGATTTTTAAGTTTATTTATGCAAATAGACTAAACGTGATATTTTTTTTTGTAAATGTGCGAATTTCTTATAAATAAATGAATATATTAATTTTCTACACTTTATAAATTGTTTCCGCTATTGCTATTGAATTTTAAAATGAAATATATTAACATGCCTATTTTCTCTTATAAATAAAAGTATGAACGCGATATTTTTCAAAGTCTTTCACTGTCAAGTGGTCTGTTAGAATTATATGTAGATGTCAAATTTTATTCCAAATATGTTATGCGATTGCTTCCGCTATAATTATTATTCTTTTGAAAAATTAAATGGCTCGCTATAACGAGTTGTTTTTCTCAAGTTTCTTATGGAAAAAAAATATATACGGAAAAATGAATATTTGCACATAATTTATAGTTCAAAATTTTGGGGCGTTACATGTGGTATCAGAGTGGGTGTAGGTCCCAAGGGGTGTAAGAGTAAGGTTTAGAAGGGGGGGTTGAATAAACCTTACCAAATTTTCGATTTAGTCCTTTTAAATCTACGAGTTGATTCTACACAACATGTCCTTGATGGACAAAATTAGTCACTCAAGAGAGTTAATCTCTCAATGATCTCAATTTAGTTTGATGGAGTAACTCACCGTTGGCTATATTTTAACTCAATCGTGGTTTTATGTTTTCGATGGAAGACTTAACACCCTTAAGTTTGATTAAGTAAGAGTTTAGTGCTTGGTTTAGTACTTATAATTTATCAAGTGGATAGCAAATTTATCAAAGAGATATAAGCGCTTAAAATTGCAAGAATTAAAGTGTTAAAATGTAAATGACACAATGAAGTTTTTATAGAGGTTCAAGATGGGGTAATTCTTCTACTCCTCTCTTCTCCAACTCCCGGAGGAATCCACTAAGTAATGATCGGTTTACAAAGTGGTAATGTCCCGGATGCAAGTCTTGATCACACAAATGACTTGATCCTTTGGGACTCGATCCGAGACGCCTTGATCACTCACCGGCTTCTCGTGCGACTCGCTTCTTCTTCACAGGGGCACTTTGCTTGCTACTCTGACTCACTTGCTCAAGCTCTTTGGATTTGATCACGAAGCCCTCCAAAAGCTTAAGACTTGGCTCAACCTTGAACCTTCCTACAATCCTTCCCGGAATGTAGACCCCTTGTAATCAATAGTTTCCTCTTCAACTAATTGAAGTTCTCTTTCCTTCACAAGTGAGTGTTGGATTGATGTACTTCGTAATGTAGCTTGAGGATTGAGAATATTTCATTTTCTAATATGCTTGTATATCTCACATATGTGTCATCTATGTATATCTTTTCTCAAACAAACTCCTCGGCCTTTTATAGTGAACTTTCAAAAATTTGCCCGTTGAAGAGATAGGCTTATTTTTGAAAGTCACTTGCTATCGTTGGCTTGTCTTGTTGCAGCTTCTTGGAATTGCCATTTCCTCGTATGAATTGTTCTTTCACCTTTTCGGAGTTCGACACGGTGTAGTGCTTCCCATTGGTTCATTCCTTTTGCACGCTTCCTCGGGATCGAGCACTCCAAGAAAGGTGGTATGGAGATATTACATGTTTAAGTAAATCTCTTGATTTACGTGCAACGGTTCTTTTACGCTTATCTCGACTTGATCGCTTTTCCTTGCTTTCCCCTGTGACTTAGAGTCGACTTCCAATCATTGGATGACTCTTCCGTCACTTCAACTTGAGACTTGGCTTTTCTTGAGTTGAATTGATGATGCTCCACTCACCGCATCTCACCGCTTCTTCAATAGAGTTCCCGTCTACTCTTCTTTGCCATATTCAAATTTTCACGGCAAGGTCTTCCTTCCAGTCTTGACCGTCTTCTTGCATGTTATGGCGTGGCGACTTAACTCGGCAGCCTTGGCTCTAATTGTTACAATACATTTTACAAAAAAATGGGGTGCCAACTTTCTATTCTAAGTTTTACATGGCATTCATCAAAATCTAAACAATAAAATTCCTAACAATTTCCCCCTTTTTGATGATGCCAAAACTTAAATCATTCAAAAATGCAAACAAAGAAAGATACATACTGAGATAGTGTATTGACATAGAATGTATGCGCAGAATAGATCATTTTATTGATCATATCATTCCTGTTCTTTTACACAATCAAGTTTACAAGGTGTATCGAGAGCACATATTTGTCTACACCGAAAATAAAGAATTTATAGCTTTATTACGGAAGACTTACATTGTATGTATTTACATAAAATACATGAAGGGTTGGACAACAAACACTTCATCTCCTTCGCTCCTTCTTTCATCTTGATCAAGATCTTCTTCTCTTTCTTTCTCTTTTTCTCGTCGTCACCGCTTTCTTTTTTTCTTCTCATATGCCTTCCCTGGCAGCTTCATCTTTTCTTATTCTTTCCTGTCTCTCCCGCCATAGCCGAGTTTGTCTCTTGTTTTCTTCTTCTATTCTTTTTTTTTGCATACTCAGCGTTAGTTTTAGCTACTTTCAAATTTGCCACTTGGTCAAGCCCAGCCCAAAGAGATCCCTCATTTCTTTCCTGGATCTACGTATTCAATATTCTTGGGCGGAGGCCTGGGTCCTCAAGCTTCTTCCTCCACTTCATCGCTTCTTCCTCTACCTGCGGGCGTATCTTTGATCTTTGGGTCTTCTTCTTTCCAAATGAGTGACTAGCGAGTGACCAGCAGAGTGATCGCTGGAAGTCCTGTCGCTCATCGCCTTCTTCACATAACGTGAGACCCTTTTCCCAAAGACAAGTCCCAAGCTTGAGCCATGGACATATTTGCAAAATATCCTTCGATTCGAGCGTTTTGAATTCGTCAACTCGATCGTGGCTCTGTCCCGACATCCGAAATGGCATAAGTGTCTCTGCTCTTTGGAATGCCTCCGTGTTCTTTCAAGATGTTCATAACTCGCATCCATTCTTCCTTCCACTTCCTTCATCCCCGCTTCAATTGTTTTTCTTTTTTTACCATAGATACAAAGCAGAGTGTTGGAGTGGCGAGTCACGAGGAGTTTGCTTTGCTTATAATGTCACCAGTGATGGACCCTGTTGAGGGGTTTGTGCAATCATCAAGGTCATATCTTTTGATCCTTCCCCCTCAAAGCAGATTTTCCTTTCTTTTGTTTCAAAATTTCCTCACTCGATTTTCCCTTCTCACCGCTCCTTTCTTTTCAAATTTTGATTTTGTTTAAGGTATTCCTCTTCCCCCTTTTTGGCATCATCAAAGGATAGAGGAACCCCAGGGAACATCTTTGGCAAGCATGAAGTCGAGCTGCGGATAGTCGAAGTTCGCTTCAAGTCTCAAGTGTGTTGTAAGCAAGACGGAATTGGATCGAGTAGCGTTGGATTCTGCTGAAATCGCTTCATCTCAATGAGAAGGCTGAATTTTCTTGTCATGTGTTCTTCCAAACGCTGTAGATCATTTGTATTTTGCTCACGCAGCAGCTTTATCTCGGCAGTGAGCTTCATGCATATGCTCAATATGTTCTCTCGGCTTTGTTTTTGCATCAATTTTTCAGCTCTCCATACTGCAGCAGCTTGTTGAATGCGAGTGTCCTCAAGAATCGACTTGTTCCACGCGCATTGTTTGTTCTTTGTTGCCACCATTCCCTGATTCGACTGTTATGCCTCTCAAGTCTACCGTAAGGGTGGGCATCTCTCCATTGTCCATCGCATATCCAAAGAGGCCTGATGCCTCTCCATCCGTTCAACCTCGGCAAAATAGTGCCTTGAACACTTCTCGTACTTCACCGATTCTTCACATTGCGGTGATGGCCATACAACATCAAAGTCATAAGCAATCGAACAATGGTATCCAAGAGAAAACGGAGCCGGTCAGTGATAGCGTACGCGTTCATTCTCTCGACTCTTCATGGAGTTCGGGTATCTCCGGGAAAACGGAAAAGATTCTACAAAAGTTTCATCACCGCCAACCGGGATCTGTTCAATGATGAGCGGTGCGCGTGAAGTTCTTTTGGGAATCGATCCTGCGACTTGAGCAGCCTTTGAGGAGCTTTGCCGTTGCCGGTTCACCGGTTTTGTTGTGAAGTAGTCCCGGTTTTGAGCCTCACTGTCTCAACAGCTTCGTTGGTCTCGGTTCTTTGAGCCTCAATTGTCTTAACAGCCTTCGTTGGTCTCAAATGATTTTTCCAATTGCGTGATCGGTCCTCGGCCTTATCGGTAGCGTTATCGGACGATGATGAGATTTCCATTGGTGGCTCATCATCAAAGTTAAAGGTTTGACGAGTAGTCTTGGGATCGACTTACTCGTGCTTGGAACACCCGCACTGAGTCTTTTGGATTTGGCACTCGGGATGACTCGAACTTTTCTTCTTCGCCTTCCGATCCCGCAGGATACATCGATTATCCTGGGAATCATGAAGTGCGCTTATCTCCTTCTCGGTTGGGTCGATTATAGCAAGGGAGGGATGTTCTCTACTTGACCTTTTTACCCCGGGAAGTCTCAACCTCCCGTGGCCTTCATTACCTCCAAAGGCGAGTCTCTCTTTGCGGCAATGAGGCCTTGTCCTCCCTTTCGATGCTGTCACTGTCTTAGGGTCTTCTCACGGTGGCATCCATTGGAGTCTCAACCCCATGGATTGCACTTTCATCGCCTGCAGTGTTAACTCCCGGGCCGTTCCATCTCAGTGCCTCGATCGCATCGCCAGCCGTCATTAGCCTTTCTAAGCGATTGGCACCTCACCGAGACAGTCTCAACTGTCTAAGCTTCGTTGATGGCAAATTGTCATTCTTCTTTGTGTTTGTATTTTCTCTACTTCGCCTCCTTGATTCGTTGTGGAGTCATCTCTGCAGCAGATCCTCCGACCTTGCCGCAGCGGTGGAGGGAGTTCCCCACCGGTGCGCACCACCGAGTGACTTGAATGGGGTCACTCGTCTCCAAGCTCCTGGTCGCTTCGATTGATTGTTCACTTGGGGCGGTGTGGTAACACACCTTCAATAGGGGTTGGCTCGACCGGGGTCCCCATTGTCCCGCCATCGCCATTTCCTTATTTCCTTCTTCCGAGTGAGCCGGGAAGTGGTAGAACAACAACATTGGCGATTTGTTTGAACCACTCCCATTGGATCAATTTCACGTGTTCGAGGACTCTCCTGGTCCCTCCATCAATCTTTGCTCGTGAAGGATTCTTGATTCGTGCAATGCTTGCTGCATTTGCAACTCTTCTCGTAGGGCGCAAAGATTCTCCGATCGCCACCGCCGAGAAGACATCAAGGAGAGGATGTGTGTGTTTGGTGCCGAGATAGGCAAATGCTTGCCTTCTCACGTGCTTCTCGGCTTCTTCACTTGCTTTTCTCTCTCTTGTCCTTGTAGATCCGCAGGATGTCCGTGGCAGCTTGTCTTCATCCGTAGCCGAGCACAAAGAGTTAATCCAAGGAAATTTAGCAGCTTCCTCTTCTTCTTCTATGAACTCAGCCGTTGGAACTGCTCCCTCGACTTACTCAACTTCCATTTCCTCCACTCACGCAGATGATTTTGGATGTCCGGGTAAGGTGGAGATAGGATCATTACATCACTATCCGCTCCGCGGGTTCTTTCTTGTGCTTCACCGTGAGCTACAACTGTTGTGTCTTCGTTGCCTCTCACGACGCCTTCAAAGAGACTTGGTCAAGTTTCATCAACTACATCCGGAGACTCTACTTCTCCAAAGAGTCTCCGTATTTGTGCTAGCCGAGTAAATCGACTCACCGGTTTCTCCAGCCCTGGATCCGCTTGACGATTCTTCTTCGTCTCCTGGTTTGTACTGGGGAATTTCTGTTCGTAGATGTTGTCTTCTCGAGTCTTGTGCAGGTGCGCGGGGCCGTGCCGTGTCTTTTTCTCGGAGCGGCGCCGTCGTGGCTTCTCGCTTCTCCTCTTCTTGACGATCGGAGAAGGTATTTGTGAGTCCTTCTCGATCCCGCCGCTGGGAGCGGGAGACACGGCCTTGGGGCGGTGACTCGCTGCAGGGCAAGGAGCATGTTTGGTTTTCTTTGCTGCAGGGGCGTCTTGCTTTTCTTAGCACCGCAAGGCGCAGCTTTTTCTTGGGCCGGAGAGGAAACAATCGTATCTTCTTGGTCACCGATTCCCCTCACCGTGTCGCTCTCTTGGCGTAAGCTCTCTTCTCGTGCGCCGCAGAGGTTTGCTCAACATTCTCTTGTTAACATGGAATGCCTTCCCATGTCTAAGAGGACTCCTTTCACCTCCAATAGTCGGCCAATCACCAGGCCATATCCTAGGGATCCTCCAAATGAACCATTTTCTTTGAAGGACTTGTTCCCACGTTACGGGCAGAGTCTGCTGTAGACAAACTCAGCCATTTATCTTCTTTTTTCTTCGATGATTGCGGCCATTACAACAATCAGCTTTGCCTTTTGACAGTTGGTCAAAGTCCGCCAAATTTGATGTCAATACATTTGGCAACTATGTCCAACAACTTGTGATAATCCTCCTTCAAAGTCTCTTGTTTGTTGTGTATATTATTTTATCAAAGAAAGTCGGACTTGGCTATTTCTTTCCATGCGTCGGCCCAAGTTTACATCAGCTTCTTTAATCTCGGATGCTCCTTCACGTAGTGAGCAATGTTCACCAAATCCTTGGCGGTGATAGTCACCGCTTCCGTGAATGATGACTTGATTCCTTCATCGTGAATCTCGGCATTCACGAGAATTGTGCGACTTCCTCCACATATGTCATTGGGTATTCTAACGCCGAAACGGTTTTAGATCGACGTTCTAACTTTTCAGCGATTTTCTTCACTAGGGTGTCGCTTTACCCCCTGTTTCATCATTCCGTCGAAATCCACCGTAGAGCCGGTGTGGATTTGCTTTCCTAACTTGGTAAAGTCATAAGTTGGTGCCATTTCTCGTGATTATTTCAAAGAAAAACTCGAAAAATGATTTGAAGATTGATAGGGTTTCGAGAGTATTTTGCCTTTGCTTTTGAGAGAAAGAGATGAACAGTTTTTAGAAGTGTGAGAGAGAAACGGACGAAAATGGTTTAAATATGGTTTATGAAAGGACGTGCGGGTGGTTTTTGAATTGTGATCGAAATCAACGGCTTGGATTTCGTGACGCCTATTGAGCATTTCATGTCTCGTATTTAATGCGGCAAAGATTTATATCCAATCATAAGCTTGGTGTGCAGCTTTATGTCCGTACACATCATCATTATCTTTGACGTATTCCTTAAAATATTCCCGCTTAGTCAAAACGACAAATATTTTTGTCACTTTGCTCATAAGTTATTCAAATTTATCCCTTAGCCGATTTAACTCTACTTCTCACAGTTCTCTTAGTGACTCACTATCACCGACTTGACTGTAATCTGTCTTTCCGACATACCGATTTCTCGAGCCGATTTCTATTTTCACTCTTTTTCACCCCTTTTCTCGCTCCATTTCTCTTCTTTGATTCGTCTGAGTGTCACCACAATTAACCCCAACTCATGTTTGAGTTCTTCAAATCTTGACTCACATAATGGTTTTGTGAAGATGTCGGCTAGTTGTTTATCGGTTGAGATATATTCCAGGATGATGTCCTTCTTTTCAACATGATCTCTTATGAAGTGATATCTCGACATCAATGTGCTTTGTTCTTGAATGCAACACGGATTTTGAGTAATTGCAATTGCACTTGTGTTATCACACATGATTGGAATTTCTTTTCCTCAATTTCATAGTCTCTCACCGGCTCATCCATAGGACTTGGGCACAACACTGCCTTGCTCAGCCTATGTATTCTGCCCTCACCGTAGAGGTGGCTATTGAGTTTTGCTTCTTGCTAAACCAGAAATCACCTGTTTCCTAAGCATTTGACATGTGCCTGAAGTGCTCTTCCTATCAACTCGCATCCAAAGATAGTCAATCAATAGCCAATTAGCTTGAATCCACCTTCCTTTGGATACCATAGGCCTACTTCTTGGCTTCCTTTCAAGTATCTCAATATTCTCTTTGCTCATGTCATATGGCTTTCTTTTGGAGCAGATTGAAATCTTGCACATACACCTACAAAAGGTGGTGATGTCCGCCCGCTTTGTGAGATAGAGCAATGATCCAATAAGTGCTCGTATCTTGTTTGATCTACAGGGCTTGCCATCCGCATCCATGTCCATTTTGACTGATGTGTTCATTGGTATTTTTACGAAGACTTCTCCTCCATACCAAACTTCTTCATTAAATCTCTCGGTGTATTTTGTTTGACTTATGAAGGTTCCATCCTTCTGCTTGCTTCACTTGGAGTCCAAGGAAGAATGTCGCTCTCCCCATCATGCTCATTTCAAATTTACTTTGTATGAGGTTTGAAAACTTTTCACACAGCTCTTTGTTTGTGGATCCAAAGATGATGTCATCAACATATATTTGAACAAGTAGAATACTCTTCTTGTCTTGAATTCTGAAAAGTGTTCTATCTACTTTTCCTTTTGTGAATCCATTTTCGCTTAGGAATTGTGACAAGGTGTCATACCATGCTCGGGTGCCTGTTTCAATCCATACAGGGCTTTCTTGAGTTTGTATACCTTGTCTCCAAGAGTCTTCCTCGCTCAAATCCTGGAGGTTGTTCAACATACACTTCTTCTTCCAATAAACCATTTAGGAATGCACTTTTTACATCCATCTTATACAATGAAATTCTTGTGAGTCGCATAGGCAAGAAACATCCTTATAGCTTCCAATCTTGCTACAGGGCAAATGTTTCATCAAAATCTATCCCTTCTTCTTGCAATATCCTTTGGCTACTAGTCTTGCTTTGTTTCTTATCACAGAGCCTTCCTCGTCATTTTATTTCTCGAATACCCATTTGGTGCCAATAACATTTTGATGCATGGGTCTTTGCACTAATTCCCACACTTTATTTCTTTCAAACCGATTCACTCTTCTTGCATAGCTTGAATCCAATGTGTGTCATCCAATGCTTGTGACACATCTTTTGGCTCTATTTGCGAGATGAAGCATGTGAACATAGCTTCTTGTTGAGTTCTCGATCTTGTTTTGACACCTTCTCTTATATCTCCAATGACAAGTTCTCGTGGATGGTCTCTCCCATCTTACATCAGTTGGAGTAAGTTGGCTGGATTCAACGACTTGCACTGTGTTCTTTGTGGTCAACTCTCTCATAATCACTTAGCGCAAATTTTCCAAATTGTTTTGAGATTCAACTATCTCATCTTCTTCTCAATTGATAATTCCGGCTTTTCCACTTCAATATGGACTCTTCTCAGTATGGTTGGATGATTCAAACTATCACCGACTCTACAATGTCTTCTCCATTTACATTTGGCTCATCGAATACTACATGAATGGATTCTTCTGTAACCATAGTTCTTTTGTTGAGTATTCTCAGAGGCTTTGCTTTCACCGAGTATCCTAAGAAGATACCTTCATCACTTTAGCATCAAAGGTCTTTAGGTTGTCTTTGCCATTGTTGTGGATGAAGCATTTACATCCAAATATTCTCAAATATGCAACACTTGGTTTTCTTCCAAATCCAGGATCTCATAGGAGTCTTTGTCACCGTCTGTTTATCATACATCCTGTTTTGGGTGTAGCAAGTGTGTTGATTGCTTGACACCAAAATCTTTTTGTAACCCCCCGCTTGACTAACATGGTCCTTGCTTTGCTTCTTTGATGGTTCTATTCCTTCTTTCTCGCAACTCCATTCTCTTGTGGAGTCCTTGCTGCGATAGTTCATGACCAATACCATTCTCAATACAATATCGAGTTATTATTCCATTGACAAACTCGGTTCCTCTATCTCGATCTTATTTTGATAATGGTTTGACTCTTCTCGTTTTGAATCCTCTTCATCACCGTGGGTAGTTTTTGTAGAGTTTCTTTCTTCTTGCACATGAATATTGTCCATGTATATCTTGAATAGTCATCTACTACCACCAAGGTGTATTTCTTTCCACTTATGCTTTGGTTGGTTCCACTCGGGCCAAATAGATCCATATGAAGTAGATGCAATATTCTTGTTGAGGATGGGCATGTCTTTTCTTTGAATGACGACTTGATTTGTTTTCCCTTCGACATGCATCACATATACTCTCTTTCTTGTATAATCGAGTCCGGAAGTCCTTCTACAAGTTGACTTCTTGCTAGCTTGTTAATTGTTTTGAAATTCAGGTGACTCACTTTTTGTGCCACAACCAACTTGATTCAAATTGTGGTTTTGCTAGTAGACAGTCTTTGGGTGTTGCAATTGACCAATCCACTACATACATATTTTTCTCGTCTACATCCTTGCAAAGACAACTTCATTTGATTCAATATATTTGATTTGGCATATACCCATGTTGAATCCAACATTGTAGCCCTTGTCACGTAGTGATCGATACTCGAGAAGTTGAAGTTGAGTCCTTCAACATATGCAACATCTGTGATTTCTAATCCATTCCTCTTGATGGATCCAATGCCTCTTATTTCACCAGAGCTTCATTTCCTCCAAATATGACTTTTGCTCCTTTGACTTCCTTGAATTTTGACAGATTTCTCTTATTTCCTCATATGTCCGAAATGTACCACTATCCATGTACCAGGTTCCTTAGCACTTCGTTGTTCCTTGAACCCGCAATCAAGGAAATTAAGTTTTAGGTACCCATACTTGTCTGGGTCCCGAGGGGTTAGAATTGTAAGATGATCCAACCAACCTATAGCCAAATGATTTGACTCTAAGGGGTTGCCATCTATCGGTGCCATAATCATAATTAATCCTGCAAATTGCTTGGGGATTCTAGGTTCATACAAATTGTCTCTTTTGTCTCAGTATGCCTGCATATGTGTTTTAGCAATTGCCTTCCTTGGGTAATTGTGGTGTTTTTGAGTGTAGTGCCTAGGTCCATATGTGTGTTGATGAAAGGTCTTATGCTTTTGGAATGGCATTTGCTTTGAGTTCTGTGCCTTTGCCATTTGGGCTTATATTCCATAAGTCCTGTCTTGATAGTTCACATTATTCCAATCACTTGGCTTGGATATTTTCTACCATTCCCATCATATGTATTTCTTTTATGGGTTTTCTGGGATTTTTGGTAGCTCTGTTTCCTTTTACGTAGTATTTTCTCGTTAGAGTTTGCTTTGAGGACTCACCAATCTCTTCTCACTGTATCCTTTCAAAGACACTCAATCGGCTGTTTTCCTTTTCCTTTGTAACCAAGGCCGCTTTGCTTGTTATTGTGCTTTGGAGTGAATGTGTGTGCAACATTTAGAGTTTTGGATTTTTCGGACTCTTCATGACTTGAAGATCCTTTTTCCAAAATTACTTTTGAGGTTTGACATAGCACAGATGAATTAAATCCTAAGCCCGTCTTGTCTCCACATTCTCTTTGACTCATGATAAGATCATCCAATGATTTAGATGCCTTAGTGAATGAGGCAATAACATTCTTGAGGTCATTCTCCCCTTTTCTATAGCAGCAATTTCTCGCTACTAATTTAGCATTTTCACCTTTTAAACTTTCATTTTCAACACTATTTGACTTAGAGTACTCGGCTCCTTAGTCGACTTTGACTTTTGACTTTTTGAGTAGTCGTTTTCCTCATTCAATAGTGTGTGTGAGGATTTAATGTGTTCAAAATCTTTCATCATTTTGCCTAATGAATCATAAAGATCATTAGGTGATGAAGTGTGTGTGTCACGATCACTATCACTAGTAGTGTCGAGTTTGTTGAGTTAGATTGTACCTCATCTTCTTGATCTTGTTCTTTGGCCATCAAGCGGATCGGGCTTCTTCTTCGTGAGTCACTTGAGTAGTCGGCTTCCGCTCTCTCAATCACCGTCTCTCTTGACTTGGTCATTTCGGCGATCTCAGCAGCCCATCATTGCCTTTTTCTTTTCTTGTCTTCTTTCTCAAGATCTTCCTTTCTTCTTCATCCCCTCGTACTTGTTGACTACAGGATATGGACATCATTGGCATAGTGACATGGTTGTCTACGCCCAACATAGATACTCAACCTTTGATCGACTCTTTCCATTCTTGGATTGTCACCTTTGATACTCAACTTTTTGATGATCTGTTCTCTTGGTTGGCCTATCATCCCTTGATTTGGAGGAGCCGAGTGTCTTCCGGAAGATTCACCCTTTCTCTCTTGTAGTTCTTATTAAAGAACTTGTTAAATCTTTTAACCATCGTGGGCTATTTCTTCCGGGTCAATGACCTCTTTGACCTCACCTCTCTTCCCATCTTTAACAATTAGAGCAAATGCTTTGGGTACAAATTGCCTCTTCCTCTGTCTTTTCTTCTCGGCTCAAACTCGTAGGCTTTGAGGTCCGAGAATAACTCATGGTTGGATGTCTTTGATAGGTCCATGGAATGTCTCAGTGCCATGACCTTCATTTCCCATTCACTGGAAGAGTTTTTAGGATCTTCATACACATTTCCTTCTCGTATATTCCTTTCCAAGTGCGATACTCATTTGTGATTTCGTGAACCGAGCGTCTAGTTGATCCAGGTTCTCTCCTGAGATCATTTTGAAGTTCTCAAATTTCAGACAAACCACCGATAATTTGTTTTCTTTGATTTGCTTCGAGCCTTCACAAATCAATGTCACTTGTCCCATTTCTTTAGCCGTTTTGCATGATTTGACTTTATTGAACATGGCTTTGTCCAAGGTTTTGTAAAGGATGTCCTTGGCTACATTGTCCAGGTTGTATCTTTTTCTCACATCATTTGTCCACTCGGTTCTTGGTTTTTCAACCATGACTCGTCCGGGAGCAAAGATCTTCTTCTCCTTTCACCGCAACTCTTCGCATGACAAATGTGTTCACCTTTAATATTTGCGAGGTCCATCTTCTATCACTATCCACATCTCATCATGTAATGCCGATAGATGAGCCTCGCATACGAATTTTCCAATCATCAAATTCTTCAATAGTGAACATAGGGATGCGTGTCAAATTTGCTTCCATGATAATAACTTTTAATGATAAAGAAGAGTTTTGAAAGTTTAAGTACTAAAGCGGACTTTGAAAAGTTTGGAGATCTAGTTCAAGAACCGGTGCGGAGGGTTCAATGAACCAACCGCTCCGATACCACTTGTAGGTCCCAAGGGGTGTAAGAGTAAGGTTTAGAAGGGGGTGAATAAACCTTACCAAATTTTCGATTTAGTCCTTTTAAATCTACAGAGTTGATTCTACACATTGTGTCCTTGATGGACAATCGAATTAGTCACTCAAGAGAGTTAATCTCTCAACAGACTTTCGAGAGCTTGATGGAGTAACTCAAATTGGGCTATATTTTTAACTCAACTTGTGGTTTTATGTTTTCATTGGAAGACTTAACACCCTTAAGTTTGATTAAGTAAGAGTTTAGTGCTTGGTTTAGTACTTATAATTTATCAAGTGGATAGCAAATTTATCAAAGATATAAGCGATTAAAATTGCAAGAATTAAAGTGTTAAAATGTAAATGACACAATGAAGTTTTTATAGAGGTTCGAAGATGGGGTAATTCTTCTACTCCTCTCTTCTCCAACTCCCGGAGGAATCCACTAAGTAATGATCGGTTTACAAAGTGGTAATAATCCAGGATCATGCAAGTCTTGATCACACAAATGACTTGATCCTTTGGGACTCGATCCCGAGACGCCTTGATCACTCACCGGCTTCTCGTGCGACTCGCCTTTCTTCACAGGCATTGCCTTTGCTACTACAGCTCACTTGCTCAAGCTCTTTGGATTTGATCACGAAGCCCTCCAAAAGCTTAAGACTTGGCTCAACCTTGAACCTTCCTACAATCCTTCCTGGAATGTAGACCCCTTGTAATCAATAGTTTCCTCTTCAACTAATTGAAGTTCTCTTTCCTTCACAGGTGAGTGTTGGATTGATGTACTTCGTAATGTAGGCTTGAGGATTGAGAATATTTCAGTTTTTCTAATATGCTTGTATATCTCACATATGTGTCATCTATGTATATCTTTTCTCAAACAAACTCCTCAGCCTTTTATAGTGAACTTTCAAAAATTTGCCCGTTGAAGAGATAGGCTTATTTTTGAAAGTCACTTGCAGTCGTTGGCTTGTCTTGTTGCAGTTCTTGGAATTGCCATTTCCTCGTATGAATTGTTCTTTCACCTTTTCGCAGTTCGACACGGTGTAGTGCTTCCCATTGGTTCATTCCTTTTGCACGCTTCGGGGACCGAGCACTCCAAGAAAGGTGGTATGGAGATATTACATGTTTAAGTAAATCTCTTGATTTACGTGCAACGGTTCTTTTTACGCTTATCTCGACTTGATCGCTTTTCCTTGCTTTCCCCCAGGTGACTTAGAGTCACTTCCAATCATTGGATGACTCTTCTCATCACTTCAACTTGAGACTTGCTTTTCTTGAGTTGACTTGACGATGCTCCACTCACCGCATCTCAGCTTGCTTCTTCAAGATAGTTCCCGTCTACTCTTCTTTGCCATATTTCAAATTGTTTCACAAAGCAAGGTCTTCCTTCCAGTCTTGGTGTCTTCTTGCATGTTATGGCGTAGGCGACTCTCGGCTTGGCCACTCTAATTGTTACAATACATTTTACAAAAAAATTGGGGTGCCAACTTTCTATTCTAAGTTTTACATGGCATTCATCAAAATCTAAACAATAAAATTCCTAACAGTGGGTCTACCTTCCTGTAGACTTGCACAAAAAAAAACAAATACATGTAGTTTTTCGTGTGTGTATACTCTGATAAATGAATAAGTTTGTTTTTTTTAAAAATATATGAAAAGAGCTACGAATCCACCACCGCTATGCCACGCCAACTCCCAAGCCAAGGTACGAAGTTAAATTTTCAAAAGTTCTATTGCTACTTCTACTGCTACTGCCATTGCTACCGGTACTGACAAATTACATGATTTCTATTGCAAAAAAAAAAAAAGATGAGCAAACTATATTCCATGGATGCATAGCACATACGATAGAATATGACTATTGGACTATTGCAAGATATTGATGAATTCTATAGAGATGTATAGAGAACAATACAAACTCTAGAGGACTACTGTGATAGAATATATGAGGTTCATTACGAAATTTTTTTTTAAAACAATAGACGATGTAGAATGTTAGGATTGACTATGAGTAGAATACTAGCAACATAGATTTGGGATAGACTTTAATGGCTTTCATGTTGAATATTCATGATTTACGCCATGTTCGTTTTTCTAAGAGTTAATGATGATACTTTGATGGTTATGATGTTGGTATAGCAATTGGAAAAAAACACTAATTCTTATTCGGATGTCTAAAGTCATAAAACAGAATAATAATGGAAATAATTTAGGAGTGGATTTATACGTTATAGGAATGAGAGATTTTGATGTGATCTTAGGCATGGACTGGTTTAATAAGAATGAGAAAGTATATAGTGTCCCATAAGGAGATAGTGTTCGGCCCATTAATAACATGACTTTATTTTTTTTTATGGACCAAAGACTAGTACTGTATCCCGACTAGTGTCAGGAAAGAAAACAACGAAAAGTTTAAGAATGGAAATTGTCAGAGTATTTGGTTGGTGCAGTAGGTTCCTAATCTTTAATTTGATGATGGTCAATATGCGAATTATTCGAGGCTATGAAATTTATTTTTAGAAACTTTTATTTGGGATTCCATATGATAGACTTATAGAATTCACTATTGACTTTTTACTTGGGACGACACGGTATCAAATGTACCCATGGGATGGCGTTGAAGGAATTATAAGAGTTGAATGTGCAATTATAAGAATTATTGGTTAAAGGACTTATCCGACTTAGAGTATCACCATGAGGGGAGCCAATCATGTTTGTTAAGATAAGATGGATCTTTGGAGTATATTGATTATACAGAGAATTTATTGGATTACAAGACAAGTACCCAGTGCTAATGATGAATGATTCACTTGATTACATTCACTTAATTACTTAAAGAAGCTATTGTCTTATTTAGGATCCATTTGAGGTCTCGAGATCGCCCTCAATTTCATTAAGTTTAAATTGTGGTCAGACTGTGTAATATTGTTTGGTCAGAACGTTATCGTATGAGGAATATAAATTAACCTTGTTAAAGTTGAAGTTATTAATGAATGGAGTATAACTACGATTGTGAATGAAGTTCAATGTTTCTAGACCCATTTGGGTATTAGATAAGGTCTATAGAAAGTAATTTTTTAGAGTTCAACACCAGAGACTAGAATGGCAGAAAAATGTGAAGTTTCGGTGGGAGCGAGTGTGTGGGAGGATTTCTAGGAAGTTAAATAAGGATTGACCAGGGTTTACCAAGAATAAGCATACTTGACGAAGAGTTTGTTAAGTTGATAATCGAGGTTGACACACCCTTTTTGTGGATTGAATCAATTACTGCAACAATGGTTGAACGACTTGACTTAGACATAAGATTTATGATGCACAATGGACATATGAGTTTTAGGTAAGATGAGAAACCATGATCTAATTGCAGACCTCAACGGATTTGTTATAGTTGCTAATGGTGCATTAGCCTACAAAGGAATTTTCGTTGTACTTAAGAAAGAACTGTGATATTAGGTTAAACACATTGGATATCGTACACCGATGACCTATGAGTTACAAAGATTTGTTTAGATATGCGAAGTGTACTTTTGGTGAAGGAATATGATAAGAAATATCGGAACTTTATGGATAGATGCATGACACGCCAACAAGTTAAGATCAAAACCAATGACTGTCAAGATATTTGTTAAGACACATGATATCCTCGAATGAAAGTTGAGAACATATAGATATTGACTTTGTTGTAACTTAGTCGTGACCCACTAAGAAAAATCACGATATAGATTATTTTTGACCGATTGACCAAATCTACAGACTTTTACAGATGACATATGGTTTAGAGCAGTTCGCCCAATTGCACACAAGAGAAATAGTAAGACTATCGGAGAGATACTAGTTAACTTTGAATGTTTGGAGAAACTTGCAACAATATATGGGAATAAGGTTAAATTTTAGTGCACTATACCATCTGTAGACGGATGGACAAACTAAAGGACAACAGAATCCTAAAAGACATGTATTTCGGATTTTGGGAGTAATTTGGAGGCATATTTACTTTTAGTGGATTTTTCTTATAACAATAATTGAGATGGTCGGGCGAGGCAATTTGGGAATGAAAGGATGGGGTTCTAGCAAAATATTTAGACGATATTTGATTTTAGTAATTAAGTTAATTGAATTTCGAGGACGATATTTTAGCTTCACATCCAGAGGTTCAATATTTGTTAGGTAAGTTTAATTTCGAGGACGAAATTATTTTTAAGGGGGATAGTTTGTAATACCCGAAATTTATATTTTGGGCTTTTATTAAGTTTGTGATTTTTTTGATTTATAGTTAGCTTTTATTTAGGGGCTAATTATATTATTTTATAATTCAAGCCCAATCTTTCAAATCCAATGTCCAATCGTCTGTCCAGCCCAAATTAAATGCCCATTTGATATAATCCCTTATCAATTTAGCCCATTAAAAAGTCCAATTCCAGTAGTATTCTAGAATATCAAGATACACACAATTTTAAACTTCCAAATATATCAAATCTTGATATATCCTACCCAATTTATGAGAATCCTATGATATTAAAAACACTAAATAACCCTAACCCTAATTAATCCTATAAATACAATCCCCTCTTATTAATTTTCTTTTTCACGTGTTCTCATTCCAGCAAAGGTAATCTTTAAATTTGCTTCTGCAATAATATATACGTTTCTCTTCCATCCAAATCAGCCCAGCAGCCCCAAATTTCAATGAATTTCCATTCACAAGCAAATTGGTGAATCTCTCTGTCAAAAAAAAAAAAATCAACCAAACACCCGAAGTTTATTTTCCCAAACCATCCAAACGGCAGCCGCAAATCACAACTCTCACGCCATCGCTGGAAAATCGAGCACCAATACCCATCGAACACCCAAACCCAGTCCAACCTCGATTTATGCCAGAAAATTTCCGAAACCCACGAATTCGTGCGAAACCCGAATCGAAACCATTAAGCCCAAAAATCAATCCCTTCATGTTCAAAGCTGCCGAAAATTGTTCATCGCACCGCCGCGTCGCATTCCCTCTCTGCCGTTGCCGTTGACGTTGACGAGGTTAGAAAAGTAGAAAAAAAGGAGAAATAGAGAGGAGAGAGCGATATGGCAGGCATCTGGTGGTGGGGGGTTTGATTTTAGATAGGTTGAGAGGAATTGATTTTAGGAAAGGAGAAGAAAAAAAATAGAAAGAGGAAGATGATGATGCCGAGAGTTTCAGAAGTGAAGAAATAAGAATAGGAAAAAAAGATTTTGGGTTTTGCTGTTGATGGGGAATGATAAGGAAAAGTAGGAAAAATAATAAAAGAGGGTGTTGAGTGGGATAGGTTTGACCAAAAAAAAAGAAAAGAGAGAGAAAGGGGAGTAGGGTACGTATGGGATAAGAGGAAAAAGGGGAAGAAGGATTTTGGATTGTGGTTCCATAAACCAATGACAGAATTACCCTTCAAATTAAATCATCAAATTAAATTTCAAATTCCTAATTTCTATTTTTGATTCCAATTCAACCATCAATTCTATTTTTTTATATTCTATTATACCCCTAAATTAGAATTTTCAGATTATTATTTTTAGGTTTAAGTTTAGAATATTCGAGGATTTTAATTAGTATTATTTTCTATTGATTAGGCGATTTATCGAGCGAGGATTAGCGTGCTTGCATCCGACAGTTCTAGGCTTTACTTAATTTTCAAAGCTACGTTCAAGGTGGGGTTTGTTTTTCTAAACTTTATTGTCCTTGTTAAATGCTTAGATTATTTTGCATGAATATGTAGATGCTGATTCTTGGCCCAGCCCATGGCCAGCGGGACTCAAGAGGTCCGGTCGATGTATCCCTCGGTGGAACCTGCCCGCATGCTACCCATGTCTATGTCTACGGTTTTTCAAAAGATCTATGCTATGTCCTATTGGATTGTATTTGCATGCCTATGTGAGATATATCTGTGTATTTAGCTTGACAATTTATACTCCACCGAATACGTGTCGCTCACCCCACATATAACAAACTTTTCGTGTTCGTGAGTCGCGATGGTTATTGGCGGTGGATAATGGGTGGCCTATGAAACTATTGGAGTAATGTCCTTTTTATTTTTAAATGGTGATTTTAATTAAACAAGAAATTATTGAATTATTATGATTTTCTAAGTTTATTTATGCAAATAGACTAAACGGGATTTTTTTTTTTGTAAATGTGCGAATTTCTTATAAATAAATGAATATATTAATTTTCTACACTTTATAAATTGTTTCCGTTAATGCTATTGAATTTTATAATGAAATATATTAATGTGCCTATTTTCTCTTATAAATAAAAAAGTATGAACGTGATATTTTTCAAAGTCTTTCACTTGTGGTCTCTGTTAGAATTATATGTAGATGTCAAATTTTATTCCAAATATGTTATGCGATTGCTTCCGCTATAATTATTATTCTTTTGAAAAATTAAATGGCTCGCTATAACGAGTTGTTTTTCTCAAGCTTCTTATGGAAAAAAAAAATATATACGGAAAAATGAATATTTGCACATAATTTATAGTTCAAAATTTCGGGGCGTTACATTGAGTTGCTAGTCAATAACTTAGCCCAATTACACCAAAATTAATTTTTTAATTTGAGTTTTCAATGTGAAGCAATTGATTGTTTAGGATAGGTTGACGTGGATGCGGGCTAAATTTTAACGAGATTTCCAACACCATAATACTTGATGTGTTAAGGCATTTACGACAATACTTAGTGTTATGAACGTTCGAGAATTCATGATGTAGTGGTGGTTAACTAGTTGTTAAACCAAACTTGTGGAAAAAAAAAGAAAAAAATGAGAAAAAGAACAAAAAAAAAAGAAAAAAAGAAAAAAAAGGATCCAATCGAGGTTATACTCCTTTATTTGTTGTTGCTTAGTAACTAGGAGCATTCATGAGCCCCATATTTGTCTTTTACGGAAAACGGCGACACAAATATGAGTATGGGAAACCACCCTAGGAGTGTTTGAACGGAAATTCAAAATATAAACCTAGTGAAAGAATGCCTCGAAAGGACCTACAAAAAAAAAAAAGAAAATCGAAAGGAAGAATGTATATTCCTTGAATTCTCATTCCAATAAAAGTTCAAGAAGCTTGGTTATATGACTAGTAGGCTAACTACAATGATCTATCGAATTCTTGTATTTTCATGGCATTATTGAATTGAAGTTATTCATAACTATCAATATTTGTGGAGTGATGATTTCAAGTTTGAATAATGCCTGCTGATATCACAGTCTTTCTTGACAGTCGATCGCTTTGCAAAACTGTATTTTTACTAATGGTTAATTCGGGTTGAGAAGGCTAAGAACTTGACTGCTTGTGTTCAATGTGTTGAAAAAAAAAACTCCTTGTGTGTTGTAATTTATTGAATCATTCTTTTTGATTTAATGTTTTGCTTGAGGACAAGCAAAGTTCAAAGTTGGAGGTGGTTTGATAAGGGTCTTTTTATGCATGTTTTATGTGTATATTTGAGTATGATTTGAGTTATTTTATTGTTAGTTTCATAAATTTTTGATTGTACATAGTTCACATTACTCCGAGGTGCTTTTATTGGTGTAGATTGATGATTCGGAGCTATTTTTGGTGAATTTCGGGCCATGGTTTCATATCAAAACATACCCGGGGGTTTCTGGATGCAAAAACACTCAAATCCCAAGCTAAACGCGTCATTTTGGGGCCTTTTCAGTCAAACATGGGCAGGGTGTGCTTTTCAAGCACGGCCGTGCCTTTTAGAAGTCAAAGACGAGCAATTTTTCCACCCCGACGTACCAAACACGGCCAGGCCGTGCTTTTCAGGCACGACCGTGTTCGGGAAAATCCAAAAACACGGCCTCCCCATGCTTTTAAAGCACGGGCGTGCTTTTCGTCCAGTCTGGATGTTTTTTTGGCGGAAATTATGGAGACTTTTTGCTTTTTGACAACCTTTGAGCAACTTTTACATCTCATTTTGCTGCACCAACCTCTATTATTCTCTCAATTATCACATGAAAACAAGGATTCAACAACCCAACTATGGAAGTGGAACAATTATTTGTCAAAAGATGACATTGTTAATGTGTTCTTTCACAACAAGAATGTCTATAAAAGCCAAGAGTTTGGGTTGGAGGATTCCATTCCATATTCCATTCAATTCCACATTCCATATTTTTCCATTCCATTCCATTCATAATTCATTGATTCATTCACTCTTTCAAAGCAAAATACATTGAGAGGATAAAAGAGAGGTAGAGTTGGAAGTTGAGCAATAGAGGAGAAGACTTGGAGCTCAACATCATTTCAATCAACCAAGGAAGAAGTCTTGAATTTGGTCTTGAATAGGAGCTAAGTACACCATGTTCATTTTATTCAAATCTTCTTGTGTAGTATACTCTTTTGTCAAAGCCATGTGTAGCAAAATTTCTAGTGTTTGAATGTCATGAACTCTAGAATGGATTTGTGATTTTTTTGGATTGAATGTTTTTAATAAAATCTTCATGTTTTGTGTGATTCACTTATATTATGCTTTATTCATTAGAATTGGTATATGCGCAATATTGATTTGAAGTTTATTTTTCATCCGGGAAATCGAGAGATTCATGGTGAAATAGAACCTATATAAGTGAAAAGAGTTGCATGCAATCCTAGATATAGGACGACATAAATCTTCTGGATTAGGGTCAAACATAATATGGGAATTCACAAATCGTTATAATGTTGTCTTGGGGTTTTAACTAGAAAGAGATTTCGAGTTAATCAACTTGACGTTAGAAGTTATTCGCTCGATAGAGGGTTTAACTTAAATCGAATTTCTACGGTCCATGAAACATGAGATTTTATTAAAAGAGGTTGGTTTTTGCTTAAGGGCTTATGGTTGTATTTTTATCTTATTGAATCACAAAAACATTCTAGAGGGATTTACATTCAAACACATTTCTAGCTCTTGATTTCTTAAATCTACAATCTACTTTTATTTGATCTTTTGTAAGTTGCAATTATTTCAAATTCTTTATTTTTCTTTTTCCTTATTTATCAAACAAAAACTCTGAAAATTGCTAGATTAGATAACAAAAAGACGGTAATTATTAGTACTTACAATCCTCGTGGGAATGGCACTCGGTACTCAATAATCTATACTATAAAACGATAGGTGCACTTGCCTACGGTTTTCTAGAGTAGCTTTTGAGCCATCAATTATACCCTTATGATGGTCGGAAATAAGACACATTCCCTCGACGCCACAAACCACCTATTTAGCCACCATGTGAAGAAACCAATGCCATGACCTAAAATTTTCCTCATCTACAATAGAATATGCTAGAGGTAGCACATGTTGGTTTGCATACAAAGTCACAACAATTAATATCTTGTGCTTGTATTTAGTATACAAGTGTGTTCCATCCACACCAATGGCCTTGCGACAATGCCTAAACCCCTCGATGCACGGCCTAAATGCCCAGAAAATGTACCCCAACGTATGCACACCACATTCATCTATTTCTTTAGGGAACCACTCCACAATTGTTCCCGGATTGTATTTCTGCGGTGCCCCCATATATTTAGGCAAATATTGACAAGAGCTCTCCCAAGTCCCATACACATTTTCTCTTGCCCGTTTCAAACTGTGCCAAGCTTTATGGTATGATATCTCATATCCATATTTGTCCTTCACATTTTGCTGAACATACCTGATATCATACGCCGGATCACACTTTACCATCCCCATAAGATCTTTAGCGATAATATTTTTCACAAGTTTCTATGATCTTTAGAGACGTGTTCATAACACAACTATGGGAGGTCCCAACTTGGTAATTTGCCACATTGAATGTCTTTTCACAAAACTCGACTGCAACCACCAATTGCATTGTTGCGATGATAAGCCTGTTTCAATAACTCCGGATCGATTATACAACAATGTCGGCGTAGACTCCATAACCCTATACTCACGTCTGCCATGACACACAGAAAAATCCTTAACTGCGGATTGCACATATTTTTTATCTACGAAAACCATACCCTTTTTTAACTCACCTCTCTCGGAGTCATAATACATAGTTCTTAACGGGCCATCAACAGAATCACCAGAAATATTTTCGAATCTCGACTCAAAAAAGAGGATCTTGATAAATTAGGGTGAGGAGTAACTACCAAAGGAACATGTCGATGGGCAGGATGATCATCTTCATGTACATCATTATGCTCAATATGATCATCACTATTATCACTATCATCATCGTGCTCGCTATTATCACTAGGTTTCGAGGGTCCCGTTTTATCGGCAAGAAAATAATCACCCATAACTGTAGATCGCTTCTCAACTTGCACATTCAATCCATCCAAATTCCCCTCATTAGGTCTACAAGCACTACCCAAACCCATGTTTGTCATTCCTTGAGTAACCGAAGGCAATTCAGAGTCACCAATAATGTAAGATGCATACTGGTAAAACTCATTTTCCAATGGAATTAGTGGTGGTGCGGTATGAGATAAAATTTATGATTCAACAAATAGATCAACAGACCTTAAACCAGTTATAGGATCCAAAAAAAATCTAAGTTACCTATCCTTTTTAATTGGAACCACTCGTGAATTATCATTGTCAAAATATTTAGCAGAAACTATCAACTTATGGCGATTCTGATTCAAATCTGTCATTTCATACAAAAGCCTTAATAAATTTGATAGGTCAATACTACGATCAATATGTGTTGCTCTGATAACTTGTCCTCCATAGTGCACAAATATTCCAATTTTGTCTGACATATCTTCAAAAATTAAACAAAATTGTTATTTTTACTAATAAATTAAAATATTATCATTTTTACTAATAAACTAAATAATACCAACTATATTATCTATAAGACTAAAAATAACATCTACAAAAAATTATTTACAAGGAATTAAAATTATATTAATCTACATTTTACTAACTTTTTTAAAAATACCTACCTACCATATTATTCAACAATTTCTTCTAACAATTAATAAAAATGTCCAAAAATAAAATAACATTTACAAAAATATTATCTAGAAATTACCTACCAACAAACAATATATTATTTAACAACTTTACCAATTAACAAAATAAATTACAAATATTAAAGAAATATTTAATTTGTGGAAAAAATTACTTGAAATTCGCCGTCTGCCGCCGCCGTCAATCGCCTGCTGCCGTTGAGAATTGTGGTAGAAGGAGGGATGGATAAAAAATTAGGGGATGGACTTAATATTTTAAAAGACAGTGAGAGACTGAGATGTAGACATTCGGATGGATAAAATGAGGGGGATGAGGGGTTTTTTTATAGAAGGACGAAAATTTCAAAAAAAAAAAAAAAGAAAATTGGGTTTAGGCGCTAGCCAAAATAGCGCCCAACAGCTGCAGCTTTTTTGCAGCAGGCGCTAGTTTGACTAGCGCCGAGGTGTCAAAAATTTAAAAAAAAAATGGGTTTGGGCGCTATTGATAGTAGCGGCAAGCCCATAGGCGCTAACCCGGATAACACCAACACATAAATAATTAATAACCCCCAAAACCACAACACATTTACAATAAAATCCCACAAATACCATAAACTGTTAAATTACTCATATGGGGATTCTCCATCCCAATCCCATCCCCCAAATATATATATATATATATATATATATATATATTATTTTTATCTATTATAATTAATTCAATTTATAACGTTTTGTTTTATTAACTATAGAAACAAAACCATTAAGTCTTTACAATTATTATTGTTGTCATTCTTTCTTTTACAAGTTAGGGATTTAGATTATTTTTATTTATTTTAAAATTTTAAATAACTTATTTTACAGATCTTTTATTACCAAATACAAAATCAGGAACCTAAATTCCACGTGGGACCTCTATCCCTGAACGAAAATTCCCCATCCTCGTCCCATACATTTAAAACGAGAATGGAATGTGAATGAGATTTGGGAACGAGGATGATATGTCTAATATCAGTCTCGTTCCCGCCCATTGTCATCCTACCACCTAGCTCCCTCTACTTCTAAGATTTGTACTATACAATTATCCTTTTTCCTCTTTCCCCCCACCAAGAAAAAAAAAAGGTAGACATTTGTACACTTTGAAGCGCCCATCAATATCCTCTCTTGAAACCTCATTTTGATTAATGATTCCAAAATTTACAATGTAAAAAAATGTTGTCATCAAATTCATCTTTGACCAAAAGAGAAAGCAAAAGATAATTTATTAAAATTCCAAATTAAAATAGGAATTTTTAATTAGTTGAATTATTAAAATTCCAAATTAAAATAGGAATTTTTAATTAGTTGTAACCATGCTGCCATGTTAGTTTGATCATATCTAATTTTGGCAGCTCAATACAAATTTTCGAGTTTTAATCTTACATACAAGGTATGAGATCAAATTCCATAATGTCATAAGAAATGGTGAATTTGAATTATAATCTAATGGACATAGTTTTACACGGTGTTCAATAAACCAATAGTTCATTGAATACATGATAGAAAAAATTCGACATTTAACATATATGAATATATTATGAAAATCTTTTAAAAGTTATGGCAAAAATATTAATAAAAACTACAAATAGTTAACATTTGGATTTTTTAAAATACAACTTATTTTTCCACTATTTATATAAATTGTTTTTGAATTAATTTTAAAATTAGGAAAAAATAATTTTATAAGTTGTTTTCTATAATTTATAATTATGAAATAAAATAAATATAATGATTTTAAAACTCTATTGATATTACTAGAGTGTATATGTATTTTTTAAATAGTATTCCATGTATACTTAATTACTTATAAATAACTTTTAAATCATTATAGATTATATTTTTACATTTATTCAAATACAATGGTATTTGTTAAGTATCTACCTGACATTTATACGTGCACTAAATACTTTAATAAAAGTCGAATATTACATGATAACTCAAAATTTATTATGAATAAATATTTTTCAATTATTCATACATATATACTACTTAAGTAGAATACGTATTTAATTAATAACACAAAACATAAATTTAAATTTTGTAATTAAAAGTAAAAATGAAACCTATCAAGGTTCCAAACAAAAAAAAAAAAAAAGTAGAAGCTAAATCATCACGGAAAAAACAAAAATTGGATTTTGTTGGTATTTCACTATTTCTCTTTCATTTCCTTTTCTTTTTTTTTGCATAATCTTTTGTAATTTTTCTTTATCTTTCTTGGATACTTTTTATTTATTTTTTTAAATATATTCCATAATTAAAAATCCTTTTATAAAAAGCCAAAATAAAAACAGACATGCTCTGCAAAATCTGCTGTGTGTTTGTTGTTTGCCCTCTTCTCATCTCCCTTTCACCTCTGTCTTCTTCGCCATACCTCTTTTCTGTATCTTCTTCATCTTCTTCATTTCCTTTTTTTTTTTTTTATCAATTTTATCCTTTGACCCTTTCTCCTTTTCTCACAAGCTTCAATCCAAGAGCTTTTGTGACCGACCCCTCTTGTTCGTTCTTTCATTTCAGGCTCCTCATATGTGTGTTATAATCGAATTAAAGGAGAGATAGCATAGGATTATGTGAAGAAAAATTGTTCAGAAATGGCGTGTGTTGATGTTCATGGCGAAAATATTAATCTCGCGGCGTTGGAAATGCAAGAGCCCAGTATTGATACGGATAAATTGAGCTATGAGATTTTTTCCATATTGGAGAGCAAATTTTTGTTCGGTTACGATGATCAGAAGCTTTGGGTTCCGAAGCAAATTGCTGAGCCCAAAAACGGCGTCGTTGCCGCCGCCGCGGTCGTCGATGAGGGCGGCGTTCAGGCGATTAAGAATCAGAGGGGGAAAATTTGTATTCTGAGCGTCGACGGTGGGGGGATGCGGAGCATTATTTCGGGCAAAGCGCTGTCGTATTTGGAAACGGCGTTGAAGAAAAAATCGGGGAATCCCGACGCCAGAATAGCCGATTATTTCGACGTCGCAGCCGGCACCGGCGTCGGAGGGATATTTACGGCGATGCTCTTCGCCGCTAACGATCAAAATCGCCCGATTTTTCACGCGGACGACACGTGGAAGTTCCTCGCGGCGGAGGGCAAGAAATTCTACCGCTCCGCGAAGACACGCAAACCCAAGGGCGGTTTCTTCAAGCGAGTTTTCGGCAAAACCGGCGCCGCGGCCTCCGGTTCAGCCACGGCCGGTTTGGAGAAGGCGATGAAGGAGGCGTTCAGGAGGAAAAACCGGGCGCAGCTTAACGCTGAAGAACACGTTAAAACCGGTTCTGATACCGTGCTACGATTTGTCCAGTACGGCGCCGTTTTTGTTCTCCAGGGCCGACGCCTTGAAACCGACAGCTACGATTTCAATCTCTGGGAGGTCTGCTTGGCAACTTCAGCCGAACCGGGAGTTTTCGACCCGGTTTGCATGAAATCGGTGGACGGGTTGACACGGTGCGTGGGGGTTGACGGCGGTTTGGCGATGAACAACCCGACGGCGGCGGCGATAACGCACGTGCTGCATAACAAACAGGAGTTTCCGTTTGTGAGAGGGGTCGAGGACATTATGGTACTTTCACTCGGTGCCGGCGGGCAGCTATTGGAGGGCAGCTTTGACTACGATCAAGTGAAAAAATGGAAGGCTCAGGATTGGGCTCGGCCGTTGGCAAGGATTTCCGGCGAGGGCTCGGCGGAGCTGGTTGACCACGCGGTGGCTATGGCGTTTGGCCACAGCCGTAGTAGTAATTACGTCCGCATTCAGGTATGTTGAAGAAACATTAATTACATTATCAGCTTATTTTAACAAAAATCTTTTATTAAATGCAATTCAAGATTCTTTTCTTTGATTTTTTTTCTTTTTTTTGTTGAGGAGTGGGGGGTTCAGGGGCAGGTGGATTTTGGGGGCATGCAATTTAATTCTTCGTGTTTATTTTGGAGGAAGAGAAGAGGCCAAGATGACAAACTTTGGCAGCCTAAAATGCCAACCCACAATGTAGTGTTTGGACATTGACATGGGTTGCTGTAACTGTGTGTACTGTGTGTTTCTGTGTGTGACTGTGTGTGTGTGGCAGTAATTATCATTAATGCTGCTTTGCTATTCTCTTTATTAACTTTGTTGTCCACCTTCACTCCTCCCCAGGATGTTTGTATTTTTACCCTTCTTAAAAGGAGTTTATTTCTTTAATAAATGTTTCTTGGGGCAGAAAGAAAGAGGATGTTTTTCTTATAAATCTTGGTTTTCCAGCTTGGTTGACTGTATGTCCCTGCATTTTCACAGTAAATCACATGTTTGACTGGGCTGCTGTTAAATGTAGTTTCCACAATATCCACATCTTTTAACCCAAACCAGTTAAATAGGTGGATTCTTGAATTTTCAGGGCCTGTGTATATATTACTGTTAAATTACTAAGAGTTGAAAATGATGAGAAAGAAGAAATGGGTTAAATTTTGCACAGCTTGCAATCTTGTCTGCTTCTTGGCATTTTTCACCTAGTGGGGTGTGGGGAGAGGATACTAATATAGTCCTTTTCTCATGTCTGACCACAAAATTGATTACATGTACTATAAGTGGGATATATATGATGCTAATAGTAGAGAGTGTGACTCACCAACAAAATCCAGTTTTCCATAACAATCAAGATTTTAACATCATGTGTGGATTTTTTTCTGATAACAGATTATGTGCTGGAATTTGGACCAGAAAGGGTCTCTATTCAGTTGCCATTCTTATGTATCACCTAAATTTCTAGAGCAGAGCCAAAGTGTGGGGTTTATTTCCTCATATTCTTATATGGTCCTGCATTTCATTAGACTGTTACAAGTTTCTGTTAGGAGTGTGATTCTTGGAATATTTCTTGACAATCATTATTATAATCTATGCACCGTTGATTTCGTTACATGGATGATTGTGATTATCTTTCTTGTCCAGATAGGATACCATATGGAATTGACTAAAAGCAATAAGGGTACTGTTGAATCATATGATATGATTAAGTTTAGAACTGGAGCACTTTGAGAGACACATGAAGGAAAATTTAATTAATCAGTCCTACTTGTCTACTTAAATCTGTGGTGGGGAATGGTGATTATAGTTTGATTTTAATACTAATGATTTGCAGTTGACTATGTGGTTAGAGGGCTCGAGTTTTAGCTACTTAGTTCTGTCTGTAGCATTATTGTATAACAAAAATTTATAATTATCTTGTTGAATAGTGATTAGGGGTGTAAACGAATTGAGTCGAGCCGGAAATAGTATTGTTCAAGTTTATTTGAATTTTTATCTTTTCGAATCGTGACAGGCAA
Source organism: Rehmannia glutinosa (assembly GCA_016081115.2). Lineage (NCBI taxonomy): Eukaryota > Viridiplantae > Streptophyta > Magnoliopsida > Lamiales > Orobanchaceae > Rehmannia > Rehmannia glutinosa. The sequence continues at coordinate 27,858,085 of CM071936.1, forward strand.
ATGGATCGAGCTTCGTTAGGTGTGGGGCGAATGTGGACTCGGATCCCAGTCCGAGCAACATAAAAACGCTAATGGGAATAGCAGACGAAATGCTGAAACAGAAGAACGTGGAGTCCGTTCTGTTGAGTGGGAAGAGGATCGGAGAGCAAAGCAATTTCGAGAAACTCGACTGGTTTGCGGAGCAACTCGTGCTAGAGCATCAGAGGAGGAGTTGCCGGATAGCTCCCACTGTTGCATTCAAGCAACCTATCCCAAAACCTTCTTAAAACCTTCTTCAGACAGTAAATCAAAAGTATCCCTTCAAATTAACAAAAGAAAATGGTATGTTTTTTTTTCTCTCCATTCGGGTACTTTTATGTACTGGACTTATTATTGTTACATAATGTTTTGAGTGTCAAATGTTATTTTTCCTTCTAAAATACATTAAGAATTTGTGAAAAATCCTAATCACAAGAAGATATACTAATAATGTCTGTTTCTGGTCCCCCCCGGGCTCTGTCTTGTCATTTTCTACTGATTTAAGAAAACAGAAAAGCTTAGAACAGCCCCTGGTTGTTGCAATAGTTTTGTTTTGAGGTACTGTGAGATGAAAGAGGAGCCTATATATAACCTTGTTTTCTGCCCACCGACACTTATTCTTGGAGGATAGAAAGGGTAGATTAGTCATTTTGGGCCAAGAGGGTTGGTTTCCTATGGGAAATATCATGTTATGAACAACAGGCTCTATGAGGATAGAAAGGGTAGATTAGTCATTTGGGGCAAAGAGGGTTGGTGTCTCATGGAATCATCATGTTATGAACAATAGGCTCTATCAAGTATAAAGAAATAAATATGCACATATTTTTTAGGGTAAATTACAAAAACTACCCCCTAAGGTTTAGCTTAATAACAAAAAAGTCCAGTTATATTACAAATACCCTCTTTAAGGTATTTACAAACACCCCCTTGAAGTTTGTATTTACTTAACAAATACCCCCTCTTGAGAATGTAATTTGTAAAATACTAAAATAGAAACAAATCTCAATGGGGTTTTGCAGTTTTGAAAGATCATCATCATCAACTGCACCTTATCCCACTATGTGGGGTCGGTGGTGTGAAGTTTATAGTGTCAATTAATTGTCTAAAATTAGTTAACACTACAAATTCACACAAAAAGCAAAGTGGCAAAGTTTTACGCCGGATGCCCTTCCTGACGCAACCTTCAAAAAAAGGAGAAATGAGATGAAATTCCAAAAACCATCATCTATCATAGGTTTTGCAGTTTTGAAAGATAACTGGATTTTTTTAATTAGACTGAACCTAAATGATCTTTTTTTGTAATGAACCCATTTTTTAAGATCTCGCAGTCGTAGGACAATCTAAACTTTTTATATGTGGTGAGATGAAGTTGAAAATTTATGTGATAAGTGTATATAATGATGGTTGTGATTGTCCAAAAATGAGCACAGCTAAAAGCATTTAACATTGCAAGAATCAATCTTTTTCATGTCAAGAAATGTTGCTGTCAAAAAAAGAAACTATCTTTGAGACATTATTATTTTCCCTTTCAGTCTTTTTTTCTCAAATGGGTCTAACCTTTTTGTCGTTCTAAAAATTTTGGTGGGGTGCCCTTGTAATAAGATATGCAAGGATTCTTGAGAATAAACCATGGCATGGGATTACACTTCCTAATTTACCATGGCAAAGTGGGACACATCTTTATCACTGTCCTTAGGATTTTGCCTGGTTCTATATGATTAAAGTTAGTTTGCCCATAATTATTAAAGCATGTTAGTCAAGTGATTACAGAGGTTATATGATCTTCCCCACAGAATCACCCCTGTAAAAAGAGCCAAGACAATCTTGGGAATTTTTAGGTGAAAATTATATATGATTTGGTACTATTTTTTTTTTGATCGGTATTTTTGGTACTATTTTGTCATTAAACTATGTAGTCTAAGATGATGAATAGTATATGGGGGTCGTCTAAAAAAGTGATAATTACAATTTACAAAGGACCCTGTGATTTGGGGTATTTACGGAAAAGCTCAGAAATTTTTAGATTTATAGAAACCCCACTTAGGTTTGATTCTCTCTCTTATGTTTTATCCTCTTCATAAGCAAAATCCATTTCAAATACCCCTTTACATTATGGAAGTATTACAATTACCCCGTCCATTTAAGAATAGAATCAAACCTCAAATGATTTCTGTAATTTTGAAACATATTGTATTTTTTTTTATATATAAATACCCCAAACCTCAGGTTTTGTAATTATCCCCAAAAGAAAGGAAAAAAGGCAAAAAGAAATGCAGTTGCTCAAGAGGAATTAGAGCCACTGGATGGCTTTTTCTTGAAAAAGAATAAAAATATTACTTTTCATATTTCAATGATTCTAATATATGCATTTTTATGACTTTGTTCCCCCTTTTCTAACATCTCCATTGTATCTTTGTCATGCAGGTAAAGATGTATGAACTAGGAAAAAAACTCCATAAAAAGGAAGAAGGGAAGAAGAAAAGTAGTATATAGTGGGCTTTTACTTTTGAGGTGAGAGATAGTAGGAGAAAGTGGGGCTTGTGTGAAAAGGACTTTAATTTCAACTATGGACAAAAAAAAGATGGTGGTGTTAGAGATCTTGGTGGGATTCTTTGCCGGCCAGCGGCCAGGCATGGTGGTAGCCACCTACACTTATGGTGGTCAAACAAACTATTATATTTGTATTCATTTTGTAATTTTGTCTATGGGAAAAGTGTGTTTCCTTAAATTTCTTGCTAGTGCCTCAATTTTGCTTTTTTTTTTCTTTTGGGTTCATGTCATTTTGTTTGACTTCCCCTATATGTGTGTTAAGGTGGTGGCCTGCCACCATATAAAGAAAACCCTTAAAGTTCAGCTCAAGTTCTTGATGTGGTTTTTTTATTTTTATTTTAATGTGTATATATGCATATATTTTGTGGTGGAGAAATTATTGGGAATTTGTGGGTTTGTTTATGGGTTTTTGAAACAATTAACTATGTAATTTTCCTGGTGAAATTTGCATATATTATTCATGATTTGGATATGGAGATGTGGACTTTGAGTGGGACCCTTTCCATGTAAAAGAAAATGCAATTTTTAGCTTTGTATTGTCAAGACTTTTTCGGTGGAGATAGACCCTCCTATACTATAAATATATTTACTTTTGGACACTTGGATGATTTTCTATTGCAAATTTTAGCAAGAAACACTTTTGGTTTCTGTACTTGTGTGTGGATCTATGGATAGGGTTGGTACAGCTATTAGTTGTGTCTAATTATTAATTGATAATTTTATTTATTCACTAATTATATATTTAATTAGTTTCTTTTGAGCCACACATTAAATTATTGGACAGAATCATGACCTAGTATTGTTGAATTAACTCTTCAAAACCTGGAGTGGTGGACTACTTCTAGACTTGTAGTGACCTAATTACTCCAAGAACATAATATATCTGCATCAATTGTTTTTATTTTGAATATCCATATTTTTCCAACCAACTTCTTTTGGTTACACTCATGAGAAAATGATTTAGAAAACAAATGAACCACTTTATAGTACTGTATTGTATTTGTTAATGTATTGTGGAATTTCTGTAAATTAGTGCAATATCCATCCTTTAAAGTAGTTTACTAGTTTTGGGTCAATTATATAAATTATTTTTAAAACTTAGATTAGTAATTAAAAGATAACTGATTTTTTCATTTCAATTAATCTTTTCTAATTCACCCTTCAAATTTTTTTATCTGAAATTTGTGTACCAAATAATACATCATGCAACATAAATTCTGCCATTTGACCCACTTCATCATATATACAAGTCTTAATATAGACAAAATTTCATCCAACCTCAAATTCATAATTTCTAATCTTTGACTCTTCTATATTTGGTCAACCAACTTTCTCTTGGCCACCCCCCTTGATATTGAAAATAGAAAATTAACTAAACCATTTTATACTTTATAGTACTATATTTATTTGTTCATATATGGTTGAACCTCTTTTAACTTCAATGCAATTGGAAGAATGTGCGCATGTCAATGGAGTTTCACCTAATAGAATGATATTTGATAAAGACTAGCCTTATCCACACACACACATGGGAATAATTACAAAATTGTCCTTGAGGTTTAATTTCTTTAAAAAAAAATCAAATTACCATTTACAATTGAAAAAACTACTTAGAGGTTATTTATTATACAAATTACCCCCTCAATAGCCGCAATTTGTAAGATAGAAACATATATATGAAGGGTCTATTTGTAATTTTGAAAGAAATTCTTCTCTACCTCTATATCTTAATTATATGACGCCTTTCTCTGATCTACCTCTTCTCGTCTCTATCTCTAGGGATGTTTTTGTAATTAGGCTAAATGTCAAGGATAATATTTGCAATTATCCCTACACATATATATAAACGAGCCAAGATAGTCTATTTGCATGATAAATCTTTTATAAATACGATACGATATTGTTGGTCACTGAATCGAGTCATTTGAAGTGGAACTCGAAAACCAATTAATATTATTTCTTTAAAAAAAATCTCATGTGATAATAATAATAATAATAAAATAATAATTAAATTGAAGGAATTATAAATGGAAGGTTGGCATTAGATTGACATCCCAATTAATAATGTTTATACATCATTCACATAACATCACCAAGAAATGTCTACTTCTGTTCACAAATACAAAATTGCAACACGTAACTGACGATTTGATTAAGGATGGCTACTTTTAACTCCAATTTTTAAATAATTGAGAAGAAGAAGATATAGGAAGAAACAATCAACACTTCCCTTCAAATTATTAATGAGTTTGTTTTGGTTGATGACTAAGATTGGTCACCATTCAATCCATTTTCTTGATATAATTAATTATCATTTGTTTTCTATGTAATATACAATTAATTGGTTATCCCTTTCCTTATCAGAAACACACACACACACACATATTTGTGTGACGTGCGTGCATACTTTTGTGTTTGTTTTGGATAATAATACTTTTATATTATATAGTTAGACGGGTTTCGAAGGACAACCTTAATCACAGATTAAAGACATACGTTTAAATTAGAACTGAGAAAACGTTGATCAAATGGGATTTTGAAACGCTAAAAATTAGAATAAAATTTCTAGTACTTTGCTGCAAATAAATAAATTAAATTGAATAAAATAAATAAATTTATGCTATTGCCATATAATTTTTTATTACAAATTTATGCTATTGCCATATAATTTTTTATTACATTTTCATTTTATTTTCTTTGTTAAAAAGATGTTTTGAACCATCTCATGTTTCTATATTCTTATGGCAAAAATTTGGACGAGACGGTCAAAATATATAAAAACTCATATTTCTAATGTTTTGTATGAGTCGTCTCATGAATGTACATCATTGAGACGGTCTCATATATCATCACCTCATTTTGAATTTTATCTTGGGAATAGACTATTTAGACCATACATATAAATTGATTATTCTCCCACCCTTTAAAAGTTCAAATACACTACTAACACTCCAAAATATAACATTCATTTGCTAAAAGTTCATGTAAAAATTATTTTTTAATTGCCAAAATATCAAATTCCCATACAAATAACATGCATTATGTGATGATCATGAGTCATGTCATTTGGATAGTGCAATCTTGTTTTGTATTGTATATATTTGATTGAAAACATGGAATCTACTTTAATCAGCTTTTGTCTTGTTTAAGCCAAAAAAGCTTATCCCTTTGAACATTCATAAAAAGTGCTTAGACTCAATTTGCTCCATCAAAACATCAGTCACATTTGGATTATTCATTGGATTAAGATGTTTTGTGGTGGGGTTTTAAGTAGTCTAAATAGGACAACCATTCAAACCCAACTTTAGTCTTGTGATAATGGTGATGATGACTATAAGTTGTGGGGTTCAAATAATTTCTTATTTCCCACTTCAATTATGCTCTTCTACTTTATTTTAACCAAGAATTTACAACTTGGTTTAATTTAATAAATCAAACTCAAGACAGACACACACCCAATGGAAATATAAAATATTGAAGAGCTAATGGATGCCCATGACATATATTGCATACTTTCGTCAATCAAGATAGATTTTCTTTTTTCTTAATTTAAATATATATTTTAAAAGCACTATTGAAGCTTTCTAAAGAAATATATTTTTCTAAATAAAATACCAAAAAAAATTTATATCTATATTTACATTTTTAAATAATAAAAAACTAAATAGATGGTGTCTATAACACAAATCCATTCACACTATTAAAATCATCCCTAATTCGGGTGAGTAATTGAGTATATATATGACAGGTTCCAATTTTACCAGACCCATTGACATACATTCCTAGACAGAACAATAACTATGGCCCAGTTTGTGAACTTGTAAGTTATCACCAATGTTTGGCCCAAACCCAGACTATTTAATTGTCTGACAATTTGGGTTCGACCCAGTTAACCACAAACCCATCAAGCATCTACCTTTTTTTTTTTTTTTTTTTTGAGGGGATCAAGCATCTACCTAAGTGTGTTAAGTTTCTGTCAGACCCGAATTGCCAGCCCTAAATTTGTCTCACCACGACTTCGACATAATATCAACTGCCGAAAAACCCAACTTCAAAAAACAAATAAAAAAAAAAAAAGTTGTTTAGCTCACAAGCTGCTATAAAACGAATTCAAAAACACATGACATGACCTCCTTGTGGGATTGTGTGAAAGTCGAAAACATAATAATCTCTTATGGAAATTAATAAACAAAAATCAATTGAATTGCCATCTTAATTATCCAGTACTACTCACTCGCAGTTCAAAAAATAACAGCAATCCCCTTGATTTGTCAACATTTCCTTGTGTCAGAAATGTATTTCTGTTCGGGGAGTAGAAAACAACAGAATTAATAAGACTTAATATAACTGAATGGATGACTAAAGGGGACTTCAATTACAAAATACCAGGTGCGATTACATTATTCTTTTCAACAACTAAAAAGAACTTCATTATTAACTCAAAAGACAACCTAAAGATTCTTTTGAATTTTACAAACACCAGTGACAAGAAAGAAGCAAAGACCTTTTGCCTTCACTACTCTACCAAAAATAGTGAAAAATTTCAGAAACACATCAACTATCAGATAAAAATATACTCATATAATTGGTAAATTACATTGAAAATGGCGCTGTGGAGAGGTAGAGTACCGAGCTAAGCAGATTAAGAGAAATGGTATATAGATCAGCCAGCAACAAAGCACGCACCATTAAAGGGGAATCTGTGCCTGTTCACTTTTAGGCAGTTCGAGGGGTTCCTGTAATGCGGGATTAATTGGGAAAAGCATACATTGCGCGTAATGTGCCATTAATTGATCGACAAGCACCAGGGCTATCATTGCTTCCACCATTGGAATGGCTGCATGGCATACATCAACGACATGAGTAGCCTTATAAGTAGAATGGCGTGCAACACATTTACTGTGAAATCTTTAGGGCTAAGAGGGTGTGCGTTTGGCTGAGCTTATATAAAAGATCTTATTCTTCCACATCTTATATGATGTTTTTAGAGTTTATCGGATGTTAGATCTTATTTTGATAATAAGTTGGTTGAGGTATAAGATGTTAGTAATGGCAGTTTTGTAATTAAATTAGTTGAAATTAAATGAGGTTATCAAATTAAGATCCTAGTTTGAAAAAAAGTTGGGATAAGATAAAAAAAATTAAAAAATTATAAGCTCCTAAAATCTTATTTCGGGAGCTTATACGATCTTTTTTAAAATAATTTACCAAACACTTTTGGAGAGTTTAAGCTCTCAAGCATCTTATAATATGTTTTGAAGAGCTTTATAAGCTCAGGAAGACACCCTCCAAGACTTGCACCCCACATAAAATTACGAGGAACCAAGAAGTCATCTATGGTCAGTATAAGACAGTGTGATAGTCCAGGGAAGTAACTAAAGGGGTCGCATTATTCAGATAATAAATATATAAAAGAAAAATCAGAGCATCTATAATTCAGCAGTGTACCTCGTGGAACAACACAAGGGTCATGACGACCTCGAGCTATGAGCTCCGTATCATGTTTGTCTCTAGTCACAGTATTCTGCTTCCTCTGCACAGGAATATGACGTGTTTGATAAACATATTGAGAGAATAGGATTGATATAGCTCTGATTGTTAGCTGGTTCGGCCCTGGAAGTTCATAGGCTCAGGACAATGATCAAAGAGGCAACTAGACGTAAAGGTATACACTCTATGTAAGAACCTGGTTGCAAGACGGAACTGTAAGATAATGCAAGATTTATTATTTTTCTCCTTTGACAAGTAAGGACTCCATTCAAAATATGAGAAGCCATAAACCTTATAATTGGTCGTGGAACCTACCAAAGTCATTAATCTTTTACGCATATTTATCTGGCATCTACAAGGATCAATATTTAAGTATTGTTGGCCCAGTAAGGAAATTTAACTCAAAGCCAGATATATCAAAACAAAAGCATTATGTCATGAAAACCTAAGCCTTATAATCATGTCCCAGCTTGGTCCTGTGCTGGCCCCATGCGGCTTACAGCTCGTTCAAGCTCTATATCAAGAATGAAATAACCAAGCTTGAGCACATTCTGAAGTTCCTGACCCTTTATTAAAACTTGAATTAAAGCTTTACTCGTCTGTCTAGTGAGCGTAAAAAATATTAACCAAGGGGCCAAATATGAGCTCGCTTGGTTTGTAAAACCTTGACCAAGCTCGGTGAAACAATAAATGAGCAAATGCGAGCATTTAAAATCATTATGATGGTAAGTAAGCGAGAGCAGTCTCAAGCTGGCACACGCTTTAACCTAAAACTTGAAGGTATATTTCCTACAAACTCAACTTGATACATACTTGAAAGTATACTTTTGATAGAGCTGAGCAGACAAACAAACAAAAAACGTGAACAAGGAGGTTGAAGGTGATGCAAAATGAAGAGAAAGAGGACATACAGAGATTGTAGATGTTGGTTTGAAAGCTATTCTCATGTTGATGGTTTCTCCATTTGATATACCACCCTGAAAATGGATATGGATTATGAATAACAATAAATGATGGACAGCACATTCCACACTTATGTTCATAATCATAACACCATTCTGAAAATTAAATATCCTTACCTGTATCCCACCAGACCGATTGGTTTTTGTCCTTATTCGGCCTTGTTCGTCCATGTAGAATTCATCGTTATGCTTGCTACCAGTCATAAATGTACCTGGTTTATATTCATTAAAAGGAATTCAGAACTGCAACAGCTCAGCACAGTATACTTAAAAAGAAACTTCTATTTTTAATTTGTTGGTCATCAAATTATGCAAAACCGTCTCTGAATTCCTTGCTTTTGCACCTGCGAATCCACTGCCAAACTCAAATCCTTTTGTTGCAGGTAATGACATAGCAGCTTTTGCCAACTCAGCTTCAAGTTTATCAAAGACCGGAGAACCAAGTCCCTAACAAGAAGCAAACTGATTCAGAGTTTTTCTCACGGAATTTCCATAATCAAAAGCTTATGAACAATAAGAAATCAAACAGTGCATTAATGAAAAAAGCACAACGATGGGGAAAGGGGGGTTGACGGTGAGGAATGGAGGGGAAAGGATAGATTAGTATACCCGTGGGACATTCCGAACAATGCAGGTGACAACACCCCCGACGGAGTCACCTCTCACTCTGACAGCATCAATAGCAGCAATCATTTTTTCTGCGTACTCAGGATTTGGGCACCTTACAATGTTACTCTCTATCTGGAAATGTTTGGATTATAAGAAACATTATAGCCTTAACGAGGCCCAATTGATTGCCAGACCAATTAAAAAAGAGAAAAAGAACTTGTAAAAATATGAGTCGAGAAAATTAAAGACTAATAGGAATTGAAAAATTGACAACTCAGAAATATGAAGGAAAATGTGTGGAGTTCTATTTGTCATTGACGAGAGATACACTGATGTGTCAATTTGACCAGGTTCCTTTCTTGACTCATCCTAGGGTCCATAATCATACGGATAAACCCAAGCTCAACATTTAAATGTAAATTGTGTGTTGCATAGAACACAAATTAGATTTTTTCTCTAATAATGATTCCCATGATCTTTTAGCAGAACCTGGTTACATCCTGTTAGAGTTTGTGTTTGTGTCCCACATCGCCAATTTGTTGGGCTATTATTATGAATAAATGTGGGTTGGGCACCCTCTCCCCTTGAGCTAGCTTTTGGGGATGAGTTCTACCCAAACCCATTTAACATGGTATCAGAGTACCCATGTTTGGTTTGGAGGCGATGCTGGGAATTGGACCCCGGCCCATTTGAATTGGCACGCTCTTCATGAGGGCGGGTGTTAGAGTTTGTGTTTGTGTCCCACATCGCCAATTTATTGGGCTACGATTATGTATAAATGTAGGTTGGGCACCCTCTCCCCTTGAGCTAACTTTTGGGGATGAGTTCTACCCAAACCCATTTAACACATCCTTAGCAAGTAGCTACCAAGACATAATAATATAAAGCAGTCAGGGATTTGCTTAACATCTTAATGCTTTATGAGCTCCTTTGGATTATTTTAAGAAAACATCACAGGGGAATCATGGGTAGTAATCAACAAGACCAGTGATGGATGACTGCTACTGCTGGCCCACACTTTCTCCAATCATGAGTAATTAACAACCATAACATACAAGAAGAAAACAAGAACATAAATACCACGTATACCTGATCAAGGGTCACAGTTTCAATATCAACCAAATTCTCGGGAAGGACAACGTTGTGCACTTGTGAAACATAAGAAAGAATCTGACAAAGAAAGAATGATGAAACAGAATCAGTAAATAAGAGAAAAAAAAATAGTCATATCATATGCTCACAGGGTAAGCATTTCTACATTTTTCATGATCTGATTGACTTCCATCATCATGATGTGCTCTCTCCCCACCCCTCAACAAAAGGAAAAAATAACAAATGAAAGTAGCAAAATGTTTTCTGACCTCTTACTAATATTTCCATGATGAAAGAGAGTCCCCCATGATTTATCGTTTAGTATAACTAAGCTAGACAATTATGTTCACAAAATAAGGTCTAACAAAAGCATCTGATTCACAGTGAAGACCAAATTGCAAGCTTATGAATCATTCTCTACATATTGAAGCTCCATCACAAAAGATATATGGAATGTATACTTCTACAAACATATACTGGTGCACATGAAGCTCCATATGTAAGCAGACTAACAATGGATCCTTTTATATGATCATTAATAACATTCATAAGTTGACAATTAATATTCCATAGAAGAACCAAAAACTTACTTCAGTCCCTGCATATTGCTTTAGAATCTTCTTAGCGACAGCTCCAGCAGCAACTCTCCCAATGGTTTCTCTTGCAGAAGATCTACCACCACCCTGAATTTCAGAAACACATACATAAAATGTTGATCTTGAAGAAAGAAGTTATAAGATAATAGTTCAATTTCGGAAGAAATGTCGAACTCCAAAGATACAAATGATGGCGGTGCTGTTAATCAACTGGATGGTACCTGTACTGATCTAACACCATACTTGAAATCATAAGTTGCATCTGCATGTGATGGTCTATAAGCTTGTGACATTTCACTGTAGTCCTGGAAAAATTCCACAACAAGAATGAACACTATGAGCACCATGATAACATGCATGCACCTGTTCAGTATAATTTCCAAGAAAACTGAAGTTAATCCATTCATAACCATTGCTTCTGTGAGAAATTAATTATTTTTTTGCCACCATATGTACCATGTCCTTTCCATCTATGAAAAAAGTTACAAGAAATTTAAAAATTGAAGAAGTGAATCAATGGATCTTTTTCAAAAGATTACATTTGGCAACTATTAACAAGTCTTCAATTACTTTCTCATCTCCCCACCTCAACCCCCCCACTCCCCGCCTTCAGAGTGACCACATAGATGCAGCAGAAATCTAGGAGAGAGCTTAGGCACTTACATGTCCTCTTTGATCCGTATTCGGCACTTCTACCTTGATAGGAGATCCAGTGGTTAACCCTACAACGAATAGATGATACATCAGTCCACTTTAAGAAAATCACAAGGACATGAATCTAAGTGAAAGGTGCAAAAAGAAAACAAAGAGTTCATGGGAGACCATTGAATGACTAACCATCAGCAATTCCTGAAGCAATTTTACATGTGTCGGTCTCTTTTCTTGGGGTGGTTATTCTGCTCTGACCCGGCCTCCTAAATGCAATGAAATATATTCATGATCAGCCTAATGCAGTGTTAACTAAGTCATTCATTAAAAAAGTATATATATCGTGTTTGAAGTTACTGTTCTCAGATCTCATAACTCTTTCTTTAATCTCGTGAGTGAGATTGGGTATATGTTTAACAACAGGATCATATATACAGGAAAAAAACCTTTTTCTGTCTACATTTCAGATATAAGAAGGTTTCAAACCACACTACAGAAAATAATAGAGTAGCTAAGCATACACCTTCTATCAAGATCTACTTGCATATCCGCTTCAGAGAGGGGAAGTCTAGGAGGGCATCCATCAATCACACACCCAACACCACCACCATGAGATTCTCCAAATGTTGTAACGCGGAAGTAAGTTCCATAGGTGCTACCGGAGGCCTGTATTTCTGTTGACAGCAAGCACGTAAGTATCTTCAGTGGCCCGTACATTGTATTCAACATTGAATTTATTAACAGTCCAGACTCCCTAGAGATAATTAGCATAGGTTGGAAACTTTTAAGTGAATGCAAAAAGTTGCTCAACATCCGCAGGCAAAATCCACCTAGATGCTAATTATAATTAAGAGAAGAGTAAGTACGACATCGTAGAAGTAAAGGTAATAATCAGTACTAAACTGAATGTCAAAACTGCACCACTCCTCCATTCCAAACTAAATATTGGAGGACCAAAACGACGCATCGCATTTCATTATTTTCCCCATGTAATAGCAAATGCAAACAACATTAAAAATAATAAAATAAAATAAAACAAAACAAGACACTATCCTTAAAGTTGTTGCTAAATAATAAGGATGTTCAACTTGGAGATGTGAAATAATAGCTAACATTAGGTCAAAATCAGAGACTCGTTGTTGAAATGGCATGTCGACCGCATGTTTCCTCACTAAAAATTCGATGTTTGTGTTCTTCTAACTTAATCTTTCTCCAGAGCTTTCTACTCCAACATAATTACCAATAAGAATAAGAACCAATGTTCTAGAAAGAATATAATTTCTCAAAAACGTCAACAATGGTTCCGCATGAAAAGGAGGGACAGTTTGAAAATTATTTAACACTTTATCTGATCACCTTTCCAAGAGGTCGCGAGTCTTTCAAAATTACTTTGCCTCACTCCTCTCAAAATCATTCAACCTTAGCTTATTTAGCTAGTTCTGATGTGATCAATCAAGCTCAAACGTTACTAGCTAAACAAATAATATGATATGCCTCTTTAACAACCAATCAACTAAACCTCATTTCAGCCAAGCTCATTGGAATTTTGCTAAAAAGATAAACAAGCAAACTTCTGAGAGCTTTACTAAAGGCTCAGGAAGAAAATCGAATCCAGCTCAAGAACACCTCTGCAGTTAGCTATTCAAATTTTGCTAAAACCGGGGTTATCTAAGTCTAACAAACAAAAGTACTCAAATTCATTCCGCCTTTTCATAGTCAGCGAAACCGATAACATTCAGAAAAAAGCTAGAAAATATCATCAACCAACATTATCAGAAAAAAATAAATGGTTTCCGAAAAGAAAGACCGGGATATTCGCACCTAGGCGTTTGCATTGGGATCGGCGAGCAGGCAGCTGGAGGCTCGGCGACGGCAGCATCCGCGGCGATTGGAGAGATCCGAGGCGGGCGGGTCCATCAGAAGAGGACGGAGCTCCGACGAAATGTTTGGTGGATAGGTACGACGCCATTACTACGTCGTTACTGAATTTGGGGGGTTTGGGTGTAGTTCTGTGTGGTTTGGTGAGGGGGAATTTTCAAGTGGATGAGAAAATTGAAGAAATGATTTATATACAAGGAGGTTGGGGACTTGGGGGTGGTGGAATTATATAGTGGTAGTTGGTGTACAAAAAGAATAAGTGGGTGAAGCTGGTGTGGCCCCACATAAGGGCTTAGCCACCACCACCTACCCCTCTTTTCCATACTTTTTTTTTTTTGGTGCATTTTGCTTATTTTTGGTATGAATAGTAATCGGGCGAGTTCAAATCGAACCTTTAATGAACCCACCTTGTCTGTTGAGCTCGGGCGAACGGGGTTTATCTTTACAAACTTGGTTGGGTCCAACTAGACTCGTCCCTGAATCTACCCCATAAATTTATAGTTTATATCTTTATTGTGGAGTTTGGATGAGGAGGTTTATTAAGTTTTTTATTCGGGTTAGTCTCTTGTCAGATGGTCTAACGGATCTTGTTGAAGTTCATATCAAGAATCGATGGAAGCAATGTAAACTTCACAGCAAGCTTGAAAAGAGAATTCAATTTTATTGATGAATTATGAAAATTACTTGATGATACAGGAAGGATGTTTGTATATTTATACATGACATTTGAGATGTTTGATCTCAGCCATCTATTTACATTTTGGAATCAATGATATAGAATACAACAAATTTAACTGAATTTGTAACTAAATTACCTAACTATCAACTATATAACTGATCTTGATCCTTGACACCCCCTACAAGCGGAGCATGGATGTCAATCATGCCGAGCTTGAGAATGATTTCTTGAAATATATTAGGAGGTAAAGGCTTTGTCATGAGGTCAGCTAGTTGTTGAGTTGCAGGAATGTGAACCACTTTAATGAGGCCTTGTTGAATCTTTTCTCTCACAAAATGACAATCTAATTGTATGTGTTTGGTTCTTTCATGGTGACATGCATTTTGTGAAATACAATAAGCTGATCTACTGTCAGTGTAGACTATGGCAGGCTGCTTTTGTGGAAGTTGTAGGTCTTAAAGTAGATAAGATATCCATTGTAGTTCACAGGTAATGAGGGCAATGGCCCCGTATTCTAACTCGCGGATGATCTACTAACATGAGTTTTTTGCCTTCCAAGATATGAGTGATTCACCAAGATAAATAGCATAACCACTCACACTTCTTCTTGTCTCAATGCACTTTGCCCAATCTGCATCAGAAAACCCCTTCAGAGTAGGTGTAGGATCAGCTGGATAGAATAAACCTTTGCCCGGGGAGAATTTAATGTATCTGAGTACTTTGTGTGCGGTAAACAAGATGAATTGTAGTAGGATTAGACATAACTTGACTTAGACATTGAATACTATAAGACAATTCAGGTCTTGTTATTGTTAGATAAAGTAATCTGTCAATTAGTCTTCTATAGACTGATGGATCTTCCAATGGAAGAGCATCTTTGTTATGTAAATCAAGCTTAGAGTCCATGGGAGTAGTCTTTGGGCTTGCAACCAAGATATCCAACACATTAGAACATCTAAAGCATATTTTCTTTGGCATATGCTTATGCCTTTTTCAGATCTTGCAACTTCTATTCCCAGAATGTATTTGAGAATCCCAAGGTCTTTGATTGTAAATTTTGAATGCAGATGTGCTTTAATATCTTGGATTTCCTTAATATTGTTCCCTGCTAGTATCACATCATCTACATAAACACATAAAACAAGATAATGAATCGGTGTTAGACTTTATGAATAAAGAATGATCAGATCTAGACTGTATGAAACCATAAGATATCAAACAGGATTGAAGCTTTTGAAACCATTGCCTGGATGCTTGCTTTAGACCATATAAACTCTTATTCAACTTACATACTCTGCTGTTTGTGGGAGCACAATATCCAGGAGGTGGTTTCATATATACCTCTTCATATAAATCTCCATGTAAAAATGCATTGTTCACATCTAACTGATGCAAAAACCAACCTTTCATTGCTGCTAAGGCCAAGATTAATCTTACTGTAAAAAAGTATATATATAGTGTTTGAAGTTACTGTTCTCAGATCTCATAACTCTTTCTTTAATCTCGTGAGTGAAATTGGGTATATGTTTAACAACAGGATCATATATACATGAAAAAAAACCTTTTCCCTGTCTACATTTCGGATATAAGAAGGTTTCAAACCACACTACGAAAAAATAATAGAGTAGCTAAGCATACACCTTCTATCAAGATCTACTTGCATATCCGCCTGAGAGGGGAAGTCAGGAGGGCATCCATCAATCACACACCCAACACCACCACCATGAGATTCTCCAAATGTTGTAACGCGGAGTAAGTTCCATTGGTGCTACTGGAGGCCTGTATTTGTTGACAAAAGCACGTAAGTATCTTGATGGCGTACATTGTATTCAACGTTGAATTTATTACATTGTATACATGGACTTTAATCGAGCTTCCACCAAATAAACACCACCCACTGCGTACGATTATTTCCTTTCTCTCGTGACTCCCATGCTTCCTTTCTCTCGTGAAGGCGAGAGTAGAGAGAATTAGGGTGGCTACAGTTCTGGAATCGCCGGTTTTGCTTCTTCCAACAGTTTCTCATTTTGGAGGAATCGGAACCAAAATAGTAGCCTCACAGTTTCGTTCCAAAACCGGAACTTATAATTTCGGTTCTAGTTTTGGAACCCGATTCCTCCAAGATTTCGGTTTTAACTGGAGCCATTTGTTTCTTTTTTTGATAATTTTTTAATTTTTTAAAATAGTTTATCAATTTCGATTCATCAAAAAAAAAAAAAGAAAAGAAAAGGACTTGGACTTTATATTCAATTAAGTTTTGTACTTAATATTAATAATAATATTAAATTGTCTATATATACTATTAGAGTTTAGAGGAATCAAAGTTCATGTAGTTCATTTAAAATATTTGGTTTAAATTGTGTCTCATGTTGTTACGATTATAAAACATCATAATAAACATTTAACGTATCTTCTAACATATTTTTACCAAAAAAAAATGAAACTTCGTTGGTTTTAACCTTGAAACCAATCGTATTAACCGTCGGTTCCACCATGGTTCCACCAATGGTCAAAATCATCGATCCCACGATTTTTGAGACTAAGGAACCGAGACCATGGTTCCATTTTGATTTGGAACCCAATTTCTATTCCATTTGGCCACCCCTATAGAGAATGGATAAGGGAAGAAGAAGTGCAACAAAAAAGACTAAAAGTATATTTTCTCTAGTGACGGGTGACTTGGATCTGGTTTCCTTAATTTTTTTTTTTTTTTGCAATTTGTCCATTCAAGATCAAATTAGATTAGGAAAAGGGACAGGATAACAACTAACAATCAAGAATTCAACCATATGATATAGAAGTTCAACCAGTTGGACCCACCAGGTCGTGGGTCTAATACAAAGCGGAGTGAGTCCCGGATCTCATTTTCCATTACCAGGACGGATTCCGAGTTTGACCAAACCCGTCTCGTTGTCATTTATAATTTTTGTTCTCTCTTCTAATTAGTTTTAATTTATATAGTATTACCTTTATTCACGGATAACAGTGAATCGATTTTTGAATTTTATCTTCACTGAGTCACTATGTTTTTAAAGATTTAAACCCAAATCTACTTCAATTTACATCCGATGAAAAAAAATTTGAAAGAAAAATAATGGATTTTGATAATGTGATTGAATATGAGATGAAAATGTGATACAATCTCATATCGGATTCACAAGCAATTGCAGATTGGTACGTAAAGTAGGGTCAAACCTCCACTCTTGAGCTAACTTTAGTGGTGGAGTTAGGGTCTTGGCATAAAGGTCTATCATTGGTGCTTTGTTGAGAGTTTGTGCGTAGTGGTTTGGAGTGAGAGTCGTCTACGGAAATCCGACTTGTCAAAGGGGTGGCATGAATACGATCCCACATACAATGATTGTATATGATTGACAATTAGAAAT
Source organism: Rehmannia glutinosa (assembly GCA_016081115.2). Classification (NCBI taxonomy): domain Eukaryota; kingdom Viridiplantae; phylum Streptophyta; class Magnoliopsida; order Lamiales; family Orobanchaceae; genus Rehmannia; species Rehmannia glutinosa. The sequence continues at coordinate 27,875,990 of CM071936.1, forward strand.
ATATGAGCATATAAATAGTAGAATTTGTGAAAAAATGCGTAATAAGGAAAATAGTATAATTTATGGAAAAATGTGTAATAGAGATTAGTGAATTGATGTTTTTCCTTTTAACAAAAACGAGCAGAAGTGATTGGTGCAAGATAAAAATGAAATGATAGTGAGTGAATAATGTAATTTTTGATAGTTTTCATATGCAATCGCATTTTATGGAAAACACTATTGCATTTTATGGTAAAAAAATTCACTAGCGAAACAAAAATGATTTTTTTATAAGCAATCACGACCTATTTATTAGCCAAATATTTAATTTAATACGTGTTTCACTTTCACCCAATCGAATTTAAGCAAAGTCTAAAACATTTATTAAACTTACTAATATTCGATCCATTATTAGGTATATCATATAATAAACACAAAAAATTATCTTCATCTAATTAAAATTTTAGTCGAGATATCGTTTAATTTAACCCCCACGGGTTGGCTTAGCGGCTTGGGGTTGTATTTGCAATCTCCATATCTTGGGTTTGAATTCTGACTATCACAAACTGTGGAGTTGGAGTTGTCTCTTCTCCCCTAGAGGAGTAGGGCCATCCTTGGATGGATGGATGTTTCATAGTCCGAAGAAAGTGTGAGATACCTCTAGGTTTTTTAAAAAAATAGTAAGGTAAACGTGCGTTGCACGTGAACCAATTAATTTTATTAATTTAATTCAAATTAAATCTATAAATTAGAATCAATTTTTATTATATTATTTATATTTATAATAAATGTTGTTAATGTATTTTGATCTTAAAAGAAAATTTGCAAAAGATTAAATTCAAACTTATTTGTTGGTGAAATATGGTTAAGACATTTTGAACTAAAAAACATGATACTTAAATGATATTATCGCTCATTAAAGTACAATGGATATTAAAAAAATGATGAATAATCTATATATAAATTATATATATATATATATATATATATTCAAGAACTCGTTTTAGATTAATGCATCTCTTGTTTGATTTTTGAGTATCTACTTCTTCTTCATACTTAGCTTTGAGATTTTTGCAATTTATTTTTGAACACACTTTTAGCCCGAGCATGATTGGTTGACGTATGGATGTATTTCTCCTTTACTCCATTCCTAATGTGTGTTATCTTTTAAATCAGTTTGACTACAAGATTCATTTTTTCATTCATCACAGGTGCCTCTTTTGTTAAGAACGATGAGAAAGTAAAATTTCATTTTATGTTTAGAAGCTTAGCTCCCGTAATATTTTGATTCATGTTCTCCTTTTTTTTTTTAAAAAAAAAATTATGTACATATCTTGGGAGGGGAGGAATGATGAGAATCAAATCCCACACTTCTAGCACTGAGATGAGAGTCTTTACCACTCGACCATTATCCAATTTTTCTCATGTTTTCCATGATTAAATTAATTATTTATATAATAGAAATGAAGATAAAATAGACTAATCAATTGTAATTGAAAACGATCAATAAATTGATTCAGTTTGAAAGAATAGTCATTTTATGTATCAAATAAACGACATAACCACATCATAGAGAATCAGAATTATTGAGTGTCTAACAATATTTATGCTCCAATCCTATTATCATCAAGAGCATGCACGATATCATAAGTTTATTATTGAGTGTGCTGATGTGACTAATTGTTATTCTAATTAATTTTTGTATAAAAAATATATTATGTAATATAGTAATGACAAATTGGAAATTAGTTGGGTCTAACATTACTTGGAAATCTTAATCTATCAAAAAATTTCTAGCTCAAACCACCCTCTCGATAGTAAAATATAATTGCAGGCAACGTCAATCAAATATAGTTGACAGTGGTCAAATCTAAGTTGAATATCAACCCTATGCATATAATATATAAAAGCAAGAAAGTCCTATTTTAGGAAAAATCCCGCCAAAATTATGTTGCCAAAAATGGAAAGTAATTTTTTTTAGTTAGAAAACATGCTCAACCTTAAAAACACATTTGCTACCTCGGAAACATATATTTGCATTGAAAACATGTTCCATTAATTTGCAATTCCTTTTATTTTATTTATATTTCTGAATAGACTCTTCATAATTATTCAGACACATTATTATTATGGAATTTAAATATTTGTCGTGTGATACAATAAAAAAAATATGTTGCATTCGAAAGAGTTTCCAATTAAATGTTGATGTATTGGGCAGAAACTAATTAATAACTTTTCGAATTTCATTTCTAATTTTATTCATAAATTTAACGGCATAGATACAGTTGCATAGCAGCAGATAATTAAATTACAAGTTGCATTAGCTGTTAACATTAGCCTTGAAACTTTAAGTTAGAAGCAATATAAATAAGTTCAATCCCTCTTACAAAACCCATAGATGGTTAGCAAATAGAATAAAAGCAAGATCTGAAAAATCAATATAAATAAACAAGAGCTAGTTGCAAAATGGTTCTCTTATTCAGTTTTGTTAGGACATCAATCAAACAAAACTACAGAGAACAATTGAAACTTCGATTACTTCATGTTTATATCATACATGATGAATATGAAGACAACTCAAACATCACTTCAGAATGCATTTTTCAAGATGTAGAGGTATGAACTTACACCCAATTTTGCACTTTCGAATGCATTTTTAAAAATGGTCTTTAATCCATTTTTCTTTATATTAGGGAAGAAGAGTCCATGTAACAATCAAGCGCCCAACATATCAGTAAATACCTACTATGTAAATCATTTGTATGTTGTAAAAGTTTTTTGTGGCAGATCGAAACAAAAACTCAAAAAGCATTCAGTTCAAACTCAAACCACAAAATATAGTTTAGAATAAAATAAGAAAAATTTGCACGAATAATAATTGAAATTTTTCTTTTTTTTTTTTTTTGTAAAAACAAGTGAAACACCAAAAAATCCATCATATATAACACAATTTTTTCAGATTGCTATCGTGTGTGTGTGTGTGTTTGTTTGTATGTTTGTGTGTCACTGTGAATTTGTGGGTGTTATTTTTCAGAAATTGATTGTTTCGGAGGTTGTTCATCTTCTAGGAAAACACGTTACATTCGTGAACCTTTTCTCATTTGTTAGATATTACAAACGGTACAATAATTTTGATAAGTAACTTATTATATATTTATTAAGATGTACTTTATTAATTTTTATATTTTTTTTGTAGGGAACATACAATTACGGCTTCGAGGGAATTTTCGTTTGCCATGATTTTTGTCATTTACATTTTTGAATATATCTACGATGATCATTTAACGAATGACGGAGATTGTGCTAAATCTTCTGATAATGCTGTATATAAAGAAAAGACAGTTAAATGGAAATTCAAATATACATCAGTGTAATATTAATCAACGTGTTTGTCTTGATTTTGTTTTTGTTTTTGTCGTCAGTTTAGACCATATTTATAAATTATGGTTTGTACTTTATAATTAAATAGTAGTATTTATCATGTAATAATAGTCTATGTAATTATGAATTGATCAAATTATATTCACGTGAATATTTTCTACCCTAGATTAGAAGTTACAATTATATATAAATTGGTTTAATTAGTGCGTTATATATATAACTTTCATTGTAAATATTATTTCACAATATATTCTTTGAACTTTAATGAATTTTAGTTAATAAGATTAGAAGTTGTAATCCGTACATAAATTGGTCTAATTTGTGCCTATATAATTTATATAGTAAATTTTAGTACGTAATATATATATTCTTTAAACTTTTATATATAATTCAATAACAATTTAAATAGTATGATTTAAAAATACAATTTTTTTTTGCAATTAAAGTTTTATTAAATCTTATTAATATGATTTTCTATTTTTTATATGATTTACTCTTTTTTAATTTAATATTCATCTAATTTATTTTGTAATGTTTCATTATCATTTAATCCATAGTTATTTGGATTTACATTTAAATAATCTATTAAATTTAATTAATTAAAATAACTAAAATATGAAAAGTACATTTACTAATATATATTCCGTGCATCACACGGGTGGACTGCTAGTATACTAAAAAAGAAAATAAAGTTGGCACATGTCATCACCTTATTAATTTTGACATGTGTCAACTCATTCTCCAAATTTCTCATGTCTACTTTATAATTATCCACGTGGCATTCCTATCTACAAATAAAAGGTGAATTAATAGTATATTTTTGAATTTTTGAATTTAAAAGATTAAAAATAAAAAGATAATAATAACAACTTTAAGAGATAAGAAGTAATCTAAATATCAAGGATTTATTTACGCTATCATTTAAAACTATATGCAACTTCTAATTTCCGATTTATGTTAATTCCAATGTATATTTCAAATTACTCTCTTATTAAATCCAGGTTTGACCCATTAACGAATTATATTAACAATTAAATATATAATTCAAACCAAATTGTAATCAAATTAAATAAGCTCATCATAGATACAAACGAGCATATCCCAACAATTAAAATTAAAATAAATCAATTTATTCAATTATCGATCCGAGGTCTGATAGTGATTATACTATATGATCCTATCAAATTAACTTTAATTTTCTCAATACATTCGAGAAACAAATCAAGGAATCTAACAACCAAGGCGGAGAAGGGGGCACTCGGGCCCCGCCCCATTTTTAATTTTGTTTTTACAAAGTGTAATTGTTTTTTAGAAATTTTTTTAATTATAATTCATATGATTTTTGTGTACCTACCCCCCTACGTTTGTTTCCTCGGCTCCGCCTTGCTTTTTTTTACACCTAAAGTAGAATTTTATTAATCGAAACATCAACCAACAATAAACTTTCGATACATGGAGCCTGGAGGTGGACTAGTCCACACTGATGGGTTAGCAAAAGAAAACGAACATTTTGCCAACTCATGAGCAACCATATTTCCTCCTCGTCGACGAAATTCACCGAGAAGTCCGGTTCACCATTAAGTAAATGCGATACGACATTCATTTAAAATAGCGTCATATTCCAATTCTCTCGATATCCACCGAACGAAGATTAACAATCACCACCTTCACATCCGATTCAATGAATGTATAATGGTGAAATTAGGGTTTGACATGTATTTAAAAATATTATCTTTTAAAAATATATTTGGTTATATGCACCTTTAGTTTCGATTTTTGCTACTACAAAATTCAAATCTCAACTCTAAAAGATAAAATATAAATACCAAAATAAAAGAATTTATCATAATCTCAACTCTAAAAGATAAATTTTAATATCAAATATAAAGGATTTCTCACAATCTCACGGTCGACCTTATGTAGTCATATCGATAGTTAAGAGCAAAAGGTGTCTGAAATTTTTTTGTTCTGACAAAGACGTTTACAAAGAAGTTTTCCAGAATCTAAAGTGAGCTATTTGTATGATACTCTTCTAATTTTTTAATTTCTTTTTTTAATATTTCTAATTAGTATGTTGGATCTTCTATAATTATTACAAATAAAATTGTGACACTAAAATTTTAATTTTGCACAAATCCTGTGTAACACACAGAGTGTTGATCTAGCTTAATTTAATTTTTTTTGATCGGTTAGTTTAATTTAAATTGATAATTCATTAGGTTTGATAAGGCAGTGAGATCTTAAGGCTACACAGTGAGGTCTTAAAATAGGGTTTGGAGCTCCGTATCCGAACTGGGGGAATGGGTCTAACCCGCAAAGGTGGACCATTGATCTCCCTGACGGCATAGTACAACTCCACCCTCAAGATGATGACACTTGGCACAACTACATTAGCCAGGAATATCTATAAATACCATGCTATAGTAACTTGATGGTAACGATTCACTCTGCCTCTCTTACCTCTTATTTTCATATTTACTGTCTCTATACCCCCGTACCTCACGAACTCGATCTGACTTAGGCATCGGAGGGTCTTAGCCGGGACCACCCCCCGGCTAGCCCTGGCGTGTGTTTATCTATTTCAGTCACCTAAGAGCTCGAACCCGATTACACCGAAAGTCCGTGACCAAGGGTAATTACCCGATCCAAATCAGTTGGCGCCGTCTGTGGGAAACTTTTTCCCTTTACCAAGAAAAGAGGTACGGAAGTAAGGAGACCCCAGTTAAACACGTTTAGAAAGGGGTACTAGAGACCCCCAAGTAGAGTGAATTAGTGATGCAACCCGAGTTCCCCTCATCTCAATCATGGCCCTATCTCCCTGAAGAGAAGAAAGGAGATCCCGACCGTGTGATCTCGATGAGGAAGGAAAGACTTCGAGAAGTTGGTCATTGAAATGAGTAAGCGGCTCGTGGGAGAGACATACAAGGGAAAGGGGTTGCTCGACCCAGACCCTGTAGCAGGTCTAAGCGTCAAAGTAGGCGAGGGTCTTCAAAGACCCCAAAAGATTTGAGCTCGAGGGTCCCCAAGATCCCGAGACTTGAAAAAGATCCCAAGTGATCCCCCACCTCGCAAGTGAGACCTCGAGATCTCAATAACTTGCCCAAAAGAAGAGAAAAAGGAGGGATCCCAAGTGATCCCCCACCTCGCAAGTGAGACCTCGAGATCTCAATAACTTGCCCAAAAGAAGAGAAAAGGAGGGATCCCAAGTGATCCCCCACCTCGCAAGTGAGACTCGAAGATCTCAGTACCTTGCGCAAAGAAGAGAAAAAGGAGGGATCCCAAGTGATCCCCCACCTCGCAAGTGAGACCTCGAGATCTCAATAACTTGCGCCAAAAAGAGTAAAAGAGGGATCCCAAGAGATCCCCCACCTCGCAAGTGGGACCCCGAAGATCTCAATAGCTTGCGCCAAAAAGAGTAAAGGAGGGATCCCAAGTGATCCCCCACCTCGCAAGTGAGACCCGAAGATCTCAATAACTTGTGCCAAAAAGAGTAAAGGAGGGATCCCAAGAGATCCCCCACCTCGCAAGTGAGACTCGAAGATCTCAATACTGCCCCAAGACTTGAAGAAGACCTCAAAGGTCTGGAAGACCTCAAAAAGAACTCAAGCTTGAGGGTCCTCAAGACCCCGAGACTTGAAGAAGACCTCAAAGGTCTGGAAGACCTCAAAAAGAACTCAAGCTTGAGGGTCCTCAAGACCCCAAGACTTGAAGAAGATCTCAAAGGTCTGGAAGACCTCAAAAAGAACTCGAGCTCGAGGGTCCTCAAGACCCCGAGACTTGAAGAAGACCTCAAAGGTCTGGAAGACCTCAAAAAGAACTCGAGCTCGAGGGTCCTCAAGACCCCGAGACTTGAAGAAGATCTCAAGGGGTCTCGAAGACCCCAAAAGAAATTCAAGATCGAGGATCCTCAAGACCCTGACAATTGTAAAAAACCCCAGGGTCTCGAAAACCCCAAATGAACCCAAACTCGAGGGTCTTCAAAACCCCGAGACTTGAAGAAAATCTCCAGGGTCTCAAACACCCCCAAGTGAACTCGAGCTCGAGGGTCCCCAAGACCCCGACACTTAAAAAAAAATTTCCAGGGTCTAGAAGGCCTCAAAAAGATTCAAGTTCTAGGGTTTTTGAAACCCCGAGACTTGAAGAAACACCAAGAGTTTTGAAGACCCCCAAAGAACTCAAAAGCTCAAGATCTCAAAGATTACGAAAACCTGTTGTAGCGAAAAAGGGTCCAATAGACCCATAACTCACAAGTGAGATCCTCAAGGTCTCGAAAACTTGTGTAAAGGAAAAGGGTCCAAGAGACCCAATAACCCACAAGTGAGATCTCAAAGATCTCGAAAACATATAAGTGACTTCATAACTCACAAATGAGATCCTCAAGATCTCAAAACCCGTGTGCAAAGAAAAAAAAAAAGAGTTCAAGTGAACCCATAAGACACAATTGAGATATTAAAGATCACAAAGGAATCTCAAGCCCAAGGGTCTTCAAGACCTCAAAGACTTGAAGAAAATCTCAAGGGTCTTGAAGACCCAAGGGAACACAAGCCTAAGGGTCTTTAAGACCCAAAGACGAGGAAAATCTCAAAGGCCTTAAAACACAAGATCTTCATAACCAAAGGTCTTCTGATCCAAGGGTAAAAAATCACGAGGTCTTAAAATCTCGAGACCATAAAACATTCATGCCTAAGAAAAAATGTACAAGGTCTTGAGACCCAAGACCCTAAGGATTTGATCCACAAAAAAAAAAAAAAAAGTCTTGAGACCCCAAAATCCCGAGGAGTTGAGGAGAATAGGAGAGTGCAAGGTCTTGATATCTCGAGGCATTTCGTCCCAATAAAAAAGTCATGTGATGCTGAGAGCCTGAGACCCCGAGGCGTTCAAGCCCAATGAAAATGGTGGCACTAGGTCTTGAGATTCCAAGACCTAAGGTAACAAGAACCAAGCAAAAAGTAGCTCAAGGTCTTAAGACCTTGAAGCTTTCATGCAATGAAAAAGGGTAATCACGAAGTCTTAAGAGCCTGAGACCCTGAGGCGTTCTAGCCCAAGAAAAAGGGCACAAGGTCCAGAGACCCTAAGACTCCAAAGAACTGAGGCCCACGGGAAAATGGCACTAGGTATTTAGACCATAAGACCTAAATGGATACAAGATTTCGATTTGGGGAGTCCCACCTCAAGACCAAATGATCTAAGGGTCCAAGAATAGTTGAATCATACATTTAGTTTTCAATAAATAAGGTCAAAATGACCCAAAATCCATATGAAAAAATAAAGTGATGTAATGGCCAAAAATCCATCCGAAAAAAAGAAAGGCCAAATAAAAACTTCAAAATGGTCTATAGATCCCGAGACCCCTAGCCTTAATAGTCAAATCAAAAGGTTTCGGAGAGGTCTTCGGACCCCAGTATCTTTATAAAGTAGGCATATAGCCATTGAAATTACTTTATAACCCCATGTTTTGTTAAAAGTTATAGGGTCATGAAATATAAGACCTAAACTTATATATCTAATTATGGACATTTTTTTGTTGAAGGGGTAAAGGGGGCATGCACGCAAGTTGATATCCCTTAACCTCGTATTTTGTTACTGGGGAGATCAAGATGATAAGTCCCTTAACATGGAAATCGAAATGATGTACATAGTCATAGTTGATACTGTGTTTGTGCGGAAGGTTCATCCCAGAGAGCTCGAGCAAGGATCCGCTGGATCCCAAGACTAAAAAAAAAAAAAATTTCACGAGGTCTTAAGATCTCAATAACTTGTGCGAAAATGAAAGGGGGATCCCAAGTGATCCCCATCTCGCAAGTGAGATCTCAAGATCTCAATAACTTGCGAAAAATAATAGAGGGATCTCAAGTGATCCCGCAGCTCACAAGTGAGACCTCGAGATCTCAATAACTTGTGCAAAAATAAAAGAGGGATCTCAAGTGATCCCGCAGCTCACAAGTGAGACCTCGAGATCTCAATAACTTGTGCAAATAAAAGAGGATCTCAAGTGATCCCATGCTCACAAGTGAGACCTCGAGATCTCAATAACTTGTGCAAAAATAAAAGAGGGATCCCAAGTGATCCCATGACTCTAAAGTGAGACCTCGAGATCTCAATAACTTGTGTGAAAATAAAAGAGGATCCCAAGTGATCCCGGCTCGCAAATGAGACCTCGAGATCTCAATAACTTGTGCAAAAATAGAGGGATCTCAAGTGATCCCATGACTCACAAGTGAGACCTCGAGATCTCAATAACTTGTGCAAAAAAAAGAGGGATCTCAAGTGATCCCGCGACTCACAAGTGAGACCTCGAGATCTCAATAACTTGTGCGAATAAAAGAGGGATCTCAAGTGATCCCGCAACTCACAAGTGAGACCTCGAGATCTCATTAACTTGTGCAAGAATAAAAGAGTGATCTCAAGTGATCCCACAGCTCACAAGTGAGACCTCGAGATCTCAATAACTTGTGCAAAAATATAGGGATCTCAAGTGAGACCCCGAGATCTCAATAACTTGTGCAAAAATAGAGGGATCTCAAGTGATCCCGCAGCTCACAAGTGAGACCTTGAGATCTCAATAACTTGTGCAAAAATAATAGAGGGATCTCAAGTGATCCCGCAGCTCACAAGTGAGACCTCGAGATCTCAATAACTTGTGCAAAAATAATAGAGGATCTCAAGTGATCCCGCAGCTCACAAGTGAGACCTCGAGATCTCAATAACTTGTGCAAAAATAAAGAGGGATCTCAAGTGATCCCATGACTCACAAGTGAGACCTCGAGATCTCAATAACTTGTGCAAAAATAAAAGAGGGATCCCAAGTGATCCATGACTCTAAGTGAGACCTCGAGATCTCAATAACTTGTGCAAATAAAAGAGGGATCTCAAGTGATCCCCGACTCACAAGTGAGACCTCGAGATCTCAATAACTTGTGCAAATAAAAGAAGGATCTCAAGTGATCCCACAGGCTCACAAGTGAGACCTCGAGATCTCAATAACTTGTGCAAAAATAAAAGAGGGATCCCAAGTGATCCCGACTCAAAATGAGGCCTCGAGATCTCAATAACTTGTGTGAAAATAAAAGAGGGATCCCAAGTGATCCCACTAAATGAGACCTCGAGATCTCAATAACTTGTGCAAAAATAGAGGGATCTCAAGTGATCCCGCAGCTCACAAGTGAGACCTCGAGATCTCAATAACTTGTACAAAAATAAAAGAGGGATCCCAAGTGATCCCACAGCTCACAAGTGAGACCTCGAGATCTCAATAACTTGTGTGAAAATAAAGAGGGATCCCAAGTGATCCCCCCTGCAAATGAGACCTCGAGATCTCAATAACACGTGAGAGAGTAAAAAAAAGTGGATCCCAAGTGATCTCCCAACTCACTAGTGTGATCTGATCTCAATAACTTGTACGAAAATAAAAGAGGGATCCCAAATGATCCACCAGCTCATAAGTGAGATCTGAAGATCTCAATAACTTGTTCAAAAATAAGAGAGGGATCACTTGCCCAGCTCATAAGTGAGATCTCACGATCTCATTAACTTGTGCGAAAATAATTAAAAGAGGAATCTCAAGTGATCCCCCAGCTCACAAATGAGATCTCAAGTGACCCTCAGTTCTCAAAAAGAGATCTCTAAGCTTTCGTAAAAATAACAAGTAATCCTAGTGACCCTTGGCTCGCAGATAGGACCTCAAGAGCTCGTGACCCGGAGAAGGAGCTCAAATAAAAAAATGATGAATAAATGAAAAATGAGAATATACACAGGTCCGAAAAGGTGCAATATGCGGGTTTAAAATCGAGGTTTTGGGCTATCGCATGACCTCGACCTCGAACTCAAAAAACTTGGGCCCGACGGTAAAGGACCAAGGTTTACGAGCTTGTCACCTACCTCGAGCCCATCTAAATGATCCCGAGCTCTCCACAACCTCGTGAACCGGGGGAATAATGATAAGGCAGTGAGATCTTAAGGCTACATAGTGAGGTCTTAAAATAGGGTTTGGAGCTCCGTATCCGACCCGGACTGGGGGAATGGGTCTAACCCGCAAAGGTGGACCATTGATCTCCCTGACAGCATAGTACAACTCCACCCTCCAGATGATGACACTTGGCACAACTACATTAGCCAGGAATATCTATAAATATCATGCTATAGTAACTTGATGGTAACGATTCACTCTGCCTCTCTTCCTCTTATTTTCATATTTACTGTCTCTATACCCCCGTACCTCACGAACTCGATCTGACTTAGGCATCGGAGGGTCTTAGCCGGGACCACCCCCCGGCTAGCCTGACGTGTGTTTATCTATTTCAGGTCACCTAAGAGCTCAAACCCGATTACCCGAAAGTCCGTGACCCGAAGGTAATTACCTGATCTAAATCAAGGTTGTTATCTAAGTAGTGGTGACGTTGGAAGTAACAAATATTTACATGTTAGTCGCGGGTCCACCAATCCATACAAAACCGGAAATTGAGAATAAATTAAAGTAGGGAATATATAATGATTAGAAAGTACTTCCGGCTGTACATGAGAATGAAATTATGAAAAATCAGAATTTCATTGAAATTGAGTTAAACAGATATAGCTTTAGTATTTAAAATAGCATAAAACTAAAAATTGGTTTAAACATAGGGATAATTACAAAAACCTCCCTGAGGTTCAGGCTAATTACAATAAAACCTAGCGGTTTATGAAAATTGCAAAATCCGATTGAAGTTTGATTTCGCTTACATTTTTTTATTTTCAAAATCCACCTAATATTTCTAGAAATTACAATTACCTTCTTAAATTTAAGACATAATCAAACCCAATGGGGCTTTTTATAATTCTGAGAGATGTTTTTTTGTAATTAGCCCAAACTTCAGGGGGTCTTTTGTAATTATCCCAAAATATAAATAAACCCGAGGGGGCTCTGTCATAATTTGACTGTCAAGATAATCAACAATGTGCAAGCAAGTAATAGCAAAAAGATTTACCCATTCCTGACATAATTATATACTGTTCCATTGACTAAACTTGAATAGACAAAGATCTAAGCAAACTCTACTCATCTGTTTGCCTTAAAAACCAAAAACTCCCAATTCTGTTTACAATATTTGCAAACTAAGCCAAAATTGTGAATGATCATGAAGAAGCCCAATCGAAGTATCCACAACGAGAACCAGTAGCAGCAGTCCAGTTTCCACATCTGAAGAACATGCTCCCGTGCATCGGTCCCGGTTTCGTAATCATTTCTATGCCGCTTTTCACCCCACAATAACAGCATGGAACGTGTGAAGATGGCAGACCGTAGTGCCTCTGAGGATGTTGCGATGGAACCAAAAGAGGTTTTTGTGGCGTCCAACCAGGAAAGGCATTGAGCGAATTGGTTATGGAGAGTTTAAAGCCCCTTTGCATAATCAAAGCAAGTAGACGGGCGGTGTTCTTGGCGTCGTCCAGACCACAGTGAAGGCGGCCTTCCCAGGCGAGACCGGCCTTCTCGACCGCCTGTTTCAAGTTGCATCGTTCCATACCGAAGACCTCATGAAACGGGACTTTCAAATTGATCCATCTGTGCAGGAAGTGATTCAAAATATCATTCTAATGATGTGTGAATAACAATTTAATTTATCTAAAATTAATAAAAGACCTTTTATTACCTATTGAAATAGGGTGGCTTTTGAATGTTTTTGTAACGGCATTCTGATTCGAGCATCACACGGCAATCCCAATCTGACCAAGTTACCACGGCAAAGTTGGTGTTCTTGATTCCACTCTTTTCGAGCCATCGGTCATGGCTGAGAAGTGCTTCATTTAGTGTAACTCCCCTGTCCACCTATTAAACCCGAAAAATAAAGACATGTTAGGAACCACATAAAACAGATGGAAGCATAGGATAGTTTGATGAAGAAAAAGCAAGTTTAAGACACAAATCAATAATATATATACCTGAACTTGTTGTATGCCAGTGAGATCTTTGCAGAAATCAGTAAGGATGCGGTTGCATGTCGGCCGCACGTACGTTTGGAAACAAGCTTCTAACTGCCCAGTAGCACTGCTGACTATCACAGATGGAAACTCGATAATCTCTTGCGGGAAAGGAGGTCCGTCTTTGTCACATGTGGCCTCAAAATCCATCACCGCAAAATATTCGAAATCTTGAGACTGGTAATGATGATCATATGCATACGTCTGAGGGAACATGTTTACTGGCGGGAATCTGTAAAAATGGTGGATGTAGCCATGGGCGGCATTGAGTTGGCCAGGCGTGATAGAAATCATCGTGTTTCTGAACGTAAAAAAGATCGTCGTGTGTTTCTGAACGCAATGAAGAAAATTTATCAAAATCTTCGTTTCAGACCCCTATTTGTATTGTGATTGACAATCAAATTTACATTTTTGGATACATGGAGATTGTTAAAATTTTAAGGATATTGCCATTTTGATTGGCCCCTACACTTTTTTTTTTAATGAATATTCAAAAATAATTTTACAAATTATAAATGAGATTTTGAATTGGAATTCACATTAAACATAATAGAACATTAACGAAATTAAAATAATATTACATAATTAAACCTACAATACGAAATAAAAAAAAGTGTAGGCGCCAATTAAAATAATACCTACACATCTAATACATTAAACAAACAAAACAAAACTTAACAAAACTTTGTTGTAACTGCATTTCCTATTGGGGAACTTATGTACTCGATTTTTTGCCAATAACTCTCTCTTTACATGTATGAGAATGAATAATGTATGAGAATAACAACAGTAGTTTGAATTAGTCGATAGCATATTGAAAATCGAAAATCTCCCAAAAAACAAAATGTAGCTAACTTCATATAAAAGAAGGACGACAGAATAATTTTGGAAAAACAAAACAGGGTGCCATACTTTTAGCAGAAAAAGAGAATTATCAATTTATCATCATAATTGTTACTTGTTTCGAAGAGGAGAGAAAAAGAGTAAAGGAGAAGTGATAAAAACACATGGTTCTTACATTAGTTCTTCGCGCAGTAAAAATCTTGAATGAAGAGCGGTAGTCCGAGAAATTTCTTGATTCTTGTCGTATGATGAGTTGATGAAGTATGAAGAAAAGAAAATAAAAACACCAACGTGTCTGTCCCTTTTATAGATGTAGATGGAGAATTATAGATGTACATTAGGGGCTGTCAAAATGGGCTACGCCCGTTGGGCCAGCCCGTCCAGCTCCACCAAAGGTAAGGGATTGGGTTGAAGATTTATAGGCCCACTAAAAGATGGGCATAAATGGGTTGGCTCGCGGTTTGAGGCGGGCTGGCCCGCAGACCACTATTTATTTGAGATTATTTTAAAAATATAAATAAATATATTTATTATAGTAAAGTATCATGCTTCCTTGCTTAGGTAATTAAATTGGCTCAGAATATTTTTGGATTGATTATCAATCTCACATGTTAGGCTATTATTCAAGATCCGTAGATTAAAGCTTAGTCAATTTCGAATATCTGATTGAGTGTGATTTAGGAAAGTAAATCAGATGTACCTGACCTAGGGACCCACAAAGCGAGGTGAAGTGTGTTCCACGAAGCGACCTGGCCGAGGATCCCACAAAAAGCTAGATGAGGTACTTTACTCGAGGGTACCAAACAGACGCACGTTAAAGGCTAATGATGGATGGCTCCCAACTAAGGCCCTCCGATGCCTAAGTCGAATCGGTAGTTGAGAGTACTTAGAAAGCTAAAGAGCGAGGTAATTTAGAATAATGACAAGTTACCTTTTACCTTGATTTCCGTGCCGTATTTATATTATTGTTCACCGGGTAAGGCGGATCACCGTACACGTGGCACCTGATCAACGGTGCGTGGCTCGCGGGCGAACCGACCCGGTGTTTCGGGTCGGGTCGGGACCCATATAAAAAAGCCGCGGATCCTGGGGGTATTTTGATAATTTCGCGAGGCGAGGTCAAAATGGTCAACTCGAGCTGGGCGAGGCTATACTGGTAATTTCCACATCAGAGTGCTTATTAATGTTAGAAAACCAGTTAATCTCCATCAATATAATTGTTTTCACGTACATGTTGGATAACTATTACTTGTGCCCATATCATATCACGGAAAGCAATAAAAAAAGTTGAATGAAATTGCGTCAACTTCTCACTTCGAATTATGTAGTCCAATAGCAACTTCAATTAGAATAGATGGCATACTACTTGTCTACTCATTGGAACATGTTGGGTATCTATCTGCCTCAAATAGATCGATACACTTAGTACTGAAATCAAAGATTACAGACTCAATCAGCCTATTAATACAAATATACTCTAGACTCTTTCTTGAAAGTAAAAATACACAAAAAGAATGAAACTGAAAGTTACAAGAACATATAACACAACTGTAAAGGGATAAAACCCTAATCCGAATATAGAATATATTCGGCTCAGGGACTGGAATCCCTACACAAAGTCACCACGAATTACCTAGAGAACCAAGGCAAATCACCCAAGAACTGCCACGCCACAAATGACCTCACAATCAAGCCCTCGAAAGTGTTTCACACAGAAAACCCTAGAATATACCTAGATGCCCAGCAAACCCTAGATTCACTCAGAAATAGGATTGTACACCGAGAGAAGGTGGACACACACACTCGAATCACACATATCTGTATCCCAAACCCAGATATCACAGAAGATCCAATGAGGATCTGGAATTTTCTAGAGAGAGAAAGGAACGAGAGCACATAACTCAGAGAGAGAGATCAGAGATGAGAGAGAAAGAAAAATCAGAATTATGAATTAGGGTTTGGTACGAAAGAGGGTAATATAGGGGCAATGAATGGCTCGAGTTGATCCAAAGACAATGGACGCCCGAGATTAAACAAAAAAGATCCGCGACTAGATCCTGGATCCCGATCCGGATGGATAACCCAGGAAACAATAGAAATGGACTTGGGCTTGGGTGGCACACTTTGGGCTGCTGGACTTGGGCTTAATCATTTTTGTAATGGGCCAGCTAAACAATAGGCCAATTACTATAACAATCTCCACCTTTGGCTCATTGTAATTCAATTAGACAATTAAAAGGAATTTCCAGCCATCATCATCGCCGATTGCCTTCCTAGCACTTAAGCCAAGAAGGACTTATGTTACAGAAGCACTCAAGCTAACTGTAACTGAGTAAGGATCTCAACAAGCACACAACAAGTCAAGTTCCCCCATTGAATTAACATAAGCACAGAGCAAATATCAATTCAACAGTTTTGGATTTTAACAGAAACACACAGTAACTGTTTAAATCCAACATAAAGGGTAACTAACCGGGTAACTAATCACAAGTGTCAAAATTTAAGATTTTTCAACAAGTTTTGAATTTTGATAAGGGTAGACACTTAGTACCCATATCAGCAGGATTAAATTCAGAGGCCATTTTTTCAAGATTAACCAAACCTTTTGAAACAATATCTCTTATGAAATGAAAACGAACATCAATGTGTTTGGTTCTATCATGAAAAACTGGGTTTTTGCAAAGTTGAATACCAGATTGAGAGTCAGAAAATACAACTACTTTTTGTTTTAGAAAACCAATTTCAGAAACAAGACCTTTAAGCCACAAAGCTTCTTTTAAAGCCTCGAGAATGAACATATTCGACTCAGTAGAAAGGGCCACAATATGTTGCGGTTGGGATTTCCAACTTACACATGAACCACAAAGTGTAAAAACATAAGAAGTTGTTGATTTCTCGTTGTCTTTGTCATTAGCATAATTAGAATCAACATATCCTTTCAAAATTATACCGAATCACACTCGAAAAACACAAGTCAGAATCGAAAGAATGCCTCAGATATCTTAGCAACCATTTAACAGCATTCCAGTGCACCATACCAGGGTTGGGCATGTATCTACTCAAACAAGAAACAACATAGGCTATATCAGGCCTAGTGCTCACCATTAAGTACATAACAGATCCAATAGCATTAGCAGGAATGTTTTGCATAGCACATATTTCAGGTTCAGTCTTAGGAGACTGTTCCTTACATAACAGAAAATGAGAAGCAAGAGGCACATTCACAAATTTAGCATTAGACATAGAAAATTTCTGTAAAATCTTTTATATGTAAGAGGACTGATGCAAATAAATGACATATTTAGACCTGTCCCTGTCAATGTTCATTCCCAAAATCTTTTTAGCATCACCCAAGTATTTCATGTCAAATTTAGCACTTAGACAATTTCTAACATGATCAATAGATTTGATGCAAGGTCCAGCAAGTAACATATCATCAACATACAACGCAGTAGAAACACATGATTTTTATCATCAAGTTTAAAGTAAAGGCAATGATCAAATTGACTTCTACTAAACTTTAAATCAAGCATACATTGATCAAATTTTTTATTCCACTGTCTTGGAGACTGTTTTAGACCATACAAAGATTTTTGGAGCAAACAGACAAAATTGGGCTTGGATTTGTCATCAAAACCCTCAGGTTGTTTCATAAAAAGTTTTTCATCCAAGTCACCATGAAGGAAAGCGCTTTTAACATCCAATCAAGTTTCAATTCCCAGTCCAAATTGTGCAACAAGAGCAAGTAATTCTCACAAGAACAAATTTAACAACAGGAGCAAATATCTCAGTGTAATCTATCCCTTCCTTCTGAGTAAAACCCTTAGCAACTAATATAGCTTTAAATCTAACACCCTCATATTCTTGTTTAACCTTATATAACCATTTACAATCAACCACGAAAGCTTAGGAGGTTTAGGAACAAGAATCCATGTGTTATTGACATGCACAGAAGTCATTTCATCATGCATAGCACTTAGCCACTTAGTAGATTCAACGAAATTCATAGCTTCGGAGAGAAGGTTTTGTGCTCGAACCATCAATAGATTCAAACACGGAGAACACATAAGATGTCATGTGAAAAATCAAGAAATTTGTTTGGGACTCTAACATGCCTCCTAGTTCTATCCCTAGTTAACACATAATCATTCATTCATCATGATTATCAAAGAACAGTTCATTCTCGGTGTTAACATCAGAAAATCATTATCCATATCATGCACATTGTCATGCTGAGTATCATCTTCAATATGCATATCATTATCATTCACATTGACAGGCAAAGCATCATTGATATGAGAATCAGCAGGAACAACAATATTAGGAGACACATTAGAAAGCTCCACCTCAATTGGAGTAGTGTCATTTTCAGAAACAGTTTGAGGAGAAGGATGCACAAAGTAGGGGAATTCAAGTTCATTGAATTTTACATCCCTACTAATTATAGTTTTAAAACCAGGTTCTCCTCTGTTCCAAAGTCTATAGCCTTTAACCCCTTCAGGGTAGCCTAGAAAAACACATTTTATAAACCTTGGTTCTAATTTGTCAGTCTTTTGATGTACAAATGCAGTGCATCCAAAGATTTTCAAATTAGAAAAATCCACAGCTTTCCCAGTCCACACATCTTCAGGGTATTTCCCTTCCATGGGGACTAAGGGGGACCTATTTATCAAATAGGTAGCTGTAACAACAGCTTCTCCCCAAAACCTTTTAGAAAGTCCTGAGGTAGCAAGCATGCTCCTCACTCTTTCTAAAAGTGTTCTATTCATCCTCTCTCAAAGAACACCATTTTCTTTGAGGTGAATAGGGCACGACTTGTGCCTTTTATACCACATTCATCACAAAGATTGTCCATTAATTGATTACAAAATTCCAGGCCATTGTCAATTCTCAAAACTTTAATCCTTTTGCCAGTTTGGTTTTCAATAAGAATTTTCCAAGTTTTAAACTTATCAAAAACATCAGATTTGTTCTTCATTAAAAACACCCAAACTTTCCTGTAATAATCATCAATTATGGATAGGAAATATCTATTTCCACCATGAGTAGGCATTGAGAAGAGGGACCCCAAACATCAAAGATGCAAGTATTCAAGCAATTCAAGACTAGCCGATTGTTTTGGGTTAGTAGGAGAGGGGAACTTGACTCTTTGATGTTTACCATATACACATGATTCACAGAAAGACAAAGTATCAAGTTTGTTTTTACCAAAACAACCCTTATTCTGAAGAATGTCAAGACCTTTAGAGCTAATGTGACCAAGTCTTTTATGCCACAAATCAGTCAAGTCATTTGACACAGGGTTAGCAACAACATTCACAGAATTTGGCACATAAGAATCATGTTTAGCATGTTAAACATAAAGGTTCCCTTTTTTTCACTTTAGCAATTATCATAGAACCCCTCATGAGTTTCATAACACCCTTCCTCCATCTTCCTCATAGCCATCATGTTCAAGCATAGCACAGATATCAAATTATTGGATAAATCAGGAACATGTCTTACATCATTGAGAGTCAGAACATAACCAATATCAAGTTTTAAGCACACGGTACCAACACCAATTACTTGACACTTTTTATCATTAGCCATGGAAACATATCCATTTTGCACTGAAGCATAAGTATTAAACAAATGTTTAAAAGGTGTCATGTGGAATGTGCATGCTGAATCAATTAGCCATTCATAATCACTGAAAGCATTTGAAGGCACAGAATTCACAGAATCAGGCAGCTCATGCACCATAAACACATCACTCATATGATCATTAGAAGTTGTCAAGTTCACAGAGTCATTGGCTTGGTTTTTATTGTTCTGGTTATTGTTTTGATTATTGTTCTGGTTATTCCTGGGTTTAGTACACTCTTTGATGTAATGATCATGCTCACCACAGTTATAACATTTCCTATTATTCCTAGGTCTGGAATTAGACCTACCTCTACGAGGAGACAATTAGGATTACTGTACACTTATATGTTTTTCGATGTATACTTAGATGTATTTTGTTGTATAAATAGTTAATTTTTGATGTATATATTTATGTTGTTGTATACTTATATTTTTTGTTGTATATTTATATGTGGTTTGTTGTATACATATGTGTGTTTTGTTGTATATTTATATTTTTGTTTGACAATTGTAATATGCAGTAAAATTATGTTAAACATACAGCAAAATAGTGTTAAGTATACATCAAATATATGTTAAATATACAGCACAATAATGAGCGTGATTTTTCCTCTATCTATAATTGATTTACTTAATTCACGGTCCCCACATGTTAATGAGCGTGATTCTCTCTATCTATAACTGATTCCTTAATTCACGGTCCTCACATATTTTTGTTTATATTTTTGTTTGACAACTGTAATATGCAGTAAAATTATGTTAAACATACAACAAAATAGTGTTAAGTATACATCAAATATATGTTAAATATACAACACAATAATGAGCGTGATTTTCTCTCTCTCTCTCTCTCTCTATAATTGATTTACTTAATCCACGGTCCCCACATGTTAATGAGCGTGATTCTCTCTCTCTCTCTCTCTCTCTCTCTCTCTATATATATATATATATATATATATATATATAACGTTCCTTGATTCACTGGACCCCACATATTTTTGTTTGACCATTTTAATATGCAAGAAAATTATGTTAAACATACAAAAAAAATAAAGGTTACGTATACAACAAATATATGATAAGTGTACATCATAAATCGCACGGGCGAGTACATGCGTGATTTTCTCTCTCCAGCGCGATTTTCTCGCGATTTTCTCTCTCCCCACGTGATTTTCTCTCTCCTAATAACTGATTCCATATTTGGACGGTCCCCCACATGTTTGTTTTGACAATTATACCCATATTTTGACTTAATTAAATGTTTAATGTAATTTTAACCCCTATTTATCTTAGCCATTGATATAGATAAGGAAGGGTTGAGATGAGTCCACATTGTCTCATTATAATATGTGGTCTCATTG
Source organism: Rehmannia glutinosa (assembly GCA_016081115.2). Classification (NCBI taxonomy): domain Eukaryota; kingdom Viridiplantae; phylum Streptophyta; class Magnoliopsida; order Lamiales; family Orobanchaceae; genus Rehmannia; species Rehmannia glutinosa. Next base: position 27,897,136 of record CM071936.1, read on the forward strand.
TAACCTCCCCATATATATATAATTCTAATATTTTATATCTACTTTTGTTACCTATTCCTAGTAAATTTATTTTTGAAATTCACATCTCCTTCATCTTTAAGTTTAACTTTATTAAACAAGCCATAAATTCTTGGATTTTTTTATTTTATTTATTACTTAATTTAGTTTTTCGATTTTTATTCTGAATAAGAAAATATCACGTAGTTTTATTAGATTATTTAGGATATAAATTAGGGAAACTTACAAAATTAGTCCTGTAACTAAAGAACGGTCGCAAAAAGGTCCTTTAAAATTCTCAAATGACAAAATAGTCCTGTAACTATGTATGGGTTTGCAAAATAGTCCTGCAAAATGCACGTTTTGCAAAATAGTCTTGTAATTGGTACTTGAATATCAATTTTGGTCCTAATTTCACCAGAAATTGGGAGTCACATGTGTCGCGCACGTGATCGAAATCCAGTGAAATTTCAAATTGCCACTGAAATTAGGACTAAATTGAGACTCAAGTATAAGTTACAAGACTATTTTGCAAACTATGAAATATGCAAGACTATTTTGTAAAATCGTACATAATTACAGGACTATTTTGCAATTCGAGTATTTTACAGGACCTTTTCGCAACCTCTTTTTAGTTACAGGACTAATTTTGCAATTTTGCCTATAAATTATATTTCTAAATGGTGTTAAATCTAAATTTGTAATTTTGTTAATGCAATGTAATTATAAACTATGCATGACTTTTTTTTATAATGAATAGATTAACTTTAAATATTAAATTTAAATGTTATATATGCTCAAGTTTAAAATTTTAAATTTAAATATCTAATTTTGAAATTTTAACTTATAGTCATATCAGTAATTACAGAAAAATATTAATTATGGGTGGCTTTAGTTATTTTATTTTATTTTCAAAATTTAAATCATAAAATATTTAATTAGAAACTTTTCATGAATTTTATTTATGATGAATAGTTTAATTTAAATTGTTAAACTTAAATGTTATATATATATATATTCATTAAAATTTTAAATTCAAATATATAATTTTTAATTTTTGACTTATAACCCGATAGTGGCCTGTTTAGTCCGAAGCCCGCTAGGATTAGGGTTATGTTCCAATATTCCTCGACCCGTTTAACATCGGCCCGTTTAGCCCGAAGCCCGCTAGGACTGGCCCTACAGGGCTAGGGCCAACCCGTTTAATATCTCTAATTACTCTCATTTTATTCTTATTTGAAATATACTCAAATATATACGAATCAATTCGAATATTCGTAATCAAAATTCTAATTTCTTTTATTATTATTTGAAATATATTTAAAAACATACCAATTAATTTGGATATTCGTATTAAATTCTAAATTATCATTATTGTTGGGTTATTTAGAAATTAAAATTTGAGAAGAAAAAGTTGTAGAGAATTTTAGAGTATTATATATTTTGTTAGACTATTCTAGTCAATAAATATAGCTATTGATCAAATAAATCATAACCATTAATTAGAGGGTTGTTTTAAAAAAAATCAAGTCTTCTCATCATACTAAGAAAATATCTCTTATTTCAAATATATAATTTCTAAATAAGTATCAATAAAGTAGGTTACAATTTTGAAGTTTTGTTTAGAGAAATCAATTTAATAAAGTAGGTTACAATTATGATCATATGATACGTCGGAGGCAGGGGCGGAGCTTGACCCAAAATATTAGGGGCTGAAAATTTTTGGGGGAGGGCTAAATCAATGAAAAATAAATATTTAATACTAAAATTTAATATTTTAAAATAAAATATACATATAAAAAATTGAGATTTGAAATTTTTTGGAGGGCTAAAGCCCCCATTCATAGGGGAGGATCCGCCCCTGGTCGGAGGTAACATGTTTACTGGCTGAAATCTGTAAAAAAGGGTGGATGTAGGCTATAACAATGGGTGGCGTTAAATTGGCTAGGCGTGATATCTGCACCACAAAAAAATATTTTAGTATGTATGAGACATAAAATAAAAAACACAAGAAGAAGAAGAAATTAAACAAATCTTTATTCTCCAAAGGAATCATTGTATTTCTGAAAGTAATGAAGAAAGATCGTGTTTCTAAACGTAATGAAGAAAGTTAATCAAAATCTTTAAATCAGGGTTGATTTAACAAATAACATAAGTGTAGGCACCGTCCTTTTTATAATATGGATATTACCATGTATAAATCAGGGCTAATTTTATCAACTCTCATGCAGAAACATAAAATTATTCAAATCTTTCTTACATGTTAAGAATCTTCAATCCACCTACTAAATACTAATCTACTATCCGAAAATCAAATATAAAAAAGATGTACCTTTAATGAGTCTACGTTTGGGACATGTCTGGCTTTGAGTCTTTAGATTTTTTAGCGGACCATGTCTCAGGTTTAGGTAGGTTCGGGTTTCTAATAATCTTAGTGGGCGGATCAAACTCAATCCAAATTTTGAAGATATTAGTGGGGTGGGTTTCCACGAATGAGGCCGAACCTAAGTAAGATTTATCTTTCAAAACTAGTAGCCCCGCACACTCTGTTAGTTAAATATTTTTGCTGAAATTTTAAATTGGAATTCAGAATAAACATAACACAAGAAAATTAACGAAAGCAAAATAAAGTTACATAACTAAAACTTACAATACGAAAAAAAATGTGTAGGTACTCGATGTTTTTGCAGTAACCCTCTCTTTAAACATGTCAGTAGTTTCAATTAGTCGATCGCAAACTGAAAATCTTCCAACAAAAAAAGTAACCAAACTGAAAATCTTCCCAAAAAAAATAGCTAACTCCATAAAAAAAGGATGACAGAATAGTTTGGAAAAAAAAGTGTTGGAAATTATTCGGGTCCCGTATCTAATCTGCGTCAAATAAGATCCCGTTTTTCGACCAAATCGAATGGAAGCGGAAGCGTGGAATTTCAGAAATCGATTTTTAGATATAAGAACACAAGATCATGCTTATTAAATTTATTTTAACTAAAGGAATAATAAGAAAATTTACCTATTTCGATGATTTTCTTGTTCTTCGTTTTTTCTCCGTCAATCCTTTGAATCCCGAAGCTCGTATCGATCCTCCCTAATAATGGTAGTATGTGGGTACCCAATAATAAATCTAAGTTCCTAACTTTAATTTTCCTACGATATTCTCAACTTATGAGATCATAGGATTGGGCTAACTGAATAGAAAGGGAATTAAACTATACTTACAATTAAAACCACAATCGACCTTAAGAAGGTGATCGCCGAAAATCTATTTTCAATTGAATTTTCCAAAAATTATTTTCTTGGTCAAGAACAATTCTTTTCGTCAATTGAAAATTGCTCTTATCAATGAAAAGTGTATCACCTCAAAATTGAATGCCTAACCAATTCATTAAAAAGAGAAAGATAATTTATATTATTCAAGCAACTTTTGTAATAATGAAACAAAAGTGGGCGGTTGAAATTAATGTAAATGGGGCTGAAATATCACATGTTAATGGTGAGATGTAGTCTCCTTTTTATAAGACTTGTTCAATCGGTTTCTCACTCCAACTCAGTTTTCTATCTAATTTAGAACTCATAATTCTAGATAGACCCATACTGTAATTAATAATTATCCAATATAATTATCAACTTAATAATTATATTAATATAATAAATATCTTATATTTATTTAATTCCCAATACAGTTAAACTGTAGAATATTAGATATTCCCGGAATTAACTGATATTAATATATTAGCCCAAATATTCTGGCAAGCTTTTTTCCATAAACCCTTAGGAATATAAAATATTATTTTAAACCCGTTTACTCTAGGAAGGGGAACCGAAGACCGTGGACCTATAATTATAAGATCCAATAAATCAAATAAATAATTAAACAATTTAATTAATTTATTTGAATTATTAATTCTGATATTACTCCACTATAAATTTGGAATTGCACTTATAATTATAGAATATCTTACTCTACGAATTTGAGCAGTCCATTGATATAATCATTACATATAGATTAATCCTCCATAGACAATTCATAATTGAAGCTAGGTAGTATCCGTTAAACCTCTTCAATTATCTCTTATCCTCATTTACCATTAATTCACAAGTGAATGGTTAATTTATAATCGGATTATAAATTAGAGATCTCAAACCATTTAGTTCCAGGATTAACAAATGATCAATCGTCTTTCTACTTCTCGCAAGAAGGAACGAATTCTATATCTGTGAATTTATATTATCAGCTATTTAATTCAAATTAAGAATCACAAAAAAATAAACACGAGTCTATAATCACTCAGGATTAAGATTTATCCAAATATGATCATCTAGTGATTTAATTCGATTTTCTATTTCTACAACGAAATTTGTATGGAAAATTCAAATTAAATTGGTCCAAGTCCTATATAACCAAATCATATATAAATTTCCTCACTAAGATGTCTCCACATCGACAGTCCGGATAAGATAGTCACATTCAGAATGTTCTAGGCTGCATTAATGATGTTTTAATTAAAGAACCCATACTTTAATTAATTTCATCACGAACTTAATTTTAGTTTATTTTCCATAATCTTAATCCTCTTGTATATAATACTTATATACTAAGATTATAGTTACATTAAATAAAGTGGGGGTTTTCATGATGTTTAAGAAAATACATACAATATGCACAAGAGTTCGAAAATAAATGTCGCATTTATTAATAATCAAAAATAATTCATAATTACTATAAGGGCACTATCCCTAACAATCTCCCACTTGCCCTAAAGCATATGGGGAATATCTCTCAATCATATGTTCTTGTGCCTCTAAAAATAATTTCAGGTTGGGTCTTGTTGACAAGATCAACAAGAATGTACATTGGCTTAGGTATCGACTTTTGAGTATCATTATTAACTAGAAGTTAGAATCGGTGTAGTCTATTTTAAGGTCACTATCTAAATAGATAAACATCTTGTTCTCAAACATATTTGAGAAGGTTATTGACTATAATCTAATGAAATATTTCTGGATTATATTGAAACCGACTGCTTATCCCTACCGCATATCAAATACCTAGCCTAGTACATAACATGACATACTTTAGGTTGCCTACTGCAGAGGCATAGGGAATGAGTCTTGTGTCCTAGTCTTCCTGAGGTGTCTTAGGACACTTCTCCTTGGAGAGAACGATTCCATGTTGAGTTGATAGGTAACCCTTTTTGGAATCTTGCATTCTATAATGAAACATCTTATCGATATAAGAAACATGAGACAATGCCAATAATTTATTCTTGCGATTTTGAACGATTCGAATTCCAAGAACATAATTCGTTTCTCCCAAATCTTTCATTTGGAATTGCTTGTCAAGCCAACCTTTAACCTCTACTAACATTTATACATCATTCTAATGTCATCTACGTAAAGCTTTTAAAATGTCACTTTACCATTCTTGATCTGCTTGTATACACAAGGCTCATCAACACTTTGGTCAGAACCATAAGACTTGATCATCTCATCAAATCTATGGTACCATGTCCTTGAGGCTTGCTTTAATTCATAAATGAGTCTAAGCAATTTGCAGACTTTATGCTCTTGACCTTCGGCTACAAAACTCTCTGATTGCTGCATGTAGATTTTCTTGTCAATGGTCATTCAGAAAAGCCATCTTGACATCCATCCGCTATATCTCATAGTGAAGACATGCAACAATTGAAAGTAGTATGCAAATAATGCGAATAGATTTTAGCACTACTACAGGAGAGAAAGTTTCCTCATAGTCGACTCCCTCTTTTTGGATGTAATCCTTAGCCACTGGCATTGCTTTAGAGTCTCTACTTTCCCATCCATACCCTTCTTTATCTTATAGATCTATTTTCACCCAATGGGCCTGACATTCTCAGGCGGACAATGTTGGAGTACATAGACTCCATTTCTTGGTTCATAGCTTCAAGCCACCACTCTTTATCAGAATCCTCTTCGATTTGACGATAGCGGATTGGTGGTCTCATAACCCTCCCACAACATTGAGGTGTCATGACATTCTGATAAGGTATAGTGGTATTTTTAGCGATTTCCCCCGAAAACTCTTGTTGGTTGTGTCTGATCTCATCAGAAAGCAACTCCTCCAGTACAACTTTACTTTGAGGTGGGAAGTTTTCTATATAATCGTTCTCAAGAAAGGTAGCATTAGTCAAAACTATTACTTTCTTTTCTTGAGGATCATAAAACAAACCTCCTATCGTTTCTTTGGGATATCCAATGAACATATACACTTCTGAACATGGATGCAACTTTTCAGTCTTTCCTTTCAGCACATGTGTTGGGCACCCCCATATGTGAAAGTGGCGTAAACTGACTTTAATCCAATTCCACAACTCTAGTGGTGTCTTTTGGATTGATTTAGACGAAACTACATTCAAACTGTAAACTGTCATTTGCAATCCATATCTCAAAACGAATTAGGCAGTGTCACGTAGCTCATCATTGACCTAACCATATCAAGCAACATTCGATTTCTCCTTTCAGCAACACTGTTTTGCTGAGGGATACCAGGTGATGTGAGTTGGTACAAAATACCATGCTCTAGCAAATAATCTTTAAACTCAGTATCGACATACTCGTCCCTTCGATCGGATCGAAGGCACTTCAAAGATTTGCCTAGCTGCTTTTCAGCTTCCGAATGAAATTCCTTGAACTTTTCAAAAGTCTCGGATTTTCTATGCATGAACTAAACATATCCATATATGATCATCTTGAGAAACCTTTTGCCTTTTTGGTTTATGATGTTTTACTCTAAATATTTCGGCATTTAGCAGTGATTGTTCAGTTGACTTAATTAAATGGAGTATGTTTTCCACTATTGCACTACAAATATCAGTGTTGGGAAATTTATTGTTTAGATTTTGATGAATGCCATGTAAAACTTAGAATAGGAAGTTGGCACCCCATTTTTTGTCGTAAACTGCATTGTAATAAATAGGGTTTGGGTCAAGCCGAGTTAAGTCACCTATGCCCAAACATGCAAGAAGACAATCGGAGACTAGTAGGAAGACTCATTGCGAGACAAATGAGTTTGACAAAAGAAGAGAAGACGAAACTCGATCAAGGTGCAATGAGATGCAAATGAGATGCAAAATGAGTAAAGCATCACAAGTCAACTCAAGATAGTCAAGTCTCTAGTTGAAGTGACAAGAAGAGTCATTTAATGATTAGAAGGCGACTCTAAGTCACCTGGGAAAGCAAGGAAATGCAAATCAAGTCGAGATAATCGAAAGAGATCCGTTGCCGTAAAATCAAGAGAATTACTTAAATAAGTAATATCTCCATGCTACCTTTCTCGGAGTGCTCAGTCACAGAAGCGTGCAAGGGAAACAAACCAATGGGAAGCACTACACCGTGTCAGTGCTCTGAAAAGCTGAAGAATAATTCATACGAGGAAGTGGCAATTCCAAGGACTGCAACAAGACAAGCCAACGACCACAAGTGATTTTCAAAAATAAGCCTATCTCTTCAACGGGCAAATTTTTGAAAGATCACTATAAAAGGCTGAGGAATCACTCTGAGAGAAAAAAAACCTGAACCAAAAACATTCAAGCTAATATCTGAACTGTAATCAAAATATTCTCAAAATCATTCAAGTTTAATCCTCAAGCCTACACTACGAAGAAAATCAATCCAACACTCACCGTGAAGGAAAGATAGCTTCAATCGGTTGAAGAGGAAACTTTAGAAGAAAAAGGGTCTACATTCCGCGAAGGATTGTAGGAAGGTTCAAGTCGAACCGGCCTCGAGTCTTTGGAGGGATTCGTGATCAAATCCTAAGAGCTTGAGCAAGTGAGTCAGAGTAGCAAAGCACTACGCCTGTGAAGAAGGCGAGTCGGACGAGAAGCCACCGAGTGACCAAGGCATCTCCAAATGAGTCCCAAAGGATCAAGTCACCGTGTGATCAAGACTTGTATCCGGACTGCTACCACTCGTATATTGATCAATACTTAGTGGATTCCTCCAAGAGTTGGAGAAGAGAGGAGTAGAAGAATTACCCCATCTTCGAACCTCTATAAAAACTTATCGTGTTATTTACATTTCAAAGACTTTAATTCCTCGCATCTTATTTGTTTAATTCTCACATATTTGCTATCCAACTGATAATCTCTAAGTACTAAAACCAAGTATTAAATCATAACTAAACCAAACTTAAGGGTGTTAAGTCTTCCTTCAAACAAACAAACCACGCTTGAGCTAATTCGGTCTTAACAAATTGAGTTATTCTATCAATAGCTCAATCGAGTCGTTGAGTGACTAACTCTACGATTAACTAAATTGGTCATCACCAAGGACACACAGATATAGTGTCAACTCGAATTTTAAAAAGGACCAAAAGTGAAAAGTTGGTAAGGTTTATTCAACCGCCCCTTCTAAACCTTACACTCATACCCCCTTGGGACCTACAAGTGGTATCGTGAGCGGTTGGTTCATTGAGCCTTCCGCACCGTTATCTTGAACTAGATCTCCAAACTTTTTCAAAGTCCTGTTTTAGTACTTAAGCTTTCAAAACTCCTTTTATCATTAAAAGTTATTATCATGGAAGCAAATTTGACACGCATCCCTATGTTCACAATTGAAGAATTTGATGACCGAAAATTCGTGATGCGGCTCATCTATCAAAGATTACATGATGAGATGTGGATAGTGATAGAGGATGGGCCACCGCAAATCCTAAAAGTGAACACAACTGTAAGAAGAGCTACAAACAAGGTGAAGAGGATGTTGCCCCTAGATCGGCTATGGTTGAAAACCAAGAACTGAATGGACAAATGATGACAAAAAAGATACAACCTGGACAATGTAGCCAAGGACATCCTTTACAAAACCTTGACAAAGCCATGTTCAATAAAGTCAAATCATGCAAAACGGCTAAAGAAATCGGGACAAGCTAACATTGATTTGTGAAGGCTCGAGAACAAATCAAGGAAAATAAATTATCAAAGGGTCAGACAAAAATTTGAGAATTTCAAAATGATCGCAGAGAAAACCTGGATCAACCGGATGCTCGGTTCACGTAAATCACCAACGAGCTATCTCGCACTTGGAAAAGAATATACACGAGAAGAAATGTGTATGAAGATCCTAAAAAGTCTCCCAAATGAATGGGAAATGAAGGTCATGGCACCGAGACATTCCATGGACCTATCGAAGACCTCCAACCATGAACTATTCTCGGATCTCAAAGCCTACGAATTTGAGTGAGAAGAAAAGATCGGAAGAGACAATTTTGTACCCAAAACAAATGCTCTAATTGTTAAGGATGGAAAGAGAGTTGAGGTCAAAGTCATTGACCCGAAGAAATAGCCCCGATGGTTAAAAGGTTCAACAAGTTCTTCAATAAGAACTACAAGAGAGGCAAGGGCGAATCTTCCGTAAAGACACTCGGCTCCTCCAAGTCAAGGGAAGATAGGCCAACCAAGAGAACAGATCATCAAAAAGTCAATATCAAAGGGTGACAATCCAAGATTGGAAAGAGTCGATCAAAATGTTGAATATCTATCTTGAACCGTAGGCAACCAGGTCACTATGCCATTGATTGTCCATATCATGTAGTCAACAAATACATGAATGAAGAAAAAAGAAAGGTCTTTAGAGAAAGAAGACAATAAAAGAAAAAGCAATGTTGGGCAGAGATCGCCGAGACAAATGCAAGTCAAGAGACACAAATGATTCGAGAGCAAAGCCGACTACTCAAGTGACTCGAAGAAGAAGCCCGATCCGTTTGATGGCCAAGGAACAAGATCAACCTCGACCAAGAAGATGAGGTACACTCTAACTCATCGAACTCGATTCTAGTGATAGTGATCGTGACACACACACTTCATCACCCACCGATCTTTATGATTCATTAGGCAAAATGATGAAAGATTTTGAACACATTAAATCCTCACACACACTACTAAATGAGGAAAACAAACTTTACTCAAGAGCAAAACTCACAAAATGACTAATGAGTTGAGTACTCTAAGTCAAATAGCCGATGAGAATAAAAGTTTAAAGGCCGAAAATGTCAAGCTAATAGCGAAATAGCCGCCATAGAAAAGAGGGAGAATGACCTCAAAAATGTGATTGCCTCATTCACTAAGGCATCTAAATCATTGGATGATCTTATTATGAGTCAAAGAGAATGTGGAGACAAGACAAAGCTTAGGATTTAATTCCTCTCGTGCTATGTCAAACTCCAAAAGTAATTTTGGAAAAATGATCTTCAAGCAATGAAGTATCTCAAAAATCCGAAACTCCAAATGGTGCACACACATTCACTCCAAAGCACAATTACAAGCAAACGGCCTTGGTTAAAAGGAAAAGGAAAACAAATTACGGTTGGGTGCGTTGAGAGGACATCCGAGAAGAAATTCACCAAGTTCCTTAGCAAACTCCAAATAGGAATTACTCAGAAAGAAGAAACAGAGCTACCAAAAAACCCCAAAAGTTCTATAAAAGAAACACATATGATGGGAATGGTAGAAAATATCCAAGCCAAGTGATTGAACGATGTGAACTATCGGCATGACTTATGGAATATAAGCCCAAATGGCAAAGGCCCGGAACTCAAGAAAGGCCATTCCAAAAGTATAAGAGCTTTCATCAAAGACACACATGCACCTAAGCACTACGCTCAGAGACACAACAATTACCCAAAAAGGCAATTGCTAAAACACATATACAGCATACTGAGACAAAAGAGACAGGTTGTATGAACCTAGAATTCCCAAGCAATTTGCCAAAATTAATTATGATTATGGCACTCGATAGATGGCAACCCCTTTAAGCCGATCATTTGGCTATAGGCTGGTTGGATCATCTTACAATACTAACCCCTCGGAGACCCGCATAAGACAAGTATGGGTACCTAAAACTTAATTTCCTTGATTGCGTTCAAGTTGAGCAGTGAGTGCCAAGAACCTGGTACATGGATAGTGGTCGTTCCGGACATATGACAGAAACAAGAAAAATCTGTCAAAATTCAAGGAAGTTAAAGGAGCAAAATTCATATTTGGAGGAAATGAAGCTCCATAAGAAATAAGAGGCATTGGATCCATCAAGAAGAACGAATTAGAAATCACAGATGTTGCATATGTTGAAGGACTCAACTTCAACCTCGCTAAGCATCACCAACTCGTGACAAGGGCTATAATGTTGGATTTAACATGGGTATATGCCAAATCAAGGATATTGAATCAAATGAAGTTGTGTTGCAAGGATGCGGACAAAAGAACATGTATGTAGTAGATTGGTCAACCGCAACACCCAACACCGCCTATTAGCAAAGAGCACAAATTTGAATCAAGTCGGTTAGGGGCAAAAGCCGAGTCACCTAAATTTCAAAACACTTAACAAGCTTGCCGTAAGAATCTTGTGGAAGGTCTTCCGCACTCAAGATACAAGAAGGAGAGCATATGTGACGCATGCCGGAAGGGAAAACAGATCAAATCATCATTCAAAGAAAAGACATGCCCATCTTCAACAAGGATATTGCACATGTCACATATGGATCTATTTGGTCCAAATTGAACCAAATAGCATAAGTGGGAAGAAATATACCTTGGTGGTAGTAGATGACTACTCAAGATATACATGGACAATATTCATGTGTAAGAAGAAAGAAACTCTACTGAAACTACCACAAATGATGAAGAGGATTCAAAATGAAAGAGCCAAACCATTATCAAAATAAGATCGATGCAGAACCGAGTTTGTCAATGGTATAATAACTCAATATTGTATTGAAAATGGCATTGGTCATGAATTATCTGCAGCAAGGACTCCACAAAGAGAATGGAGTTGCGAAAGAAGGAATAGAACACTCAAAGAAGCGAAGGACCATGTTAGTCAAGGGGTTACCAAAGAGATTTTGGGGTGAAGCAATCAACACAACTTGCTACACTCAAAACAGATGTATGATAAACAGACAAATGACAAAGACTCCTATGAGATTTGGATAGGAGAAAACCAAATGTTGCATATTTTAGAATATTTGGATGTAAATGCTTCATCCATAACAATGGCAAAGACAATCTAAAGGCTTTCGATGTTAAAGCCGATGAAGGTATCTTCTTGGGATACTCACCAAAGCAAAGCCTACAGAGTACTCAACAAAAGGACTATGGTTGCAGAGGAATCCATTCATGTGGTATTCGATGAGCCAAATGTAAATGGAGAAGACATTGAAGAGTCACCGATAAGTTCAATCATCCAACCACACGAAAAAGTCCCTATCTTTGAAGCTGAAGCCGGAATTATAAACTCGATGAAGATGATAGAGTTGAGTCTCATAAAATGCTGGAAAATTTGCAAATAAGTGATTGCGAGAGAGCCGATCAAAGCAACACATCTGCTAGACGATCAATCCAGCTAACTTACTTCAACCTGATGTAAGATGGCTGAAAGACCATCCACCGTAAACTTGTCATTGGAGATATAAGAGAAGGTGTCAAAACAAGATCCGAACTCAACAAGAAGCTATGTTCACATGTTTTATCTCACAAATAGAGCCTAAAGATGTGTTACAAGCATTGATGACACACATTGACTCAAGCTATGCAAGAAGAGTGAATCGGTTTGAAAGAATAAAGTATGGGAATTAGTTCAAAGACCCACCCATCAAAATGTTATTGGTACTAAATGGGTGTTCAAACAAGATGAACGAGGAAGGTTCTGTGGTAAGAAACAAAGCAAGACTAGTAGCCAAAGGATATTGCCAAGAAGAAGGAATAGATTTTGATGAAACATTTGCTCCTGTAGCAAGATTGGAAGCTATAAGGATGTTTCTTGCCTATGCAGCTCACAAGAATTTTATTGTATATCAGATGGATGTAAAAAGTGCATTCCTAAATGGTTTATTGGAAGAAGAAGTGTATGTTGAACAACCTCCAGGATTTGAGCAGAAGACTCTTGGAGATAAGGTATACAAACTCAAGAAAGCTCTGTATGGATTGAAACAGCACCCGAGCATGGTATGATACTTTGTCACAATTCCTAACTCGAGAATGGATTCACAAAAGGAAAAGTAGATAGAACACTTTTCTAATTCAAGACAAGAAGAGCATACTTGCTTGTTCAAATATATGTGGATGACATCATTTTTGGATCCACAAACAAAGAGCTATGTGAAAAATTTTCAAACCTCATGCAAAGCAAATTTGAAATGAGCATGATGGGAGAGTCGACATTCTTCCTTGACTCCAAGTAAAAACAATGAAGGATGGAACCTTCATAAGTCAAACAAAATACACCGAGATTTAATGAAGAAATTTGGTATGGAGGAGAAGTCTTCTCGTGAAAATACCAACGAACACATCACCAAAATGGACATGGATGCAGATGGCAAGCCCAGTAGATCAAACAAGATACATAAAGACTTATTGGATCATTGCTTTATCTCACAACAAGCAAGCCGACATCACCTTTGTTGTAGGTGTATGTGCGAGATTTCAATCTGCTCCAAAAGAGAGCCATATGATCGCAACTAAGAGGATTTTGAGATATTTGAAAGGAAGCCAAGAAGTTGGCTTATGGTATCCAAAGGAAGGTGGATTCAAGCTAATTGGCTATTCAAACTCGACTATGTTGGATGCAGAGTTGACAGAAGAGCACTTCGGCACATGTCAAATGCTTGGAAATAGGCTAATTTCCTGGTTTAGCAAAAAGCAAAATTCAATAGCCACCTCTACAAATGGTGACGAATATATAGGCTGCGGCAAACAAAATTGTGCCCAAATCCTATGGATGAGGCAGCAGCTGAGAGACTATGAAGTTGAAGAAAAGGAAATTCCAATCATGTGTGATAACATTGACACTTCCATTATTGTAGTCAATGGTCCCATAAAATCTATTCCCCAAACGTCGAATAATTCCACTTCCATTATTGTAGTCAATGGCATCTCGTGTTGCCTTGAAATGTTTCCCATACATTGACACTTATCGCACTGCAAAACAAACTTATAGCAATCTTTGAAAATAGAAGGCCAAAGAAAACTGGACGGTATAACCTTAGTCGTAGTGCGTGTTGGTCCAAAGTGGCCCCCATATGGTGATGAGTGACATTGTTCCAGAATGCTTGCCCATTCTTCTTGAGGTACACATCTCCTAATAACTGAATTTGCACATCTTTTAAATAATAGAGGTTCATCCCACTAAAAATATCTCACATCATGAAGAAATTTCTTCTTGGCATGATATGTGATATCTCGTCGTAAGACCCTGCTTACTAAATAATTTACAAAATCAAATGTACTGGCATGGTTGTTTCAGCCATCAGAATTAACTCGTCCGGAAATGTTTCTTTGATTGTTGTGCCTTTTGCGTTTTCATTAGTGTTAGCTACCATGTTCTCACATCCTTTCCTATCCCAAATTTCGATGTCAAACTCTTGTAACAAAAGTATCTACCGAATAAGCCTTGGCTTGGCACCCTTCTTTGTGAATAGGTATTTGACCGCAACATGGTCGTATGGACTATCGTCTTTGTCCCAATCAAGTATTCTCGAAACTTATCAAACGCAAATACCACTGCAAGTAATTCTTTTTCAATTGTGGTGTAATTTTGTTATGTCAGATCCAATGTTCGACTTGTATAGTAAATGATACGAAACAACTTTTTGTGTTTTTGTCCCAATGCGGCTCCTACTACTTAGTCGTTTGCATCGCACATTATCTCGAATGGCTAACTCCAACTGCAAATCAAAATTCATGCACTTACCAGAGCCCTTTTTTAGTGTTTCAAAAGCCTGCAAACAATCATAGGTGAAAGCAAAAGGTATATTTTTTTCAAGTAAGTGGGAAAGGGGTTTAGTTATTTTTGAAAAATCCCGAATGAAGCGTCTATAAAAACCGGCATGTCCCATAAAACTCTTTAATACTTTCTCATTCTTTGGAGGTGGAAGCTTTTCAATTGCTACCATCTTTGCTCGGTCAACTTCTAAACCTGTAGACGAAATACGATGACCGAGTACAATACCATCTTTTACCATAAAATGGCATTTTTCCCAATTTAATACTAAGTTAATCTCCTCGCACCTCTGCAAAACAAGGGTTAGGTTATGCAATCAATGATCAAACGAACTACCAAAAACTGAGAAGTCATCCATGAAGACTTCCATTATATTTTCAATCATTCCATGACATACCGCCATCATGCATCTATGAAATATTGCGGGTGCATTACATAGCCCAAATGGTAATCTGTGAAATGCAAAAACACCATAAAGACATGTAAATGTTGTCTTTTCTTGATCCCTGGGAGCTATCACAATCTGATTATATCATGAGTATCCATCTAGGAAGCAATAACATTTGTAACATGTAAGGCGGTCTAACATTTGATCCATAAAGGGATGAAGTGATCTTTACGAGTTGTTGCGTTTAACTTTTGATAATCAATGCAAATACGCCAACCTGTAACAACTCTAGTAGCTAAGATTTCATCAGTTTCACTTTTTACTATCGCCATCCCTCCCTTCTTTGGTACGACTTATACCGGACTTACCCAATTGCTGTCAAATATAGCAAATATAATTCCATTATCTAACTATTTAAGAACTTCTTTCTTAACGACCTCTTGCATAGTTGGGCTAAGTCTACGTTGGTGTTGCACAGAAGATTTACAATCATCTTCCATTCTTATCTTATGCATGTAAATCAAAGGACTTATTTCTTTTAAATCAGAAATAGACCATCCAATAGCAGTTTTATGTTCCATTAAAACTTGTAGTAGTTTTTCCAACTGATTTGCAGTAAGGGAAGAAGAAACTATTACCGGATAGGTTTCGTTGTAGCCCAAGAATGCATATTTAAGATATTCCAGAAGAGGTTTAAGTTCTGGGGAAGCTATGAGATCGTCCTTCGAATTTTCAGCTAAAAAAACATGTCGCACGGTCAGGTCGTGTGGGTTTTTGTCTTCGAAGATTGATAGCACGGCCTGGCCGTGTGAGATCACATGATCATGTGGTGCATCTTTCCATTGCCGCATGGTAAGGTCGTGTGATCCTAAATGGTCGTGTGACATGTGTCCGTCTGGAGCAGGTTCTTGCATGACTTGACCGTGTAATTACACACGGTCGTATGGTGTATGTGCGTCTAGAGTTGGGTGTCGCACGGCCTGGCCGTGTAAGTCCACACGGTCATGTGGGTTGTCCAGCGCACATTTTTCTGGTATTTTCTCCTCCGTTGATTCTAAGGCAAGCACAAAATCGATAATTTCATTGTTAGTAATATCAAAACACATACCTTGGGATTCTTGTGAGTGGCTCAAGCACCATTCCAACGCGTCTTTGATCACAACCTGTTCAAACTCAGCCTCCATACATGTGGTTAGCACATCAATCATGTTGCAATGTTCAACATTTTCATAGAATTGCATAGCTTTATAAATCAAAGATAATATGTGTTCATCATTTACTCGCAATGTTAATTCACCTTTTTGCACATAGATTAATGATCAACTTGTGGCTAAAAATGATCTTCCCAGAATTAATGCGACCTCGCGATCTTCTTCCATTTCCAACACAACAAAAGTTCGTTGGAAAGATGAATTTGTCTACCTTCACTAAAACATCTTCTATCACCTCTTTTGGATACATTACCGAACAATCCGCTAATTATAGGGTAATTGTCGTAGGCTTCGCTTCGCTTAATCCCAGTTTCCGAAATATAATAACGGCATCAAATTAATGCTAACACCTAAGTCGCATAATAATTTATTAAAGGTTGTACCCCTATTACACAAGGAATCGTGAAACTCCCAAGATCTTTAAGCTTTTGGGATAACTTCCTTTGAATAATCGCAGTGCACTCCTCTATCAATTTTACCGTTTCATATTCTGAAATCTTTCTTTTCTTTGCCATAATATCTTTAAGAAATTTAGCATAATTTGGCATTTGTTCTAAAGCATCCCCAAAAGATATATTGATTTGAATTGTCTTAAAAATTTCCAGAAATTTAATAAATGGATCATCTAATTTCTTTTTCTGAAACCTTTGCGGAAAAGGGATAGGTACCTCAGTTCTCGTAATTGTTGGAGCAGAAATTACCTTTTGTTTTTCCACTAGTTTTGGCGCAACTTCCACTGTTGTGTCCTACTCCTCAATTGTTTCCTCTTCTACTTCTTGTTCAATTGGCATCTTTGGACCTTCATAACCTGTTCCACTCTTCATACGAATAGACTGGCATTGTTCTCTCGGATCTATCCTTGCATCTTTTGGGAGTTTGCCTTTCTGGTGCTGGCCGCTTATTGATGTAGCAATCTGCCCCACCTGTTTTTTTTAAAGATTACAATCTTTCATTCATGTTAGTATTTAATTAAGTTACCTGATCCTCGATTGTGTCTATCTTGGCTTCATCCTAGTTTAGTCGAGCTCGAGTTTCCCAATGAATGAAGCTAACATCTCTTCTAGAGATGGTTTTGTTCCTTTGTCTCTATTTTACTTTGATTGCTCCTATCAAAACCCTAAGTGGTTGCAAGTGTTGCATCCCTGGACATGAAATGATTGTGACCGAGTATTATTGTAGTTGTTGTAACCTTGTTGTCCCACTAAATTTTCCTGGCAAAATTATTTTTTTAGTCCTCTAAGTGGACCACTTCGGAGATTTAGTCCTCACTTATTTCAATTTTGACATTTAGTCTTTTAAGTGAGTTTTTTTTTCCAATTTTTTAGTCCTATTACCAGCTACAGCGGGTAAAAGTGACATGTTGGGATTATATGAAATATAAAACAAAAAACTTATTTTTTCATTCATTTTTGGTTGACTAGGCATCATATGTGCCATTACATTTTGAGGAGGTGAGAATGAAGGAATATATAAGTATTTAAATTTTATATTTAAATATAAAAATATCAAATTTATAAATAAAAATAAATTATTTACAATTTTAATAACTTTATAATTTCTAAAAACTGAATTATTTATGAATGTTGAAAGAAATTATGTTAGAAAATTATATTTCTAACCAAATGTAACTTAAATTATTTTAGATAACAATTAAATATTTATAGAAAATCTATTTATTATAAGAATACGCTTTTAAAAATCTTTAATTTTAAAAAATTATATTTATTTATAATCATCTTAAATAACATGAATACAAAATTACATTCAAAATTTAAACATTCAAATTTTAAATAAAATAAAAATAATTTAAAATATAAATAATTTTTTTAACAAATATAGTTTCAAGCAACCCCAAGCCAACTATATTTTCGAAAAAAATAATAATTTTTTTTTCGCGAAACAAATTAATTGTGTTGTGATTTTAAACAAGATACCAATTTTAAATATCTTTACTTTTTAAAATTTAAAATTTTATTTATAATCAATTTAAATAACATCAATACAATATTATATTCAAAATTTAAACATTAAAATTAAACATATAATTAAAAGTGAAAAAAATAAAGTTTCAAGCAACCCCCCACCCCCACTATATTTTCGAGAGAAAAAAACATAATTTATTTTTTTTGGGGGGGAAAATTAATTAAAAATTTATTTAATTAATAATTTATTCTTTTCGAAAATAATTTAAGTTACATTTTGTTATAAATGCAATTTTAACATTATTTTTTTCAACTTTCGTAAATAATTCAATTTTTAGAAATTACCAAATTATTAAAGTTGTAAATAATTTATTTTTATTTATACATTAAATATTTTTTATTATTTCAAAAAATATTTTTTATTTAAATATGATTTTTAAATAATTATATTTTCCTTCATATTCACCCCTACAACTATAATGTCACATATGATGCATAGTCACCCAAAAATAAATTAAAAAATAAGTTTTTTTGTTTTTAAATTCCACATAAGCCTAGCAGGTCACTTTTACCTGCTGTAGCAAGTCGCAGAACTAAAAATCTAAAAACAACTCACTTAAAGGACTTAATATCAAAATTAAAATAAGTAAGGACTAAATCTCCAAATATAGATGTTAAACGGGCTGGCGCCAGCCCTATAGGGTCAGCCCTAATGGGCTTCGGGCTAAACGAACTTTGGGCTAAATGGGCCACTATTAAACGGCTAGCATATTACGAACCTAACCCTAACCCTAGCAGGGTTCGGGCTAAATGGGCCACTATCGGGTTATAAGCCTATAAGTCAAAAAATTAAAAATTATATATTTAAATCTAAATTTAAACTCGAACATATATAACATTTAAGTTTAACATGGTAAGTTAAAGTATTCATTATAAAAAAATCTTGCATAGTTTATAATTATATTGCATTAATAGAATTATAAATATTTAAATATTTTATGATCTAAAATTTTAAAATAAAATTATAATAATAAAAATAGCATTATATAATATATACCCATATAAAATATGAAAAAAATACGTTTTAAAAAAATATTCATATGATTATAAGTCATAGTTTTAACTTTTAAGAATTATATATTTAAACCTATTAAAGATGAGGAGATGTGGGCTTGAAGAAATATAATTGTAATAGGTAATATGTATTAAAATAGATTTATAATATTAGAATTATATTTATTTAAAAAACACAATTGCGCTAGCCCTGGGTTAACTACAAAGTGCTAGCCCTTAACGAGCCTCGGGGGCTAAACGGTCCGGGCTAAAAAGGCCCGGATTTAAATGGGCCAAAATAATTTGGCCCTAACCCTCTGCGGCCCGTTTAACATCTCTATCTCCAAAGTGGTCCACTTAGAGGACTAAAAAATTAATTTGTCAAACTTGCTTCTTCCACACAACTGCTGACTCTTTTGACGTTGCTTACTGCATCGCATCTAGTTTCATACTTAGAATGGATATTTGTTCTGTGAGCATGGCTATCATATCCTCATCCTGAATTTTCGTGACACGTCTATTATCGGATCTCTTGGATGGCCACTGTAACTATTATTTGCCATCTTCTCTAACAGTTCCAGTGCCTCATCTGGATATTTCCCTAGTAGATGGTCCTTGTGTTGCCACTTAAACCATTATAAAAATACTGAACCTATTGGTAATCGGGATATCCATGTTGAGGGCACTTCCTTAGTAATTCTCTGAATCCATCACATGCCTCATATAATGGCTCTAAATCTAACTGCCTAAACTGGGCAATTTTAGATTTCAGTTGCAGCATCTTACTAAGGGGAAATATTTGGCTACAAACCGGTGACTTAGTTTAGCTTAATCTACTGTGGGTGGTGTTAGAGAGCATAACCATCACTTAGCCTTATCTCGCAGAGAGAATGCGAAAAGGCGACATCGAATGGCATCCTTAGAGAACAGTATCGCGAAAATCTCTAAGAATTGCACTAGATGCACGTTTGATCCTCAACGGTTGTTCCCCAAACGATTCTTGTGAGACCATCTGGATCAATGCAGGTTTTAGTTCAAAGTTATTTGCATTGATCTGCAGACGGGTCACACTCCCATAAGTCCGACTACCTTTTGGCTAGAAGTAGTCCCTAACTATCCTTCTCGTGGGTCTTTTCATAATCCGATCATGTACATCCGCCCCAGGTGGGCATTCCTCATTGTTCCTGTTATTTCCCGACATTCTGATTAGTCCCATCCGCCATTACTTTAGATCTTTTCCTTAGTTGTTTTGTTGTCTTCTCGATTTCTAAATCAATGGGTATTGGGGCGGGTAGATCCAAACGCGTGATCATACACTATCCGCATTTAACAAAACAATGTTAGAACTAAAGAAATAAAATAAAAAAATAAAAAAAATCGAAAAAAAAGAAAAAATTTACAAAATAAATTGAAAAAAAAGAAAATAAAATAAATATTTACAAAAAGCTTCAATTAATATTGAACTACTTATTACTATATCTAAGTAGAATCTTTCAATCAATGTGAACGGCGCCAAAACTTGTTCGCCAAAAATATTTGGATCTTACTACCGCAAGTGTACAATTGTAGTTTATAAGATAATATCAAGCAAGGTCGTATTCCCCAGGGATTCACTACGAAACACTTAGACTAAAATAACATCGCATTCCAATTTTATTGTAGCGACCGAATATCACAAGTTTATAAAAATCAAAAATAAAAAAAAAATCGAACCCCACAAGTATTTTCAACAAATACGAAAGCAACCCTAGGAACATAATCTCTACATGCTTCTTCAATATTAAATCCAATTAATGTTTAACAAAACCAATTCATGCAATTTTATGGGATCAATTCCTAAGTTAGTCTATTCCCCCTCCCCGAGGCATAAAACAAGAGATTAATAACAATTATAGATCTCCGATCGTTACAACTATTATAACTCCCAAAAGATCTATAAATTGACTCCCACAAACATTTGTAGATATCCCAACTCGTTACACCCGTTTATGTCCGAATTCAATTTTCATCTTTGTTAGAACTCCTCTCCCGAATTTCGCACTAACAAATATGACATGCTAATTATTGATCAGATAATAAGCAATTAAGAATAAGCACTCGAATTCATAAAATAGAATACATGAATCAATTAAGAAAACAATCAATTAAGATTTAACATGAATCCACATTTTTTATTATGCCCTAGGATCCGAAAGATTAGCCAAACATTGATAACAAATTCATAGAAAAACTTGAAATCAACATTGTGACATCGTTTAAGTACAAACAAGATTGAGATCTAAATTAAGAAAGAAACCCCCCTATTGTCAGGATGGATCCTCCTTCCAAGCCTTCAAAGCTCTTGTGCTTCCGTAGATGTGAAAGGCCTTGTGGTGTTCTTCATAACCTAGCTCTCCTCTCTTAGAAGACCTTTGATCTTGTAATCCTATGTATTTTGGTGTGTTGTATGTTGTATGAATGAATGAATTTTCGTGCAGCCCTTGGCTCTTTATATAGATGCTTGGAGAGATCACTTGTAGAGTTCGGGTAGGAAAAGGACACACAAATCCACCACAGACAACCGCACAGCCGTGTGGTTTCACACGGTCACACCACACGGCCGTGTGGTCTTACACGCCGACCGTGCGGCTTGGTTTTGCCCCTATTTTTTCCCGAACACTTCACATGGACACTGTTTCACACTTAGGGTCCGATGGTCGTGATACTACACGGTCCGACCGTGACCGGTTTTTGTCCGATTTCTTCGCCTTTTTCGATCTTTACTTTGCACTCGTCAATCTTATATGGGCCTTCCAACCGATAGCTTTTCATTTAAGCTCGCTTTTCTATTTTCCAAGATTTGCACTACAAATATCACATCTATTCTTAAAAATAATAATCGAATTATTATTAAAAGATAGTGAATATAAATGTTCATGCAACTTTGAAACAAAAATCAAATTTCTACGAAAACTAGTAATGAAATAGACATCGTTTAAAGTTAAAATCATATCTCTAATATTAAACCTAACTATTCCCACGCTTTTGCGAAACCACCGCATCATTGCCCACTCGCATTGTGAAAAATCCTCAAAGAAGCTCTTCATAAGAACTAAGTATATATAAAGAAGAACACACATGATTAGTAGCGCCTGAATCAACTACCCAAGTAGAAGAATCTTTAACTACCAAACAACTTTCAAGAATAAGCAAATCATATTTACTTTTCTTTTTCTTCTTTAGTTAGGCGAGGTATTTTGGGCGATTCCTCTTCCAATGTCTCTCTTCTCCACAAGAGAAACATTTTCCTTCCTGATTGGAGGAACCTTTTCTTCTTGCCTTTGGAACTCTTTTTTTCTTTTGTTTTGATTCACCCCTTTTTCAAACGGCCCTTCCTCTTCTTAAAAGAAGTCGACTTATCCTCAGCAACATTTGCCTCCCTTCTTTGACCTTTCTAATAGAAATGGCCTGTTTGCACTTCTTTTGAGTAAGTGTGTCAATGAATAAGACAATTTATTTATGACATAGTTGCTCTTGAATTGGAGGAAAGCCGGTGAGAATGATTCCAGAATCAAACTCACTTGTGTACGATCATCAATAGTCGCACTTGTGTACGATCATCAATAGTCATACCACAGACAGCCGCGTGGGGCATGTGGTTTCACACGGTCACACCACACGGTCGTGTGGTCATACACGGCCAGACCGTGTAGCTTGGTTTTGCCTCTTTTTGCCGAACACTTCACACCGGACACTGCTTCTTACGCTTAGTCACATGGTCGTGTGATACCACACTGATCCCGACTGCAGGATCTTTTTATCTGGTTTCTTTGCTTTCGATCTTCTCTTTGCACTCATCGATCTTGTTCGGGCCTTTCAACTGATATCTTTTCATTTAAGCTCCGAGTCTTGTAAAACGTTACAAGAATACGCAGTATCATGACCTTCTAACGAAACCAAGTAAAATACACTAAATATACATGCAAATACATCAATTATATACCATTTTAAGTCCTAAATGCACGTATATTTTACATGTATCACCTACTTACTGGCCATTCTTCATCTTAGCATTCATAGCCATTTTCACAGCTCCATGCCTCGATTGATCGGAAGGCTGACCGAACATAGCTTGGAGAGACTCCATTATCTCATAAGCAATCTCTGTGTGCTCGTGCTTCAACCTAAGCACGTCGTTCATGCCGGCTAATAAGTAAGCATGAGCTTTGTTATTAGCGGCAATACATTTTTCATATATCTCTCGCACATTGCGTGCGACATTATAATGAGGGGTTCAGGAGGATATTCTTCCACCAAAACAAATTTGAGGTTCTCACAAACGAGTGCAATGTTCATGTTACATTCAATTTAGGAATATAAATGTGATGCATGAATGCAATAAAGCTTATCCTACCAATTCCAAGGTAATTTAATCTCACATTTGAAAAGTCGTTGTAGGGTAGGTCAAATCAAATGACGATTAAATCGAGACTATCTCAGATTAATAAAATAAATAATCAAGACATCTCATATCTTCATTTATTTATTAATAACCTTTTTAATTTAGCCTAGATACATCCAAACTATTTGATTGTATCCTTATGAGTGTTACCCATTATTTCGGATTTAAAAATTAACTCAAAATCGTCGCCGTAAGGTAGGAAAATTAAGAGTTAAATTTTAAATTCATATCCTTTCGGAGATTAAGCCTTGATTATTGATTTAAGTGAAAACCATCTGTATGGGGACGAATCTGAGCGTCGGAGGCATCACTTAAATCTCACGTTGATTTGATCAATAATGGAGGCCGTAGGATTTATTGTCACAAATCCTTCTCCCACTCATTATTTTATAATAAATCTTTCCTAAATATTTAAGTTATAAAACATCTTATGTTTTAATAACTCAACTCCAATCCTGTTGGTCTTTTTGATTAAAAATCTCTAATTTAAAAATCTAACTTTAGAAATTAAAACATAATTTTAATCAACTTTAAAAACCCAAAAGTTATCAAAATAATTAAGTGAATAGGGATAAAATGGAAAATTTTCATGAAAGAACAAAGAAAACAACGCGTGGTACTGAAAAATGTTTGTTTGGGCCTACCCGAGACATCCTGGCCCCGCCTTCAAGGATGTCCTGCTTGCCCAGTTTGCCTAGAACACGAATCCGAGTTATTTTGTTTCTAAAACATGCAATTCAGAGTTTTTTCATAAAAATCGGATCCATTTTCACAAAATTAAATCCAAACAATTATCCCAATTTTAAAATCATATAATACTTTTTTACACAAATTTAAAATTATATAAAACACTTTTATTCAAAAATTGAAAATTATATAAAACACTTTTATATCAATTTAAAAAAATATATGTATATATATATATAACACCTTTATATCAATTTCAATCCATCTCATAGATATATCATAACAATTAATCAATTCAATTATCATGATGCATGATATGCTTGGGAGTGGGTGAATAATATATCTATATGCATGGCATATATATCACATATACATCACATAAATATTGTTTTGCGAAAAAATAAATATGACTATTGGGATAAAAGGGGAGTTGTGATTTACATCAACCCTATACCCATATGACTGGATGTACAATCGAATCTACAATAGAATATTACCACTTTCTATACCCTTTAAGTTACGGGTGTACATTGATCCCATCAAAAATAAATTCAAGACATCGATTCAAAATCATTCATGCATCCATATATCAAAATATTTAAGATCAAATCCTAAACCCACTCCAAAATAAATATAATAAAGTAGATCTAGTTCTTATATCAAAAACCAAATGGTTCTGGTACCATTTGTTGGAAATTATTCGGGTCCCGGGTCAAATAAGATCCGGCTTTTCAATCAAATCGAACGGAAGCGGAAGCGAGGGATTTCAGAAATCGATTTTTAGATATAAGAACACAAGATCATGCTTATTAACTTTATTCTAACTAGAGGATCAATAAGAAAATTTACCTCTTTCGATGATTTTCTTGTTCTTCATTTTTTCTCCGTTAATCATTCGAATCCCCGAAGCTCGTAGATACCCTGATCTTCTAATTCAATCCTCCCTATCAACGGCAGTGTGTGGGAACCTAAATAATAAATCTAAGTTCCTAATTTTAATTTTTCTATGATGTACTCAACTCATAAGATCATACAATTGGGATAACTGAATAGGAGGGAATTAAAACCCCAAAACCGTCCTTAAGAAGGTGATCGCTGAAAATCTATTTTCAATTGAATTTTCCAAAAAACAATTCTTAGTCAAGAACAATTCTTTTCGTCAATTGAAAATTTCTATTATCAATTAAAAGTGGTAAAAGTAGTATGACCTCAAAATTGAATGCCTCACCAATTCATTAAAAGGAGAAAGATGGTTTATATTATTCAAACAACCTTTGTAATAATGTAACAAATGTGGGCGGTTTAAATCAATGTTATTGGGGCCGAAAAATCACATGTTAATGGTGAGATGTAATCCCATTTTTATAGGCCTTGTTCAATTAGTTTCTCACTCCAACTCAGTTTTCTATCTAATCTAGAACTCATAATTCTATATAGACTCAAACTTCAATTAATAATAATTCAATATAATTATCAACTTAATAATTATATTAATAATAAATATCTTATATTTATTTAATGAGGAAAAAACATTTACCCTCCAAACTATGCGAAGTTTTACACTTTACCTCCTAATTAAAAATTTGATGCATAGTACCTCATGTGGTACTCGAATTTTTTAATATGCCAGCTCCGATCCATTTTCGGCCATAAAACCAGAAGGAATAATGCCACGTGCCTCGCACGCCCTCCTTTTAAGGGTAAAATAGTCCATCCAAGTGTAACAATGAATTCCCGCTCAAATCATCTCACGTGGCTCGCACATGCAAGAGGAAAGAAGGGTTAATCTTCCTAATCTAGGGTTTGGGCTAAACATAAAAACAAAAAACTCTTCCAATCCCTAAAATTGTGAGACTGTACCCAAAATTAAGCTTCCAATCGTCCACACAATGGTTTGGAAAATTCGAGAAGATGGTGACCCAAGTATCTCAATCGCACGATAATGTCCTGATTATGGTTAGTAGTCCAATTTTTTTGCCTTTCTGCCACTGATAATGCTTGGGGTTTTATATTTGTTTGGTGTTTTTTGTGGTCCCCAAGCTCTGTACATGGCTGAAATCTTCATTTACTACCTTTGAATTTGATTGTTTAGTGGTTTAAGTCTTCGACATGTCTTTTTCTTGTGTTTGGTGTATTGTCCCTACAAAGTTTGGTTGTTTTAATTATTGTCTTCACTTATATTTGGAGTGTAGTGGTTGGGGACCATGTGGAGTTGATGTTTTTAGGGTTATTTTTTTGATATGGGAGTTGTGAACTTTTGACTTATAATATTGGGTCATTGATTTTTACTGTGCATTTTTTTCTTTGTGTTTCCCACCCTATAGAGATTTTTACATCATTAGACTTCACCACTCTGGGATGTTTGTTAATTTAGGAAAACAAATATATGTGGATGCTAAGATAGTGCACATTGATTATTCTGATCCATATGAGATGTCTTTGATTGAGTTAAATTTCATGGCTGTAGAGTTGGGGTTAAAAAAAAATTGTGGCTTTTCACTGCAGTAAAATAGGGGTGAATGACTGTAATGATGTGTACTTATTTGATAATGACATTGATGCTCTAGATATGGTTAATTTTGTGGATGGTAATAGGATGGTTGGGGTGTTTGTGGAACATGAAAAAATTAGTATTGAAACTACCCAATCTTCTGAGTCCTTTGAAATACCTACCCAGGACTTTCCACATGTGGATGAACCTTTACATTTTGTGGGTGATAATGATGATGAAAACAATGATATAAAAGATGGTAACAAAACCCAATCAGAACATGTGGGTGCGGAGGGAGGTATTTTTCCCTTGTTTGATGATGATGTTGAGTAATGACGATAATGATGAGCAATCCCTAGGGTCAGATTCAGATGTATCAGAAAACTTTGTTGATAGTGAAGTTGAAGTTTTTGATGATGATGGTATGTTTGATGATAATATTGATTTAGAAGTAGAGTGGGGTGGCCTACACATGTCTAAGTCTCAAACTGGGGTGTCTAGTGAACAAGGTGTAACTGAAAAGTTCAATTATAAGAGTAGAGTAACCAAGAACTTGCATAATGGTTATCCAGTTTTCAAGAAAGGATCAGACATAGAAGATCCCAAGTTTGAAATAGGTCAATATTTTAATGACATCTACCTTTTAGAAAGGCGGTGAGACAACATTCCATTAAACAAGGCAAGGACATAAGATTTGTTATAAATGATAAAACAAAGGTACAAGTCAGATGCAAACATGAAAATTGTCCCTGGTTGGTTTATGCTTCAAAGATTCAAGGTGAAGACTCAATTCAGATTAAGACCTTTAATGGGAAGCACATATATCCTAAGGTGCAGAAAGTTTATCATGCCAATTCTAAGTGGATAGCTAATGGCTATAAAGACAAGATTTGGACTGATCCTAAATGGCCACTAGACTCCAAGATGACCATCCTCCAGAAATATATGAAATTGGTTTTTAATAAGAGCCAATTATACAGGGACAAAAGACTTATTTTTAAGAAGGGGGTTAGGTCAGATGTTAAACAGTATCCCATACTTTGGAGCTATGCTGAAGAAATTAAAAAATCAAACCCTGGTATAAGTGTGAAGATCAAATGCTGACACGTGGATGTACAACCAATGTTTAAGAGGATGTACATCTGTTGGGCTGCTTTAAAGAGGGGTTTTTTAGAAGGGTGTAGGTCTGTCCTATTTTTGGATGGATGTCATTTGAGAACTATTTCTGGTGGTGTACTTCTTAGTGTTGTAGGCATAAATGGGAATAACAACATACACCCTTTTGCTTATGTTGTTGTTGAAAAAGGAAAGAAAAAGGCATGGTTGTGGTTTATGCAGGATTTAGAAATAAGTAACCCTTGCCATTGGACTATAATGTCAGATAAACAAAAAGGGTTAATTGATGCAATTGATACACTGCTCCCTGGTTGTGATCACAGGTTTTGTGTTATGCATTTGTACAAGAACTTTAAAATGGCACATAAAGGGATGGCACTTAAGAACTTACTTTGGAAAGTTGCTAGGGCTATTAAGGTAATTGATTTTGAGACTACCTTGCAAGAATTGCAATAGAGAGACCCCTCAGCATATGAGTGGCTGGTTCAAAGACCACATGCACATTGGTCTAAGTCCTTTGTTGAAAGAAACTGAACTTTTAAGATAATGTTTAGATATTCCAGCAGCAAATGTGGAAGAGCAACCTGTTAGGGATGTAAGAATAATATTACTTTTAATTAATTGCATTTTTAAATCTTAAACTTACATGAAAATATTATGTAACAGAGAGACAAGAAGATGTGACAATGGGGCAAACAACATCCGGAACATCAAAGGGTGTTAATACCATTTTAAAGGTATATAATTGTTTATAACAGTCTTTACATGATCAAAGGTGATTTATTTTTATCTTATTACGAGGGATCAAGAAGGAGCGAAAGGATTTCAACAAAATCAAAGTCCTAAACATGCTCCAATTCGTTTAAGCCAACAGACAAACTAGAAAAAGATTATTTCAACAGATAATGATGTGGAAATGAAAAGGAAACAAATTGCTCAAAGGAGATGTGTGGTTCCTTCACCTACAATGGTGACCAGAAGTAGTGCTGCCAAATGCAACTCCAAAGTCAAAACCACAGGCACCTGCTAAAACAAATCTGATTGTACCAACTCAAGAATCTCAAACAGTGGAAAAAAATTTTGGTGTGAAGAGAAAGCTAAAGGTTAAGCTCATTTCTTAGAAGGTTTTTAAAATAATTAATTAATTTGTTGATTGTAACTAAATCTTGATTATTTTTTGCAGGTCAACAAGAAACCTGAATTGGACCTCAATTCAAAGCCAGTTGGAAAAAACAAAGAAGCTTTGTCAAACTCTAATGCAATGACTAAACCTGCATGGAAAGCTCCTGGACATAGTAGTAGTGTTGTAACCTCAGATGTTATGTTCTCCACAATAAAAAGTTCAGAGTCCAAAAATACCACCAAGAAAGGATATCGAGGCGGGAAGAAGAAGCTC
Source organism: Rehmannia glutinosa (assembly GCA_016081115.2). Classification (NCBI taxonomy): domain Eukaryota; kingdom Viridiplantae; phylum Streptophyta; class Magnoliopsida; order Lamiales; family Orobanchaceae; genus Rehmannia; species Rehmannia glutinosa. The sequence continues at coordinate 27,926,589 of CM071936.1, forward strand.
TTGTCTCCGTAGCAAATGTAACCTATTCATTATGATCATTTTTTGTTGGTTGTCCAATGATACAATGCACCATTGATCTTTTTGAACAATATAGTAACTTTTGGGGGTTATGATTTTTGATGTAATGTTATTTTGCGACTAGAATGGTCTTTTTTGCCTCTTTTTGTTAGTGCAATGGATGAAGATACTTGTCTATTTTGCCTATTTTGATGTGATGAAGATGCTTTTGAAACACTTCTATACATGTTGGCAGTTTAGAAGAGTCATTTTGCCTCTTTTCGTTAGTGACAATGGATGAACATACTTGTCTATTTTGCCTCTTTTCGTTAGTGACAATGGATGAACATACTTGTCTATTTTGCTTCTTTTGATGTAATGAAGATGCTTTTGGATACTTCTATTCATTTTTGCAGTTTAGAGGGTCATATTGCCTCTTTTTGTTAGTGACAATGGATGAAGATACTTGTACAATGCTTTTGGATACTTCTTTTTATTTTGCAGTTTGCAATTTGCATTTTATTCATGGATGTAATTGAACATGTATAAAATATGCAAAGTCGTTTAATAGCTAATAAGCAAAGTCATTTACTAGCTAATAAGCAAAGTCATGGGGTTACGTAACTGGATCATGGCATGAATTCACACAACATTGAAAATTGGAATTTGTCCATGTCTAAACACTAATACATTGCATGAAACTACTACAATATAATACTTAAGCATTCCAACCATAAAGCCAAACTTCATTACATGAAGAGGTACATAACAATCCAAGATACGACCAAAACCACCCACAACCTCGATCTCTTCCGTTTCAAGTCGTCTTCAAATCTGTTAGCTCGTTTCAGTGGTCCCAATATAATTTATCGTGCTCTAGGGCACATTAGAGGGTCAATCTAGTTGAAATACGTACTATCCCCAAATTCCTGTAACACAATTTGACACATCAAAATTAGTAAAACATTTACAAGTATTCCAAAATCAAAAGGCTCAACCTCAAAATCACAATATGCCATCACTGCAACATCAATTCTGAAATCAAAGCTCAATCTCAAAACCAAATTAGGGTTCCACAAGCATTCCAAAATCAAAAAGTCAACCTCAAAATCAAATTAGGATTTCACAAAATTAAATTAGGGATTCAGAAAAATCAAACTAGGGCTTCACAAAATCAAATTAGGGTTTCATAACCTAAACCTCAGAATCCATCATTTTTCAAAAAATCAATCAACATGTCATTTTCCCAAATCAAAGCTCTATATCAAATTACGTTTTTAAAAAATCGTCTTACCCGAAACTTCTCGTAAGCCATATACCTTCTACCAGGATTTAGGTAGTCCACGTGGTCTTCTTCACTGCGTTTCGACCACATTTGCAGAAATCGTCCATGATGAACTCAGAAGTTTGCTTCCACGCTTGTTTTTTCTTCAAATTGGCGAGGCATTTTTTACGACAAGTGGTGGTAAGTGATTCTCTTTTACAATTAACAGCCAGGTTACAAAGACCATAGTACCCATACAAAATTATAAAATGAGGGCGTGCGAGGCACGTGACATTATTCCGCCGGGTTTTATGGCCGAAAATAGACCGGAGCTGGAATATTGAAAAATTCGAGTACCACAGGAGGTACTATGCACCAAATTTTTAATTAGGAGGTAAAAATGTAAAACTTCGCATAGTTTGGAGGGTAAAAAAAAATTCCTCTATTATTAAACAAATAAAATCAAAGTCAATATGAATTACTACTTAATACCCTTAAAACTAAGTTTACCATGAGGACATTTTGGCAAATCAAAAATTTCAAGAAACTTTAAAGCATATTCACAATGTTATAATAAGTATAAATAATATAATATAATAATAATAATAATAATAATAATAATAAGTATATATATATAGTTTAATCAAAGTTAGACTAATTGTCAAACCAAATAGACTAAAATTACTTCCTCACCAACTTTTTTACACTCCAAACTTAGACTAAAAATTATATTCCCTCACCAACTTTTTTGCACTATTTGTTAACGCCAACGTACATAGCGCCAAAATTTTCAAATTTGCATCTCCTTTTTTGGTACAATATCTTACAAGAACTCGTCGATATAACATTCACAACATTGTCAATGCTGAGTATTGGCCATTTCCAGGCCAGAATAAAGACGAACATAATTCACATTGGTAGATATTGTATCTGAAATCAAATCACCAGGATTTTTTACTCTTATCTTCATCTTAGATCTTTCAATAAATTATCATGGGATTATACTTTTTTTGTTGGATATATGGGGTCTATAACCTCCCTTAGGATTTACCGATAGTAGGATTCGTTGACGCTTTGTGACATCGAACCTGATGCCCTCACCTGCCGAGAGTCTCTTGTGGATTCTGGTTACGCCGCTCATGCACATCCATCGTTCGGCGCAGGGCTCTACGCTACTAGATAACACAAAGGATTAAGTACAAAAAATACTACTGAAGTTTAGTCTAATGACCAAAAAAAAAAAAGCCAGTTATCTTTCAAAATTACAAATACTCCCTTGATATGTTTCTCTTTTATAAATTTGCACCCTCTACAAAGGTATTTGTCAGAAAAATACAACCCTCAAAGAGCTGTTAGTAACGCTATAAAGAGGTATTTGTAATTTTGAAAAAGAAGTAGAGCTTTTGTAATTAGGTTAACCAACAGCTATAGCTTTGGTCTAGAAGTTGGGCCTGATCCTAACACTTTTGAATCTTAAAAGGTGATAAACCTATCTGCTTAGAGAAGGATGAGATTAACCAAAGGTCCACAGGCAATGAAACCCAGGCATAAAGCACTGGTGATAAATATATAATTTGCAGCAAACTTCATATTTCAAGAATGGTGCTAGTACTTGATGAAGATACAATCCAACAGTGGTGTAGACTACAATCCCAAATGAATACACACAATATTTCCTAATCTAAATGTACTTGAAAATGAACAAGATGAACAAACAATGTCAAAAGAAAGCTTCAAAAACGCGTATTACGCAGTTCTCTGCGTGTCCCTTTGGGTTCTTAGACTAAAACTTCCATATTCCATGTAAACTGGAAAAGGCACAAATTGTAAGCTATTCTTTCTTCAGAAAGCCTCGACGAAAGTGGTAAAAAAGAAGAAAACAAATTAACCTTTATTAGTTCCACGTGCTGCTAGACTCGAATAACGAATGCTTCACTCCCTGCGTATTGCTTTGTTACTATTGCTCCCTTCATTTACGGCTTACTTTTAGAAGTCGACTTGAGAATTATCGTCCGTTTGCACTACACATTCCAAAACAGCCTTAGAGGGTGCTCTCGTTTTCAGTACCATTTCTTCATACTCATCGTTAGAATTCGAAAGAGCTGTAATGGCGCCTCCTGCCCCAATCGAAGCCACGCCATCATGTATGACAATAGTTCTTATGACAATATTGAGATCAAAGGTTTGGTTGTAAGAGAAATATCCGATGCATCCGGAGTAAATTCCTCGGGAACTACTTTCTAACGAGTCAAGAATTTCCATTGACCTCAACTTTGGCGCACCCGTCATCGACCCGCCGAAATGCCGCTCGGACACAGTCGACGGCGCTGACGTCGACCGCTTTTTCCCGCGAATTGTGCTCACCATAGTGTGAACGGTAGCATACGATTCGATTTCCATGAGACGAGGTACGTGAACGGAGCCCGGCTCACAAACGCGTCCTAGGTCGTTCCTCAGGAGATCTACGATCATCAAATTTTCGGCTTGGTCTTTCTCACTGTAAAAAGAGTCGAAAGTCATTTGCGAAAAAGCCGAGGACAAATACAAAAATTAATTATTGCTTTTTGATTAAGTAGGGTTAATTACAATAAAACTTGAGGTTCAATCTAATTACAAAAAAAAAAAAAAAAAAAAAAAAAAAAAAAAAAAAAAAACAGCTATGTTTCAAAATTTTATATACCCGTTCGACACTTGTTCTATTTTACAAATTGCACCCTCAAGAGGGGAGTACTTGTTAAGCAAATACAAACCTCAAAACAGTATTTGTAATACTAGGATATTTGTCACTTTAAAAGAGGGATAATTACAAAAAAGAAATGAGGTTCAGGCTAATTACAAAAAACTTCATAGGTTTGTGAAAATTACAAACAACCCATTAAGGTGTGATTCCGTCTTATATTTCCCCCGTTCATGCAAAAAAACATTTCAAACACCACCACCACCACCACCCGCGATATTTATACAGTTACCCCCTCAAATTTAAGACATAATCAAACCTGGGGGGCTTTTTGTAGTTTTGAAACATCTCTGAATTTTTTTGTAATTATACCTTTTGAAATATAACTGGAGGTTTTTGTCTAAACCTCATGGGCCGATACATTCAGCATCATGTGTGTCTTGTTAATGAAAAAGTAGACTTACCTATATTGTAATCGTTGCTTGTGCAGGTCATCTTCCTCAGGAGATGCTCCACGAGCTATGGTACCTTTAATGGGCTTCGCTTCTAGAATGCCATCCCTATCCAACCGTAGGAACCTTTCAGGGGAAGAACAACAAATACATAAATTTTGTTTCGGAAAATTTAGCCATGCAGCATACGGGGCTGGGTTTTTTTTCCGAAGATTAAGATAAAGTCCGAGGGAATCTATTTCCCCAACACTTCTATTCATCTGTGTTGTAAGACATAACTCATAGCTTTCACCATTTTTAATAAATTCTTGACATTTCTCAATGTCTGTAATGTATTGCTCCCTTGATTTCTCAGTTGTAAATCCTTCTCTTGGAGAAATTTTCGAAGAAACTTTATATGCCGGACATACAGATTTTCTTTGTGGACGAAGTTTCATGTTTAGAAGCTTCTGTTCAACGTCATCAATCCAGGGAGTCGTACTCGTGCTTTCATCAAGTATAGACATTACATAAATATCATCACAATGATGATCTATAACCACAAGATTATCGGTAAAGAAAAGGCAAGCATCAGGAGCCCTTGATTTGTGACGATTCGCGTACGCCCCACATTCAACTTTTAGATCATACCTGCATTCAAGTTATTAATAATATCAGGAAGATATGCAAACCTAATAATCTGATTTGAGCAACTCATTTTTTAATTTTTTTTTTGTTTGGTTGGGGTGGGGGGGGGTTGTTTACAAAATTTATCCCTGAATATTAGCCTAATTACAAAAAAAAACCCAGTTATTTTTTAATACTACAAATACCCATTAGGGTATTCCAAATAACCCTTGAGATTTCTTTTACAAATTACCCCCTCAATAGGTGCAATTTGTAAAACAGAAACATATGTCAAGGGAGTACATGTAATTTGAAAGATAATTGGGTCCTTCTGTAATTAGGATAAACTTCAAGGAAAGTATTTTTAATTATTCCAACAACAAAAAAAAAATGCGGTTAGTTGTTTAACCCAGCTCATACAGCTGCGCTCCCATACTGCATGGTTCCATTTCTTGGACACTTAAATCATTTTATGCGAAAATATAGTTTATGTCTATCTATATCTTACATGAGATTTCCAGCAAATCATCTTCACATAACAAAATGAAATGGATTCAAATGCCAGAAGAGAGTGCTGTGAGGCCAAGAAAATTCTTGGCTCTCTACTGAATGCTTGTTGGTTCGTAAATTCTGAATGTAATAAAAGAATCTGAAATAGCTCAGTTATGACAAGTGGGAGTTAATGTAATCTGATGTCTACACTCGATAAATTATTTGAATCAGGGCCAACACCCAGCACATATTTTCTTCTACAATTTGACTTCACTTCTTTAAACAATGCCATCCTATTTATCGAGCAGATTCTGAAACAAGCAAAATATGTTCCGTGTACTTCCCACCCACAGTGGTAAAAGATCAACACCTTATACCAGATGAACACAAGGAAAGATATAAATAATTACAATGAGATAGCTGATATACCCGATGTAACCAATAAAGCCACCATAGAAATCAAAAGGCAATCCTTCATAATCTGCTACATCATAGCGAAATGACTGGAGTTCCTGCAGCACAGAGACAGATAGAAATTAATGGTAAACTTAAAATGTTCAATAATATTCCCACCAAAAGAGGGGGAAAAAGTTATACAGATAAATGGGAAGGAATAAGCTAAATTGAATCAAGACTACATTGAATTTCATTATACAGCAAACTTTCTGGGAATCAAAAACGTTTTGGAAAAATCTTCATGTCCAAAAGTTTCAATATTTAAGTATAAACCATTAACCTCGTACGCATTATCCATTACCGATTAGTTGAAATATGACAACAGAATTCAATTATTTATGTGGAATTATTAGCACATAAAAACTTATGGGCTAGTCACACACCAAGAAAATTTCTGATCCATTCCCTTAAAAATTTAGGAATTCTAATAGTATTAAAAGAAAGCACTCATAAGGTCAGATATAGACACAAAGTATTTATATATCACACTCATAAAATTACCTGATTCAAAAAGTCAAAAATCCATCTTCCAAGTAAGTACTTGTAATATTGCCATCAGCATCTTCAATAGATAGATGGCCTCCATGATTAGATGCCATATCTCTGCAACTGGTTCCACAGGTAGAGTGTTTCTCAGTAAACAAGATTATCTATAACTCATAAGAGACAACGAAAAAACTTATCCAATTTAATGGTACATCTTGTAACTACATATGACCATACCCTAACCTCTTGTTTGACAATCTAAATGTCACTTGTCTCCAGAGCGACCCTCCTTTACCCCCCATAAATGAAAAGCGAGCTCTGCTCTACACAGACGAGATGATTCATAATCAGCAATTACAGCAAAAAAAATTCTGAAAAAAAAAACCTAAATACAAAATAGGGGTTATATCCCCTCATAAATAGAATGTGATGTTATGTGATAAATAAAATCACTAGCAATGAGGAGAACTCTGAATCTTCTACACAAAATGCTCTTTCTTTTATTTTCTCCATCTACATGGTAACAAAAATTGCACAGGAAAGAAACTTCCAAAAGTTATTGAAACTCTTTATTCCAACTCATTTCACTTATGAATTATGATGGCAGTATCTGTTACAAAGTTATCTATGCATGTCAAACATTTCAGTTTTAGTATCAGGTCTAACGGGTCTAATCTAACACCTGGTAATAAAATAGCAGTTCTGGAATGATTAGTAATAAAGATTTCAGTGCATGATAGATGACCTACATCAGATCTCTTCATCAGAAAATTGATAAAAATCTGACATTAACATGAAAGTGCTATCAGCACCTTAAGTAACTGCTGACAACTGTAAGATAATAACGCCAATAGCAAACACTAAGGTCGGGGAGAAATAGAAATGAACTTGGAAAACAAGAAAGAAAAAGGTAATACTACCCAATCATATCCTAAATCCTCAATCTCACATAAATGAACGACAGAAAGTGAAGTCATTTTAGTGCCAGAGCAATCAATTAGGTCTAAGGAAGGAAATTAAACATGACGAAAAAGAAAGAAAAAGGAAGAAAACGAAGAAGAAGAAGAAGAAGAAGAAGAAGAAGAAGAAGTAACCATCTCTGTCGAGGAACTATCCAGCCAAAACGTATTCCCTGCGTGATGGTCTCCAAACAGCTCACAAAATATGTTTTCTGGCCCGCCAACTTGGCTGACAGAACATTCAACTTTTCTCCATTTCAACTTCAGAAATTTTGCATTTCTTGAATGTGATGGGTTCACTAAGTTACGGAGACTGCCGTGCTTCATGTTGTCAAATCCATTCACCAAATGGTTACTTCTTACAACATCTTGGAATAGTTGAGTTACATTAGGCACCTGCATGCACGCTAAGTAAAGCTCACTGCTCAGAGTGACTGAAAGGAGCACACTACCATATATGGGTTACTCCGATAACATATTGTGTCCAGCATAATCCTATTAATACTAAGGGATAATTACGAAAAACAATCCTCGAGGCTTGAACTAGTTAGGAATATATCCAATTACCTTTAAAAATTACAAATACCCCCTTAAGGTATTACAAACACCCCTTGAGGTTTGTATTTTCTTAACAAATACCCCCTATTGCAGGTGTAATTTGTAAAATGGAACAAATAAAAATGGGGGTACTTGTAATTTTGAAAGCTAGTTGGATGTTTTTGTAATTAAACAAAACCCCAAGGGCTTTTTTTGTGATTAACCCTATATTAATTGTTACCAGAAATTTGACAGGGATCAATATTGTTATTTAGAAGAATGAGGCCACATTTCACCACTAATTATCCCCTCCCACTCCCACCCCCCTTCCAGCGATTCTCCTTTCTGAAAAACCCAAAAAGAGAAATTCAAATAAAAAGGTAAGTACATCATATTTTTTAAAGTAGATTACCAGAATAATGACCCTTCCTCTTGCTATCCAAGGACGACCTCAATCTAAACCAATAGTCCTTTGTGATCTCTGCAAAGTTTTTGAATATTTGTCTCCCATGACAAGTAGCAATGCTCTCTGGATGAAACTGGAGCCAAGAAGCAAACCAATTAATGTTGGAATAAAGTAGCAACCAAAATCATAGAACTAATTATTAGGACAAATATTAACCTGCAAACCATAATGAGGCCTACTGGAGTGCATAATGCCCATAAGAACACTTCCATTCTGCATATCCTGTGAGTTGGAAGAATGCCGTTGCAGTCCATACGCTGATTTTGTAGATAAAGATTTAGCAAAAATTTCCGAACCAGCTTGTCTCTCAAAACCATCAAAGTATGAATCAAAATTTTGATTTCCAAAAAATGGGATTGTATCAGGGGAAGAGGTCCAGGCTATTGGTATTAGTTCCCTAGGAAGTGAGCTTGGATCTATAACAAGGGAATGATATCGAACCACCTGCATCAGGTCAATGCACAAAATATCAAACTGATTTTTTAATTATTCTATGCATTATTAGCCATAGTATTATACTAACAAACAACACAATATTAGTACTTTAATATGTATCTATCAAGAGAACTTTGTCAGACAATTCTTTCTAAGTCAGAGTACTATTGGAGATACATATCAGGAAAGTACACCGTCTTTGTTTCAGCTATATCCTCTTAGTTTTTCAGTCATATCATGAAGTTCAACAAACAAACAGAATTTTCAAAAGCACTCTGTTTAGATCAATACTATAATACCAAGATTATCTGACCAATAATTGATCACTTTGGATCAGGTTAATATATATCAAAGTTGGAGATCTTTGAAACCCACCCAAAACTCACAATAATTAAGGTAAGAGAATAATCACCAAATTACAGCAAACCACCATGCATCAACCTAGAAGGTTCCTCCTATCACAATATAGAGCCTTTCATGATACATATTCGATTCCAATTCTAAATCACAGTTTCAACCAGTTTCACAATTTAAAGTCCTTTAGCTCTTAGTTCGGCCACACCAATTAATGACCTCCCAAGAGTAGCTCTTCGTTCTCATTGTACTGATCCATAATGAATATGGTGTGAATGAAATATGGGTTGCCCATTTGTTCTGAGGATTAAGATTAATCAATAAATCACTTGACCTGGATTTTAACTCACCTAAAAGTCGGTGCCTATTCTAGATCCTAAAGAAGGCATCCAATTGTAGATGTAAGGAGTAGTTCTTCAAAGCAAAATGCTTACGTAGTTGAGGAATATATGGTTGCTCGAACTCTTTCTGTTTGAGAAGAAAGGAAGTAGTAAAAGGGATGAAAGAATACTAACTATACAAATCTTGTCTAGAAAATGAAGAAAACAACAAGACATTACTGAAGGACAGCGCAGCCCGAATTCCTTCTACAATCCTTCTCTTCAATTTTCAGGAACACAAGCAACAAAATGTTTAGGTATATAATGCTAATTATATCTTAGATTGCCACGTGACCATATAAACCAAATATATATATATATATAAAATATATATATATAATCTCCAAAAGTGGTTCTGAATATAACCACACCAAACTATATGGAAAAAGTGAGGCTTAACTAAATAATGTGGAAATATTACTGTTTTGCGTAAAAGCATATAAGATTGAGCTGACCTTAAATTCCGAATTTCGTCCAGAGGGAATCCCATGGAACAACCCACAACCATTATGCTCAATATCACTGTAAAGGTCAAAAGAAAAGGAGCTTAAACAAGATTGTGGCCACTAACTGACTAATTTAATGGAAAACTAGCTTCATATTTAAATTTTAGAATCAGGCTTTTAATTTCAAAAAATGTCCATTATGAAGAAAAGCACAGTTTTGATCATCAAGTCATAACCACCTTCAACTGTATGAAAACAGTACAAAAGGAATATGCGTTGAACCTGAATGTCCTTATAACTGTAGCATGCAAAAACTCCAAATAATCAAAATAAAAAAAAAATTATCTTACCTTAGTCGTCCATGAATAGGTTCAGGAGCATGGATGATCTGAGCACCATGGACATAACCTAACGCCTGTAAATCATTTCACTTGTTCATGTCAGATGAAGATCAGAACATGGGCTACAAGGTGATAGTTGATATACAAGCAAACTCATGGAAACATCAACAGCTCCGATGCTTCATCATTATTCATCATTAACTACACCTTATCCCACTACGTGGGGTCGGTGGTGTGAAGTTTATAGTGTCATTGTTTAAAATTAGTTGACACTATAAATTCACACAAAAAAGCAAAGTGGCAAAGGTTTACGCCGGATGCCCTTCCTGACGCAACCTTCAAACGAAGGAGAAATGAGATGAAATTCCAAAACCATCATCATCATAAGATTTTCCACTTGCATGGAAAATATCATGAGAAGGCGATGAGTTGAGATAGTTGCTCTAGTCATGTCCCATTACAAGATTGATATTGTAAAATCAACATGTATATCATGGAACATGACGTGAAAACTGAAAATAAATCAAATTGTATAAATCTGATGCTTGATTAATCAAATTGGAACGATGACAAATCAATCAATCAGACAAGGTGTTATAAACCACATCAGGTTACAGAGACTGACTAGGCCAGCACTATGTGAACGTCTAAATATACCTGGTGGCCAAGGCAAACACCTAAAATAGGGATGTCCGTGCATTCCCGCAGCAGCCTGAGGCATAATCCTGGATGTACAAATAAGTCAATGACTCACTGTTAACAATCAAGATAAAATAACCCAAGTGCAATATCAAATAGAAATTCTTTGGCGCTATAAAATGTTATAATTGACAAAATATCCAAAAACATGAGAACCACAATGGAAGAGGTTCAAATGCTCCAAAACAAAGCAGAACATTTTTTGTTCTGGGACCTTTTGCACTTATAAATATCTTTGTCATGCCCAGCAAGAATGTAATTACGACCATTTACTGAAATCTTTTTCTTTCTTGAACTGTTATTGCACCACAAATATGTTCTACTTATTAACTTCGTCGTTTGATCATGGGACCTTTCAAATCTTTGAGAGAGTTTTCTCCACCAAGAAATCTTAAGCATCAGAGGGGTCAAACAAACTCTTCTGTTCGCCTCGCATCATCACTTGTAGTAAGTTTTGGTTACGTATGTGTTTTGGGAGAAGAAATGTTTAGACAAGCTTAATAATTCACGCTGAGGCTTGTGCTTGTTCAACTTCCAAGAGATACTTTCTTGGAAGATATCCATAATATCCATATAAATATAATAGGCAAATGGTTATATAACAAGCAAAAAGTGCTTGAAATGCAAATTTCAGATCTAACCTACATCAGCAGGACATGTTGGAGAACCAGGACCAGGAGATATCACTATATTGTCAAATGCCTTCTCTTCATACAAGTAATGACAAACATCTTCCCAAGACCACTCATCATTATGAATCACCACTGGAGGCACTGTACAGTTTCAAAACGAAAAATAAAGTGTGTCAAAAGTATTCCTTTCAAAGCTTATCACAGAAAACCTTCCTCAGTATACAGAGACAATTGCCACCAGCTAAGGTGTGGACCTATTTCAGATTCTATATGATTTGATGACATAGTGCAAAAATATTCACCATGAGGATAATTAAGCAAAGAAGACAGAAATGATTTCTGCATCCATTTTTTTAAATTAATTTGACAGTAGTCCCACTAAACAGAGCTTCATTTAACCAATCTCACCGAACTGTAACGAGAAACTAAAAGTAAATCTAGAAGCCAAATCTTTATATGATACTTTGAGCTGACAGGTAAACACAGAAAAATAGAACGAACAAAAATGTTAGAAAAAAGCATGATGTACACAACTAGATTATCATGTAAGAATCTAACATCTATGAAATGGCTGTTCTGTAATTCCCAAGTCCTTGAGACAAACAAAGTTCAGTTTTGTTTCATAAAAGGAGGGTTTCCTTCTATCAATCTACAAGTTACAACCAAACAGTTAGCTGAGTTACAGAAGAAACAGGATGATACAGAAAAGGAAAGGGAACGAAAAGTGAAACTTCAACTTATGGGCGTACAGAATACAACTGACTTTAGCTTCATCAAAATGGCTCAAATAATGAAAAAGGTTTACATAAGAAAAATGAAACCAGCCTCTAATAGGAATCGAAAATATATAGTACTGAAAACTAAATCCATGCCACAAAACTCCACTTCATTGCCCGATTTCCCACGTTTCTCGAAATAAAAACCTCCAATCTCATTCTATTGCTTTCAATAGTACAGAGCACACTTTAGAATATGGAATGCTTCTATAACGATATCTAATAGAAAATTTCCGCAGTAATTCCCCTGGTCCTATTATACAGATCAACATCTGAACCGACCTAAAGTTGGTCCCACAATCAAAAGTTATCAACATAAATACTTAGAAATGATCATACTCACTGAACCCCACCTCACCCCTCTCTTCCCATCCTCATACGATGATTCCACTATGAGCTGATTCCTTTAAATATAAGGTTATAATGATAAGACACTCATCACACCATAGAAGGTTGAGAAAGATCCAATCTATTATCTATCTTCAATCAGGAAGCTCCTCTCATGAAAATCATCTCAAACATTTCCGAGTGTACTTTATCCATTCTAATAATAAGCCCAAAATTTACTTAGCAGAAGCTAGAACCTTTGAGAAATCACATGATAATTGATTTATATATGTATGTCTGTGTGTGTGTGTGTTCGCTTTGGCATGCATCTCCAAATTGAATTTTACATTTCAAAACTACCCACCCTCCATTCTGTAGGGGATATAGGCCATACGGAAGCTTACCCTGATAGTAAATAAAGCACTAAAAGGAATGTGTTATGTATCTGCTAGATACTGCAAGATAACTAAGTATAAATGCTGAAAACGCAGTAATGGCAAAACGAAAGAAACCTTACATCCATTAATGACAGACAGCTCCTGGTAAATATTATACGTGTAACTATCGTAATTGTCAATCAACAACGTTCGTACGAACTCCAACTTCAAAGACGGTTCATACAGCTGCTTCTTCCCGACATATGACCCTTCCAATTGCCCTGGGACTAAATGGCTCGAAACAAATGCCTTTTTCAAAACCCCATTATGTCTGTCTTTCCAGTTCAAGTCACCAAGTCTACTGAAACATTTTGGAATTACCGATTTCAAATACTTGTTCTGTGAAATGGTCTCTAAACAAGAAAAAGAAATCTCAGTTGAAGAAGAACACAAAGGAAAACCCATTATTTCAGGTTAATCTTGTCTCTTCTTCAACAAACAAGACAATGAAACAATTTCTTTCCCACAATTCAAGGAAGTTCCAATTGACCCAATACTCCCCTGCAAAACATTAGCCAAAAAAAAAAAAAATGGCATCAAAACATTGTATTACTTCAAACCTCACCAAATTAACAAATGGGTCAATATTAGAACTAGGAAAATGGATAAAAACAGATGAAATGAAATGGGTTTGTGAAAAAAAGAACACAAACGTGGAAATATTAACAGATCTCGATTTTTAAGAATGATTAACAAAAAAAAAATTGTAGATACTCAACATTAAGCTAAAAACGTACCTGCAAGAGGTAAAAAGTATCAGGATTCAATTTTTTTCTATTTATTTTCCGTTATTCCAGCTCTATTTTTCAGTTTTTGGGGGATGAGGCGTTTTGTAGCCACCTCTTTTTTTGAAGAGAAGAGTCGGCGGGTATTTATTTGTCTGCGTGCAAGAAATCAGTTCTTTTCTGTTTGTTTGGTTTTTCTTTTTTTTTTTTTTTTTTTTGAGAGGCAAGAAATTAGTTGATACCAGGAAAAATGAGAAGGCTAATTTTGTAAATATAGGAAAGATATCAGTCAATGGGTTGTTGATACGTGGTTAGAGGTCGACCGTCATTCCACCCACCACCAATTCACCAAACGTTAGATATGGCCATATGGTTGGTCAGATCGGACTTTGGCCCAAAAGATTTATAGCTTAAGTTCATTTGGGCCCATCACATTTCACAAAATATTTATTTTTTTGGGGTATTAATTTGAAGAAGTTGACGTCGGAATCCGAAACATCCACGTGTCAATGAATTATACGGGATTTGATGTAGCGAACAGTAGATGGTAAGGGATGTGGATTGTCGTGCGAAATAGCAATAGAGCTTTTTCAGACATTTGTAATTCATCGTCTAATTAGACATCTTATTTAGCTAGAAATAGACAGATTCTTAAAAGAATGTGGTTTAGCCATTGGCTCTCAATAAGATGTTAATAGGTTTTCGTGGCATTCTCCCTTCTATCTATAGACATTGTCACTTTGGCAAGAGAAGGGGTGTTTGATCCGACGAATGGCCAAGTTAAGTATGGACAACTCTCTAAGCGCAACTACGTTCTAACGCGGTTACGGGCGACTCCCTTGTCCAGTAACCATTCCGAGTGGGGAGTACTACCCACAACATGAGCAAATTCAGTGTGCCCCCAAAATAATTATCCCATTTTTTCTAAGGAGAGAAAAAAATTATATATTTTTAAAGGAAAAAATAGTTGGACTGGGGGAAAAATTGGGCTAGGGGTAGGCAAGTCGCTGGCTATGCCCCTGGTAGACAAATGAAGTAATAAATATTATATTCGACCCCAAATAGTAGGTCGTATTTGCGCTTTGATTAGCTCGGAACAATGCTCTGTTAATAAGTTTCTTACAAAATAATTTGCAACCCCTTCTTTATAATAAATTAAGGTCTATAGTAGAGAATACCCTCTATACTCTATCATCCATAAGCATATGTTTAATGATCACTTATATTGGTTATGTACCCAATATTCCTGTTTTTAGAAAAAGGTGCCAGGCAATTGAGGGGGAATTGATGGACATTAAATGCTTATGAGCTTTCAATGTTGGCGTGCATTAATAACTGATACACATTTAATGTGATATGACTTGGTGATCTCTTTTTTTATCCACGAGGGCTTTTCGACTTCTAGCTCGAGCCGAGGGCTCGAGTTCTTGCTTCTAGCCATTTTAGGTTTAGGTCGAACAGGTCAGACCTTCGAGTCAGATGTCAAGATAGGTATTTACCCTTTGTTTGATACATGTAAGGCCAAGTACAACACGTACATTGTTATATTTTAGTTTTCTGATCATAAAACTTAAAAAGTTTTTAAAATTACCACATAAATTGTGATTAGGAAAAATCATATTATCACTGGAGGTTCAAATAAACCGCACTATAAGGCCTTTAAGTTTTATTTAATTTATTTGTATTTAGTACTTGTTATATCAACTGTAATTATTACATTCACATCTAAATACATTTTCAAAACCCTTTTTGGTTCCTCTAAATCTACTTTGGCTCATTGTTCTCTCCAAAATAGTATATCTCATTAATTAAAGGACAAACAATCATGCTCTCGTCAGCCTTCCACTTACATGTACTTTGTTATTTGCTATTAAGTAGTTAATCGTGAACCAATATTACTATACGTGTGGGCCGTTTTGATAAAATATTTAAACAAACAACTACAATAAGGCCCAACTGAGTTTTGGGCTATTTAAATAATTGAAAGATGTTTATTGTGTCCTTGGCCCATTGTGTTCTTCGAAGAGATATGGGCTTATTCCAATTTTCAGGGCCCAAATTAACCACTAATAACCAGGCTGTTTTATTTGTGATTAAATTAAACTTATAAGAAGTGTGGTTAATTATGGATAACATGCAGTTGATCATAAAATGCTCCACCTCCTTGAGATTGATTTCTCACCGAGTTCCGCTGCGAACCTGCACAAAAAGGGGGTCGGAGGGGTGCTCCGGCGTGCCCTCTCTGATGCCTAAGTCAGAAGAGTGTTCAACAAGAAAGAGGCGAAAATATAAAAGTGAATATAAAGTGTGATTAAGTCAAGAATGAACCTGGACTTGGATTTTTATAGCTTAGCCCTGATTAGGGTTTCCGAAAAATCTGGGTTCTGTTACGATTTGGTAACAGAATCATGATTAAGATAGGATCGAATCTCCAAAACCCTAATTTACCTTCTGAGAACCGGGCCCGAGCTGACCTCCTGACCTTCAGGTCATCATTCCCACTATCGAAAACTCTTATAGGCACCTCAGCTAATCTAATTCGGCTTACTAGCTCTTCAGGTCACACAAAAGAGAATTTGACCAGCCCAATACTTAGAAATCTATAAAGTGTTGGAAAATATTACAATGGTTACTTATAAAACAGAAACATAAAATTACAAGAAATATAAAACCTAACTATTACAAGTCTTGAATCTGACAGAACTTGAAAAATAAAAGCCGAGTCGAGTAGAACTCTATCTGCAAGACAAATACGTCCCGACTAGTGCTCACGATTTGACGTAATGTCCCCAAAGATAAAACGACTTTATCTCCTTTGTGTGCGTGAGTAGCACCCACGACACAAAGGCACCTTTCGAACTCGAAGGAGCGAGCGAATCTTTGGACACGAGTGCGAGAAGGAAGTGTTCTTGAAAATGTTCTTCAAAAGTTATGACACTTTTATCGACACTTGAAAAATATGCGAGAGATATGCGATTTTTCCGTGTATACTAACTCCATTTTTTCCTTACTAACTCCTCTAAAAAGAAACGACCAAGACTTATATAGACCATCATTTCCAACACTTGTAGGGAATTAAAGATTAAGAGAGTGGTCATTCAACCACATGTAACTCCCATGAGTTACAAACCTCTTATATGACCACTACTTGAGGAGTTACAAACTCCAAACGCCACATGAACCTGACACACTCCAATGTCTGATTCATCCACACATGAACCTAGACACCTCCAATGTGTAGATTCATCAAAGCCCAACCGTTACTTGAAGTTTGGGCCAAGCCCATTTTCAAGTTACAAATCTAACTAAACCTGAACCCGAGCCCAAAGGGTCGGTCCGGTCCAAGGCCCATTTGTGATCATACACTTGTGTTATAGTATATCCAACCAATAACACCTTATAGTATTTATACTAGGATAAACTATGCCCATTCGCGTGGCCAACATCGTGTATTAATTTCTCACTCATCACCAAAATTCGATTTTGAGAAATAAAAAATACTACGAACATCTACTCGAAAGGTAGATTAACAATTCACAATTTAATTCCTCTAGGATTAAATTCTTAGCCACCAAAAATTTGGTCAAAGTTGGATCGACGCCCGCTTTATCAAAACCAAATTTCCAACAATCCCCCACATGAGTGGAAATTAATGCATGCATGAATGCAGACACGCAACCAGTCCTCAAGAGACAATACTGCATCTGGAAAGGTAGCTTGTGGCTTTGAACCTTTCGTAGTTAATACTATCGGGTACACTGGCGGCCTAGTGGACGCAATGCCTTGAACTATTCCTCCACGGTGTATACCGAGACAATAGCATTAACACAGTAAGGTCTCAACCCCTCATGTTCTCACGTTTTGTGTCCGTTTCTGGCCATGGACACCACTTTGGATTCATAAGTGTTACTTTGAAGCGGCCCTCACTTCTCACTTACATAGGTGATCTCCTATCCGAGTATCCTGCCATACTCTACCTCAACGAGGTGTAGGAATTATTAAAAGTCAAATGACTTAGCCTCGCCACAACTTGCAGGTGTTTCAACACTTGGCATTGCTCTCCAGGGATGGGTTGAAACATTGTTTCCAAGTGTTACCACATAACTTTCATAGCTTAGTTTTCCCATTGAACCAAGTTCCTGGGATCTCCAGTCATCATGGTTGGGTTACCACTATGATGGTTATTTTACTTTGTGGACTTTAAGCCCATTCCCTCTAGCAATTTACTCAATTGATCTCGATTTAGTCCTTTCGTCAAAGGATCTGCCACATTGTCTTTTGACTTTACGTAGTCAATTGACATCTCACTATTTGAGATCAATTGTCTAATGGTATTGTGTCTCCGACGAATAATATGTCTAGACTTACCGTTATACATATTACTTGCGCGCCTTCCTATAGTGCTTGGCTATCACAAATGAATCATCACCGGGCACAGACTTCCTCCAACATGGAATATCTTCCAAAAGTTTCAAGCCACTATGCTTCTTCACCACTTTATCCAAAGCTATAAACTCGATTCCATGGTGGACCGAGCTATACACGCGTTTGCTTCGTGGACTTCCACGATACCGCACCACCTCCAATGGTGAATATGTATCCACTAGTGGAATAGGAATCTTTCGAATCCAAAATCCAACTAGCATCACTATACCCTTCAAGTACAGCTGGATATCTCGAGTAGTATAGCCCATACTCCAAGGTATACTTCAAGTATTTTAACACCTTGGTTAACGTTTTCCAAAGCTCGTGGCTTGGATTGCTCGTGAACCTACTCAACATATTTATAGGGTAGGCCAAGTCTGGACGTGTACAATTTGTAATGTACATCAGACTGCCTATAATACGTGAGTATTCCATCTAAACCACTGGTTCTCGCTTCATTAGCAAACGATTTACACTTAAATCAATGGGCGTCTTTGACGGTGAATCACAAAAGCATTGAATTTCTTGAGCACTTTCTCCATATAGTGGGATTGTGACAAGGTAATTCCATCACAAGTTCTGCTGATTTTTATCCCCAGGATCACATCAGCAGTTCCCATATCCTTTATGTCAAAGTTTCTCTTTAACATTCTTTTCGTGTCCATGATAGTATCATGACTACTGCCCATGATTAACAAATCATTTACGTATAGACAAACTATGACAAATGCTTCTGATGTCCCTTTGACATATATGCATTTATCACACTCGTTGATTTTAAACCCATTTGACAACATCGTGTTGTTAAACTTAAGATGCCATTGTTTTGGAGCTTGTTTCAGTCCATACAAGGATCTTATCAACTTGCACACCTTCTTTTCTTGATCGGGTGCAACAAACCCTTCAGGTTATTCCATATAGATTTCAGCATCTATCTTTCCATTCAGAAACGCCGTCTTGACATCCATCTGATGAATCTCTAGATTGTGCAAAGTAGCAATCGCGAGAAGCACTCGAATAGACGCAATCCTCGTTACCGGAGAATAAGTGTCAAATAAGTCATACCCTTATTTCTGTTTAAAGCCTTTGGCTACAAGTCGTGCTTTATACTTATCAATAGTTCCATCTCGCTTTATATTCTTCTTTAGGATCCACTTACATCCTAAAGGCTTATGACATGACAGGGGAGATCAACCAACTCCCACGTATGGTTTTGCGGAATGGACTCGATTTCACTATTGATTGCTTCTTGCCGAGCGAGCATCCGGACTACTCGTGAGCCTCTTTAATCGAGTTCGGCTCACCATCTAACATCAATGTTAGAAAGTCAGTCCAAAGGACTTAATTCTTCACCACTCGGTGTTGAACTAATCGTTTCTATCAAATGAGACAAAGCGATGTCGTATCGGATGTTGTTCCGATGTTATAACATCCGGCAAAGACCTTCAAGAATATCTTCAAGCAAATTTGTTCCGGATGTTATAACACCGTAAGTAACACTCCAACAACACCTCCAGAAACATCTGAATACATTTGTTTCTTTAAACTTCCATTTATCCTTTCTTTATAAGGATAAATATTCTCAAAGAATATAGCATTCTTTGACTCAATTATGGTACCAACTGTCATTTCCGGATTTTCTGACTTATGTACCATAAAACGATATACACTACTGTTAAGTGCATAACCAATAGAAACACAATCGACCATTTTAGGACCGATTTTCACTTGCATTGGTTCAGGTATTGCAACATTAGCCAAACACCCCCACACTTTAAGGTATTTATAAAAAGACTTACGTTTTTTCCACAATTCGTAAGGAGTCTTATCTTTCCCTTTAAGTGGGATTTTATTCAATATGTGGTTCGCCGTTAACACAGCCTCCCCCCACATATTTTGTGTTTCTTTGTTCAACTCTGGATTATGCCAGAACTTACACAGCTCTTGGTCTTTAGCATTAGAATGCTTTCCATTGTTCTAAAACCATAGAACCTCATTCCAACAATAACGTTAGAACCTCATTCAAACAAATTTCATAACATTGTTCCGACAATGTTGTTCGAACCATTTACAGCATGTGTGACCTTAGATGTTGTCACACCTTCAGCAACATTTCAGACCTCACACTTGGTTCTCAAACTGCCTTAGGTGTTACAACACTTTTGGCAACACCTCGTGCAAATGTCTTTCAGTGTCTGATTCTGGTGTTACAACACCTCAGACAATACTTTCTGCAACTGTGGTACAATGTCGCTTCTGGTGTTACAACACCTCCGACAACACTTTCTGCAACACTTAAATCTGCAACTGAAGCTCGAAAGCCAAAATGAGATAGAAAGTATGGTTATACCCCTTCATCATTGGATCCGTTAGAATTCTTAAAAAGTATTCCAACAATCCAAGACCTTTGTCTCAAGTCTCTACCAAGACTTTCATGGATTTAGCTTCAGACCCTCGATTGCTTTCTTCGATTTTCAATCGAACAATCAGATCACTAATCCAAATTCTTTCCAGCTATGCATTTAGGAATTCATGAAAATTTTCCAACCTGGTAACAACATCTAAACGATGCAAACCATTTGGAATTTTTCATTTAAACAATATCCCTTCAGCACGAATATCATGCGGGATCAGTTGAAACTTTTGGACTAGTTTCAACACATTTTTGGATTCTTGGAATCATCCATTTCTTAATCCAAAAAACTAGAAATAACGAACCTCTTGGAATCACATCCTCATTTCGTATTTCTTTTCAAAACCATGAACTTGTTGGAAAAACATCCTCAGTTCAAACCACACAATACATACATTAAAGTGTACAACTAAGTCTGTTAAAGACAAAGTTACGGCATATGCAATTATCATCCTAGCCCCACGCTTCAAACACAACGCGTTTTTAGCAACAACAACAATTCCAGCAACCACTGGAAGGTCTTCTGTCAGATTCATCTCCAAGCCAATGCTCTGTTTCTTCTCACCATCGCGAAGGTACGATATTTGTCTTGCGATTATTGGAAAATATTACAATGGTTACAACGGGAAAAGCCTTCAAGATGGCTTACAAAACAGAAACATAAAATTACAAGAAATGTAAAACCTAACTATTACAAGTCTTGAATGGATTCCAACTCCAGAAGCATGAATCTAACAGAACTTGAAAAACAAAAGCCGAGTCGAGTAGAACTCTATCTGCAAGACAAATACGTCCCGACTAGTGCTCACGATTTGACGTAATGTCCCCAAAGATAAAACGGTTTTACCTCCTTTTGTGCGCAGAGCACTCCGACACAAAGGCACCTTTCGAACTCGAAGGAGCGAGAACTGGTTGCTGGACACGAGTGCAGAAGGAAGTGTTCTTGAAAATGTTCTTCGAAAAGTTATGACACTTTTACCGACACTTGAAAAATATGCAGAGATATGCGATTTTTCTGTGTATACTAACTCCATCTTTTCCTTACTAACTTCCTCTAAGCAGAAAAACGCCTAAGACTTATATAGGCTATCATTTCCAACACTTGTAGGGAATTAAAGATTAAGAGAGTGGTCATTCAACCACATGTAACTCCCATGAGTTACAAACCTCTTATATGACCACTACTTGAGGAGTTACAAACTCCAAAAGCCACATGAACCTAGACACCTCCAATGTCTAGATTCATCCACACATGAACCTAGACACCATGAATCTAGACACCTCCAATGTGTAGATTAATCAGGCCCAACCGTTACTTGAAGTTTGGGCCAAGCCCATTTTCAAGTTACAAAACTAACTACACCTGAACCCGAGCCCAAAGGGTCGGTCCTGGTCCAAGGCCCATTTGTAATCATACACTTGTGTTATAGTATATCCAACCAATAACACATTCTAGTATTTATACTAGGATATACTATGCCCATTCGCGTGGCCAACATCGTGTATTAATTTCTCACTCATCACCAAAATTCGGTTTTGAGAAATAAAAAATACTACGAACATCTACTCGAAAGATAGATTAACAATTCACAATTTAATTCCTCCAGAATTAAATTCTTGGCCACCGAAAATTTGGTCAAAGTCGGATCGACGCCCGCTTTATCAAAACCAAATTTCCAACATAAAGGTCCCATAAACCAATTTATTCTGGGTAAGAAGCCTCATCAGTTCGGTCCAATAAGCCAAACACATTATCTCAGCCCAAAAAGGACTCGATACAAGAGCACACCACTTTAGCCCAATAGGTTAAGCTCATCACCTCGACCCAATGAGCAAAACTCCTCGCTTTAGTCCAAAAACAAAGCTCAACAAATGGCTCAACAAGGTTCTTCAAGATCAATATAAGGGCCTTCCAACGCACCCAATAAGCACGGATCATCAACTCAAATTTCATTCTATATTAACCTCATCAATTTCTCCCCCAACTATGGTTGAAAGACACCTCAACCATAGTTAAATATATGCTTTGAGCCGACTTGGCACAGGTTTTCTTTACCCTTTTGGATTCCTGCCTCTTGAGTGCCCTGTCTTTTCAAATACCATCATAAAGAGACCTGACAAGACGTCCTTTCAAATCCTAATAGACATTCATCCCCCTTGGATCAAGTCTTGATCGACGGTCCATTTCATTCCTCTTCAAATTCATTCTCTCCCCTGCTCTTATAAAAAGAAGCCTACCTTCTCCATTTCCCATTTTCCTCTATTGGCCTCAGAGAATACATTTTAGAATTTTAAGCTAATCACTCCGGCGACCTTCTCCAAATTCTGACAGCTTCAAGCGTCCCAGGATTTCTACATTCTCTCCTTTGTAGTCTCCTTTCACCTAGTAGGTACTCCTTTCTTTCCCTCTCTTCTATTTTTTCTTGCTTATTCTTCATGACTTCTTCTTATTCTCCTTCAACCCCCCTAGACCCATATATCGCTGAGTTGGAACGGTGGACTTCTAAAACGGGTTCAACTTCTCAACCTCACCTTATTACCAAAATTCCCCCTTCAGATTTCGATGCCATTGAATCGAGCTTCGATTCGGATACGAACTCGGGAATTATAGAAATCTGAGCTCCGAGCTCGGCTCCCTTAGCTAAATATCCCCATGATTTCAGGGAAACTGCCATAACTGCCCATACAATCCAAAATATTAAGAGAAATGCAAAAATCCCTTCCTCCTTCCATTTAGCTTCACCCAGCACCTCGGATAGACTTAACCGACCTCCACCGGATGCCTTAGCTTTCTTTGTAGGTCAAATAGAGGGGGGCTCCGATTTTCCCTCCATGCCTTTATGGCCAAGGTGTCCAACCTTTATCGTATTACCCTTAACTAATTACCCACGAACTCATTTTGGATCATTACTAGTTTCTTGATATTAACTAGTTATTTAGAGATAGAGCCCTATACCGAGCTATTCTTTGCCTTATTCCATGTAAAGAACTCCACCACTAAGGGCTTATTTTACATCACCTCCCGAGGTGATGCTCAGTTCTTGAGTAAATACCATTCTTCAAACAAATTCTGGAAAGACAAATATTTCTTTATTTCATCGCCTCAGCCCTGGGGCTTCCTACTACATGGACTGAGCCTTCCTCTCCAGTAAAAACATAATCCCGGGACCGATCTCCCGAGATCCAAGCCTTGATCAATAAGCTTACCCTAGTCAAATATGACTTGTCTCGCCTCATCACCCCTTCTCTATTATATTACTTCAAGTTGAGCTCCATTGTCGCCCCTCTAGAGGGTGACATCGGTAATTATACTTCAACTTTTGCATCTTTCCTCTTTTCTTACTTGTTTATTAAATGATCTCTTTTTGCGACATGTTGATGGCTCGGATGGTTGCAGAAGCGGGAGGAAGATGAGATGATGTTGGAGAGATGATGTTTCTCTCTTCTCGTCTCCCGCACCAAAGGAGTCGCTCCCGAACTACCCAGGCTGACTCGCCACCGTAGTCCTCCCTCCTCATTCTAGTCGCCCGACTATCAAGCCTCTCCGGCTAAGAGGCTACTCAAAAAGCCAAAACCATCGCCACTTAGTCGCCTCTCTCGCTTCGTAATCCTATCCACACTATGAACCAGGCGTTCTTCACAGCAACTCGATCTTGAAGAACACCGATAGTCCTCACCATCCAATATGTCCAAGGAATCGCCCTGAACTAAGGCTCTCCCAAAAAGTCATGATGTTGAGCTTGTAAGCTCATTCGTATGGATCACTCAAAAGCCGAGGCAAAACTTGCCACTCGATTGCTCAAGCTCGCGTAGGTTTTGCAAATACTACTATGGTATCAAACACTTAGTGCCATCGATTGAAGTCACAGGAGACAAACTTTTTGATGAAGTCCGCCGATTGAGGAACAGACTCCACAAGGTCACTCGTGGACTCTTATGAGAGCAAACTAAAGGCCCTAGAGGCTGACAATTCGATCTCAAGGACTAGATGAGTGACCTTTAGATCCAGCCAAAGATGTGCCAGGCTCGAGTCAAGGCATCGAGGCGAGCCATCGGGGATTCCCCAAAATCATTTAAGCGATTCGGGACAGGGGGTGAAGCGGGCTTTCCTGAGCTCCAAAATTCATCAAAGTCTTATCTCAGGAGCCCCGGAGTACTACAATTTCGCTTTTGATCGGGGCCGAGGCCTGGCTTATCGTGAGCCCCTTGACGACAGAGCCCCAAAAAGAAACTTCCTAACCCCAAGGGCTTCGTGTTTTCATTGGAGGAAGATCGCCTTAATTAGGCTCCTATCGAGGTCTTTGTTGAATCTCTGTTTGCTCCTTTATTCTCCACCCCGCTTCGAGCTCGGGGGTGTTTCTTCCCACCACCCGAGATCGGCGGGTTCAACAACTCGCCGGTGCCTCCCGTCCCTCCATTCGCTCAAGAGATCCTAATGAGGATCTCGAGATTGCTCTTGTGGATAATGTGGCCATATCTATAGACGACCTGACAACAGAAGATGTTCGCTTTACTTCTTAGGGGCTTAATGTATTTTTCTTTATCGTGGTTCAACTTTTGTACTTGTAACTTTTTGGTGATAATGAAGATCTTATTTTACCTCACATTTCTTTGTTGATCTCCTTCTTTTATTGTGTCACTCCTTGGATTAATGTTTTTTCCTTAGCTTTGACTGAACTTTAGAGCTCAGGTCTTTAATCAACAACTTTTTTTTTATTTTTTTTATGCTCTTTGTAGCCCCAAGTATTTGGAGTCTAGCTCAAGCTGAACTCCAAATACTTGTCAATTTTCCTCAACGGAAGCTGGCTTGAGCCAAGCTCCTTGCGTGGCCTCGTGGCCCTAAGTATTTGAAGTCTAGCTCGAGCTGAGCTCCAAATACTTGTCAATTTTCTTCAAAGAAAGTTGGCTTGAGCCGAGCTCTTTGCGTGGCCTCGTGGCCCCAAGTATTTAGAGTCTAGCTCGAGCTGAGCTCCAAATACTTGTCAATTTTCTTCAAGGGAAGCTGGCTCGAGCCGAGCTCCTTGCGTGGCCTCATGGCCCCAAGTATTTGGAGTCTGGCTCGAGCTGAGCTTCAAATACTTGTCAATTTTTTTCAAAGGAAGCTGGCTCGAGCCGAGCTCCTTGCAAGGCCTCGTGGCCCCATGTATTTGGTGTCTAGCTCGAGCTGAGCTCCAAATACTTGTCAATTTTCTTCAAAGGAAGCTAGCTCAAGACGAGCTCCTTGCGTGGCCTCGTGGCCCCAAGTATTTGGAGTCTAGCTCGAGCTGAGCTCCAAATACTTGTCAATTTTCTTCAAAGGAAGCTGGCTCGAGCCGAGCTCCTTGCGTGGCCTCGTGGCCCCAAGTATTTGGAGTCTAGCTCGAGCTAAGCTCCAAATACTTGTCAAATTTTGCGATATTTATCTCCAGACAAACAATTCTGGGAAGTAGATTATTTCATTGAATTCATAAGTAATTTCATTACATTAGGTACTTCAAATTCTAGGAATAATTCTTCTTTAAATTGTTGTTGTTCCATGCCCTTGGAAGCTTTCGCCCATTCGATTCTTCCACTATGCTCCCCACCAACACTTTCATCACCTAAAGTTGTCCTTCCGAATTTGCATCCAATTTTCCCTTGTTCTTGCTAGCATCCGACCTCCTTAACACCAAGTCTCCGACCTGAAAGGCTCTCCTCGCCATTTTCTTGTTATATGCCGCTTTAATCCTCTCTCTCGTTCCATCTCATAAGAACGACACCTCTCTTTTCTCATTGATAGTATCCAATGCTTCCCAATCATCATTTCGTTTTCGTTTTCCTCAAAAGTTTGCACTCGGTGAGTCTCCATCCCGATCTCTGCAGGTATGACAACATCCATACAATATACCAAACTAAAAGGGGTTTCCCTTGTTGCCTCCTTCGGATTAGTCTGATAAGCCCAAAAAACCAAACTGAGCTCTCGAACCCATGCACCTCCGCTCTCTCCAGCCGAGCCTTGAGTCCCTGGACCAAGATTCTATTGGTAACTTCCACTTGCTCATTGGCTTGTGGATGAGCTACCGATGTGAAGTTGTGCTTTATCTTCAACTCCTCACACCATGCTCTGATCCTCGCTCTTGCATATTGGGTCCCATTATCGGATATAAGGACCCGAGGTGTTCCATATCTGCAAGCAATATTCTGCCAAATAAATTTCATCACTGCATCTTCGTTTATCTTTGCTAAGGGTCCGGCTTCCACCCATTTGCTAAAATAATCAATTACCATGATCAAGAACTTTCTCGGACCTGAAGCATGAGGAAATGGTCCTACTATATCAATCCCCTATTTTGCGAAGGGGCATGCCGAGCTCATAGTCATGAGCTCCTCTTCTGGTTGATGTATGAGCGGTGCATGAATCTGACATTTTTTGCATGCTCTTACTAACTTCTCAGCTTCCCCTTTCAAATGAGGCCAAAAATACCCGCCCTTAACACCTTCTTTACCAAGATTCGCGCTCCCATATGATTTCCACAACACCCCTCGTGTATTTCTCTAAACACATATGTGCATTCTTCTTCACTCAAACACCTCAGCAAAGGCATAGAGTATCCTCTCTTGTATAGCTTGTCCCCAACAATGTAAAATCGTGAGGCCTGGATTTTTAGCCGAGCTGCTTCACCCCTCTTCTCCAGCAGAACTTCTTTCTTCAAGTAGGCCAAAATAGCAGACCTCCAATCCTCCTTTTCTTCAATTTCTCCGACCTCCAAGCTTAACACGACCTCTTTTGCTAATAGAAACGTTATTTGTCTAGTCTTGCTCTCCACGGCCGAGCTGGACATTTTTGCCAAAAAATCCGCACGGCCGTTCTCCGCCCTTAGGACCTGGCAAATCTGAATCTCCTTCCATTTCCCCTCCAGAGTTCGGTAATGCTTCAACATACCTCTTCATCCTCTCTTCCCTGACTTCAAATTCTCCTATGATTTGTTTATGGACGAGCTCCGAGTCCATATAAATTACAATTCTAACCTTATAAATGCCTCATACTCTGCCTCATTATTGGACAATTTGAACTCCAACCTTACAACAAAATCATTTTCGACTCCTTGTGGACTAATTAAGACAATACCAACACCACAACCTGAACTTCCCTACTGAACCATCCACATAGATCACCCATACTCCTTTCTCACTACTGGCTCTTGTTAACTCTTGCACAAAATCCGCCAAGACCTGAGCCTTGATGGCCGACCTGCTCTCGAACTCAATATCGTATTTGATTAGTTCAATAGCCCATTTCATCAATCTTCCCACCACCTCTGGCTTACTCATCACATTTTTTAATGGGATATTAGTTCGGATTATTACCTTATGCGAAAGATTTCTTTTTTGAAGTCTCCTCACAGTTACTACCAATGCCAAACCCGCTTTCTCGATCTTTGCATATCACAACTCGGCATTCCTTAACACTTTACTGACATAGTACACTAGCTTCTGGACCGATCTCTCCTCCCTAATTAAGACCGTGCTAACACCTTGCTCTCCCACCGAGATATACAAGTACAAGGGTTCACATGGCACTGGTTTGGTCAATAACGACAAATTGGCCAAGTAATCTTTCAAGTCCTTGAAAGCTCTCGGCAATCTTCATCCCATATGAACTTTTTAGCCTTCCTTAACACCTTAAAGAAAGGTAAACTCCTCTCCGCCAAACGAGAAACAAATCTATTAATATATTCATGGACGTCAGTCGGCCTATTAAGCATTGCACCTGTTTGGCATCTCGAGGTGGTTCCATTTCTCTAATGGCTCTGATATTCTCTGGATTAACTTCTATTCCCTTCTCCGTCACCATATACCCTAAGAATTTTTCCGATCTCACACCAAAACCACATTTCTTAGGTTTGAGCTTCATTTGGTATTTTCTCAAAGTATCAAATGTCTCCTCCAAGTCCTTCACATGATCCACCGCCTTCATGCTCTTGACTGACATGTCATCCACATATACCTCCATATTCCTCCCGAGCTTCCCCTCGAACATTTTGTTTACTAACCTCTGATACGTGGCTCCCACATTTTTCAATCCAAACGGCATCACCACATAGAAAAAGGTGCCAAAAGAGATGGTGAAACTCACCCTCTTTTGGTCCTTCTCCGCTAACTGATCGATGGTAGCCTGCGACGCGTCCCATCATCTTTGAGCAACTCACAACCCGAAGTCAAATCTACCAACTGATCGATTCGAGACAATGGATAATAATCCTTTGGGCAAGTCCTATTCAAGTCCCAAAAATCCATGCACATCCTCCAATCATCCTTTGTCTTTGGCACTAGCACCGCATTAGATAACCACTCCTAGAACTGAATCTCTTTGATATGCCCCGCGTTCAATAATTTTTGTACTTTGCTCGGATTATAGCGTCCTTCTTAGGACCAAAATTTCTTTTCTTTTGTTTCACAGGTCTATACGAGGGGTTCACATTGAGCCTATGCTCGGCTATACTCGGATCAATTCCTACCAAATCTTTTGCTGACCAAGCAAACACATCAATATTGTTTCTAAAATATTCTACCAGCTCTTCCCTCAATTTATCCGAGAATCCTTTCCCGACCTTGGTGACCTTATAATGGTCCCCCGACACCAGCTTAACCACCATTATCTCCTCATTAAGTTGTACGTGTTCCACAAGCTCATCAAGTTTAATTATCTTATCCTTATTTTCATCATTATCGAAAATATTTCCCCTTTCAGCTTTTTGAATACTCACCACATATAATTTTCTTGACATGTACTGGTCACCATCGACCTCACCAACCTCGTCCCCTACGGGGAACTTCATTTTTAAATGATACACTGACACTACAGCCTAGAAAGCATTCAATGACAGTCTACCTAGCATAACATTATATAAAGAAGGTGAAAGTCCAAGCGGCTACGATAATCTAAGGGGGTGAATAGATTATCTCCATCTTTTCGATTATGCCCTCTTTTTTCGAATGAACAAATAAATGACAAGAATGTAAGTGCAAAAAATAAACAACATGCGTCGATTTATAGAGGTTCAACCCACCTAGGGCCTAATGAATAGATTATCTCCATATTTTCAATTATGCCCTTATTTTTAATGAACAAATAAATGACAAGAATGTAAGTGCAAAAATAAACAACACGCACCACAATCTTCGATTTATAGAGGTTCAACCCACCTAAGGCCTAATCCTCTACCACCCCCCAAGTATCCCATATCCGGATTTCAAAATCAAGAAAACTCAATAATGAATATTAAAAAAGAACTTAGGCTTATTACAACAAGAATGTAAAATATGAAAGCTTGGTGAATATGCAGATTTTTCTTGTTGTTTTGATTGCTTGTGTTGTATTTTGTGACTTCAAATCATCCTCTATTTATAGGAGAGTCTTCACAAACACAGGCTCATCCTTCTTCACTTTTGTCTACAAAAAGAGGATCACAAGATGTAGAAATATTGTACAAAAATGAAAAGTAAATCTGCTGATAAGGATGTCCAACGGTTCAAATTTTACTGTCAAAAGATTACCGCAGTAGCGGCCGGTCCGCTTCTATAGAAAATTTTGAACGTTACGAGAAATTAGTGCAATCCGGTACCATTCGCAGGGGCCGACCGGCCAAGGGGATCCGACCGACGCCCTAGGGTCCAACCGACTCGGCCCCCCTAGGTGGACCGTCCCCGCTCGTTTTTCAAGTTCAGTGCTCTTTGTTTTCATTTCCGCATTGTTCAGGTACCGGTCGACCTCTTGTTCGACCGGTCGACCTCCAATTTGAAATGTTGTCCAATTTTTATCAAAAATAAACTTCAAAAAATACTCCAAAAATTTAGTAAAAATATTTTAAACCAATTGGGAGTATTTGGACAACAATTATAAACATTGTTTTGGTGAAAAAACCAATTAACACAAAATCATTAAAAGTGTTGTCCAATTTTTATCGAATAATAAACTCTAAGAAATACTCCAAAAATTGGTAAAAACATTTTAAATCATTTAGGAGTATTTGGACAACATTTATAAACATTGTTTTGGCATAAAAATTTATTTAAATAAAATCATCAAAATCTTGATAAAAACATTTATCTAACAATCTCCCCCTTTTTGATGATTACAAACCAAAACAATTTTAGGAAGTCAATTTTAAAAACAAAACACATTTATAAACATTGTTTTGGTATAAAAATTTATTTAAACAAAATCATCTAAATCTTGATAAAAACATTTATCTAACAATCTTCCGCTTTTTGATGATTATAAACCAAAATAATTTTAGGAGATCGATTTTGAAAACAAAACACATTTTCCGGACTAAAACATCAATCCATAACAAGCAATATTTGTCATATGTACAAATACTAGGATAGGAGCAAATATGTTTCAAAAATATTTTTGCACAAGCTCCCCCTATCAATATGCATAACAAAAATAAATAGAGGCAAACAACTACAAGCTAAAAGCTTGAAATTCACGAGCTTAAAAGCTCCCCCTGTCACAAAGACATCATTAGTTAAACATAAAAGTCCATAATACATCAAATGGACTAAATATTATTCACAACTTTTGGCTTTTAAGAGCCCTAGCTTATAGCTTTTCTTGCGAGCTTATTTTCGCTTCTTTGAGCGTATGAGCGTTTAAAATTTTGATAAAAACATTTATCTAATGTAAGGTGCATCTACTATTAAGAATCGAAACATTCTAGTTTTACGACTAGGCTCCTTACCCAAAGATACGAGGTAAAGTAATCATACCTATGGGTTGGATGGTTCCCCCGCAAATCCGACCCGATTAATCGTGTCCACTAACTCCAACCCGACCAAGATCCATCTTCATGTAGCATTCCTAGAACAAGATATCCGCCAAGCTCCCCGGTGTCCACAAACACCCTTTGCACATCATAGTTCGAGATCGTGGCCGTGATCACAAGAGCATCGCTATGAGGGGTCACGACCCTCTTGCTAACACTTGGCCCAAATTGGATGTTCGGCCCTGTTCTGACCTGTTCTACCTTCAATTGTTCTTGCACCCGACCTGGAGCTGCTGCCCTCACATAGCTCTTCCGAGCTCTCCTCGAGTCTCCCTCCGTCGGTTCTCCAACTATCATTTGGATCACCGCTCGCCGAGGCAGAGGTGGAGGTGGAGGTAGCTCCTCCCTCTCCTCCTCCCTCCACTCCGGTTCCCGCCGAGGCGGATTGTAACCATGATTGTCCCTTTTATACTCCCCCTTCTACTCATTCCTATCAATATACACAAACTCCTTGAGATGACCTGCCTGAATGAGCCTCTCAATCTCATCCCTCAAGTGCGTGCACCGATCTGTTGTGTGCCCATACTCGTTATGGAACCTGAAAAATTCCTTACACTTCGCCTTCACTGGTGCTTCCGAATGTGCCTTTGGTCACCTCAGGCCGGGATGTCTTTCGATAGCCACAAGCACCTCGCCCTGAGGTAAGGCCAATGATGTGTATTTCTCATACCTCGGTCGTCCACCCATCGCCTGGGACTCCATTGATCATCGTCGTCCACAACAGGTGGTGGCAGAGGCCTAGCTTTTTCATGCGTAACTCCACCCAGGGTATCGCCCAACGGCGTGCGATTCAGGTCTTCCGCCAAATATCTCCTCAAATCCTCCATAACCACCACTTTTTGAAGCTCACGTCCTTGCTCAGATGTTCCCACAGACGACGCCAATTGGTTGATACTAAAATGCTCCACCTCCTTGAGATTGATTTCTCACCGAGCTCCGCCGCGAACCTGTACAAAAAGGGGGCCGAAGAGGTGCTCCGGCATGCCCTCTCCGATGCCTAAGTCAGAAGAGTGCTCAACAAGAAAGATGCAAAAATATAAAAGTGAATATAAAGTGTGTTTGATAAATGGTTTTATCATGATTTTGTTTTTATACCAAAACAATGTTTTTAAAGGTTGTCCAAATACTCCTAAATGATTTAAAATGGTTTTAATATTTTCCGGAGTATTTCTTCAAGTTTGTTTTTGACTAAAATGGACAACGCTTTTAATGATTTTATGTCAAAATGTTTTTACATCAAAACTATGTCCCCAATGTTGTCCTAATACTCCCGATTGGTCTAAAATGTTTTTACTATTTTTCGGAGTGTTTTTTGGAGTTTATTTTCGATAAAAAATTGGACAATACTTATGTTTCATGCTCGACCGGTGCATATAGGGCAACCCGTATCTCGTGTTGAGTTTTGGAACAGAAAAAGGACGGAGGGAAAACGAGGGGGCGACGGTCCGACCGGTGCCTGAAGCCCCCCTCCCGAAGAATAGATTCATCTATTTCCCTATTTTGGTCACGATCGACCGGTCCAACATGAGGGCGACGGCCCCCTTCGACGGTCCCCATTGTGTAAAAAAATTGCAGAATTTTCAATTTTAACTTATCTCTCTTGCGACGACGGCGAACCCTCTTTTGACAAAGAAACTATCCGCTGAGTTTACTGAGACAACTTTTCCTTGATTTAAGGGGTTGATTTCTAACAGCTCTTTTCTTCAATTGTCTTGGTATTTTTTACGAATTCATGTCCCCAAGAGGAGCCTATCATGTACAAGACATCTTCTATAAATAGAGGAAGAATTGAAGCAACACCATAAGAGAGAAAACTACAACACAACAAGATACACTCAAGAATACACTTGTTCTTACATTGTCTTATTTCTTGTTGAAATTTGCCTAGCTATTCACTTTCACATTCTTGAGGTCTAGGCTTTTCTTGATTACACTTGCACTCTATTGTATTATCAATTATCGAGTTGTAATCTTGAATTTGGGTAATCATTCAACACAAGATATCCTTGTGAGTGTTCTTGTGGTAAGAACACACTTGGGTGATCTAGGTGTTAGGTGTAAGAAGATTGTGGTAATCTTCTTGTTGAGGTGTTGAAGAATTTGGTATTCTTCAAGGTTGAAGATTGTGGTAATCTTCACAAGGTGCCGTTGGAGATTGTGGTAATCTTCAAGAGAGATTGTGGTAATCTCAAAGGTGGTGTTGAAGAAGAGTGTGGTGCTCTTCAAGGTGTTGTTGTAAGTTGGTGTTCTATTAATTTTGGTAATTAATAAAATCTTTTTTTTTTTTGAAATCCATCCCTGGATATCTTTGGGGTGGTAGAGGATTAGGCCCTAGGTGGGTTGAACCTCTATAAATTGACATGTGAAGAGGCACGATCGTCGGCTACGAACGAAGCTCATCTTACCGGCACCTCCACTACCAAGTCACCTCTATTTGATTCCAAAAATTTTATATTTTGGAAAGATAGAATGGAATGTTATCTACAAGGTTGCAGGTTCGATATTTGGAATATCGTCATAAATGGAGAATCCATTCCGATGATAGACACACCACACATCTCCAAAGGCCTCAAAGAGCTAAATGATGAAGAGAAGAAAATCATCTCCTTAAATGGTAAAGCTCTCAATATTCTATATTGTTCACTTACTTATTTGGAATATGAACATATTGTAGGAATTCGATCGGCTCATGGAGTATGGCAAAAATTAGAAGCCATTCATGAAGTATATGCAAATGATAGGAGCAACTCAAAAGCATCTACTTATCAAAGGGATACTAGTTCAAATCTAAGGAACAAGCCTTTTACAACTTCCAACTATGAAGTAGTCGAACAATGTTTTATGGGCATCAAAGAAGAAAACGAGGTATATCTTAAACCCTCTACTTCCTATGATATTGTTATTCAAAATGATTATAGTGATTTGCAAAATGATTTTGATGATCTTCAAAATGAATTCCAAAATTTATTTGTTAAGTACAAAAATTTGAAAAAGAATTCAATGTTTTGAAAATGAAAAGGATAGTTTATTTACTTCCTATGAATCACTATCATGTGCTCACACCACCACACTTGACAAGGTTAGAAACCTTGAAAAACAAAATAGTACTCTTGTTGAGGATATTAATTGCATGAAAAATGATTTATCAAAATCCAACTTGAGTACCAATAAATTGCCCAATGTTGTGAATGTTTATGATTGTGATAATTTGAAGAGTAAACTTGATCATGAGCCTAATGGTATAAATCATATGAAAAGGAATCGAGTTCCTATGCATATTATTGATGTTACTTGCTTTTATTGCGGTAAGAAGGGTCATACAGTAAATACTTGTCGGGATAGAAATAGCTCTAATTATTGTTGGAGACCTAAAAGTCTCAAGACTAATCCCAAAGGACCCAAGCACTTGAGGGTACCACAAAACAATGTCATTTTAGGTACCCGGCGGATTAATAATCGAAGAAAATTCATGCCGCCAAGGAGACATCAAATGAACATCTTATTTGATCAAAGAAGGAGAAAACATTTTCAACAAAGTAAATTTCCAAGAAGAGGATATAATCAAAAATGGGAAGAACACAATCCTTGGAAATGGCAAAGACATCATCAACAAGATGATTTTCCAAGAGAGAGACATTATCAACAATGGGGACGACATAATCCTTGGAAATGGAGAAATAGGAAGAGTTATCATCAACAAAATGACTTTCAAAAGGGAAGATACCATCAACAATGGGAACGACACAACCCATGGAAATGGCGAAATTGGTAAACCGTATCACCCTATTTAAATATGCATCTTGTTTTCTTTGTGCATGTTTTTATTTGTGTCTAAATTGCAAAATGGGCCTTCATATTTCTTAAAAATTTAGGTCTTCAATATATTTGTGAGTTTCAAAATGTTTTTTAAAGAAGACCTTGCATGATGTTTTTAAAACTCTTGAGCATTTGCTTTATCTATTGTGTTTTATAATCTCCTATGGATTCTCTTGGCACAAGCATACTTATGACATACATTATTTTTATCCTACACTTGTATCATGTTGCTTTGTGCTAGAGTTGTTTAAGATATATGTAGGATATATATTTCGTCATTCTCTTCAAGAGATGTTTTAACTATCGAGGTACGCTCATCATTGGTATTCATCTTATAGACTCGATATATTTTTGTCATATGCCTATGTGCTTATACAAGTGCCATTAAGAGGATGTTTTGATTTTTTGACATAGCTTGTTTTATCCAAGATTTGTAAAGGATTATATTTGTTTTGATAAAACAATTGATCTACAAAGTTATGCATTTTATTGCACATATAAATGCCACTATTCTTGATACTTATGTCAAACCTCTTGTTCATATGATTCTTGTAAATGAGGTCTCAACTATGTGCTCTCTTATTGTCTAATTTCAAAAGAGACCTTATGTAGCTTTCTTAAGCTTATTTGAACTTGAATGATTTATTAGACTCTTGATGATGCATAGTATGTGGTGCTTAAAATAGTGTATCTATTATTCGATATTACTATGCTCGTGTGCAAAATATCTTGTTAAGATTTTGCAGAAATTTGTGATATTTCGCAACAAGTTTGATGAACAAGACAAGGTTAGTAGCTCAATGATATTGTCAAGAAGAAGGTAATGATTTTGATGTAATATTTGCACTCATAGCACATTTAGAAGTTATTTGCACTTTACTTGTCCATTCTTGTTTTGAGAAAATTTCAAGCTTTACCAAATGGATGTTAAATCCAATTTTCTAAATGGATTTATTCAAATAGAAGTCTATCGGAGTTTAAAATTTTTAGGCCAAATGATTTTTATAAAAAGGCCTTGTACGGTTGATACTAGTACCCGTATATGGTTTGATAGACTTAGATATTTTTGCAAAATAATTTTAGAAAAGGTAAAGTTGATACTACACTTATTGTTTCGAAAAAGGGCAAGGTTGTTTACTTGTGCAAATTTATGTTGATAATATTTTTGGTGCTACTAATGAATATTTGTGCAAGATATTTTTCCAAGTCAATGCAAGGTGAACCTAAGATGATCATGATGAGGAAGCTCAAATTTGATCATTGGAATTCAAGTTCAACAATGCCAAAGGTGATTATATTCCACACTCAAAAGAAGAAGTGAGGCATTGAAGAAGAAAGAACCATTTCAACCTATATGGCCACAAATGTGAAAATTGACAAAGGTTGAGGTAGGCATGATTGACAAACGAATTCGAGGTATGTTTATTCATTTATTACTCCTTAGACTCGACATTCTATATGCCTTACGTCTATATGCTCGACGTCAAAAACTATCCCAACGAATCTCATTAAAGTGCCGTTAAAAGAAATTTTCAAATATTTGTAAGGCACTTCTTCTTATGACTTGTTCATCCAAAGCTTTAAAACGTTCTTATTTTTTGGGATAACAAGTCCGGTGAAAATTATTCAAAATATAGTTCGTCATAATCGAACTAAACATATTGAGATTCGAAAAACTTTCTAAGGGATTGCGTTTTTAACAAAAACTTGAGATATGTTTAAATCCCGTCTCAAAGTTAACTCGTGGACATTTGTTCATTTACCGCCGAGTATTTTACCTCATTTCGAGCTTGATTATGACATAATGTATATTGAATGAGGTCTACATTTGCATTTTGCACGTTTTTAAAACTTAGAGGCGAAAAATCGGATTTTTGGATCAAACTTCGGATTTTTCAAACAGAACCAAAACAGTGGGCTGCCAGGGCAGGGGCCGAACGGTCGCCCACCAGCTCGACCGGTCGCCCATGCCCTGGACCGATCACCCTGAACGATTTTTTGGTTAAAAATGGTTCTGTTTCCAGACTTAGTCATTTTGGCTTATTTTGTCCATTTTTCGTCCCCTTCGAAATTTGCACACAAACTTCACTCCAAATTTGTTTTGTTGCATACATTTCATATCTTGGACCTATTTAGGCTTGATTATCATGATCATTGCTCGTCTTTACCTATCGAATGGTAAGAATTTCACTCTCTTTAGCTCAATTGGGTTGAACCCTTGAGAATTTGGTTTAAATGTCTATTTCTTGCTGCAAATTATATATGTTTGTGATGAGCTTATTGATATTTGATGAATGATATTTATTAATTTGCATTTGGTGATGAAAAACTTGGCTTGATTTCATTTACAAGGGTTATATATATCTTTTTCAATTTTTGACGCCCGCTAAGTGTTTGATAAAACGTTTCAATGAAAAATTCATCACTTACATGATTCTCTGGATTTCAAAGTCTTACATATTTATAAGAGATCATGTTTTTCTTATCAAATGAGTTTTCATAAGCTCCTACAAGTCGTATGATTCGACTTTTCCCTCCTATTTGGTTTATAAGCTTCAATATTCAAATAGATGGATACATCGGTTTAGTTGCGCACTTTGATATGAATATATGATGTATTTATCATGCTAATATTCTTTTTGATGATTCCAAAGGGGGAGAAACAGGTTACGAGCTCTTTCGCTCAAAGAAGCTAAGATAAGCTCAAACGAAGAGGAGCATGAGCTATGGCTTAAAGCCATAAGTTGTGGATCATATTTAGTCCACTTGGTGCATTATGGTTATGTATGAATCATGGTCCATTGGTTGTAGTATGGACTTATATACGGTTCTAATGATGTCTCTTTGACAGGGGGAGCTTTTAAGTTTTTGATACTTAAGCTCAATATCGAAAAGCTAAGATTTTAGCTTATGTTGAAGTTGCTTCTATATTACTTTTGTTGTGCATGTTGATAGGGGGAGCATTTGCTATATATGTTTGAATATCTCTACTCCCATCCTTGCGTTTATATTGCGCGGAATGTTGTCGCTCTCAACGGATATTCATTTTTGACCGAAAAACTTGTTTTTGTTTTCAAAATCGCCTCTCAAAATTGTTTTGTTTTCAAAATCGGTTTTGTTGAATTGTTTTGGTTTGTAATCATCAAAAAGGGGGAGATTGTTTGATAAATGGTTTTATCATGATTTTGATGATTTTGTTTTTATACCAAAACAATGTTTTTAAAGGTTGTCCAAATACTCCTAAATGATTTAAAATGGTTTTAATATTTTCTGGAGTATTTCTTCAAGTTTGTTTTCGACTAAAATGGACAGCGCTTTTAATGATTTTATGTCAAAATGTTTTTACATCAAAACTATGTCCTTGAATGTTGTCCTAATACTCCCGATCGGTCTAAAATGTTTTTACTATTTTTCGGAGTGTTTCTTGGAGTTTATTTTCGATAAAAAATTGGACAATACTTATGTTTCAGGCTTGACCGGTCGCCCTATAGGGCAACCCGTACTTGTGTTGAGTTTTGGAACAGAAAAAGGGACGGAGGGAAAACCAAGGGGGGCGACTGGTCGACTCGGAGGTCGACCGGTCGACCCTAGGGCGACCGGTGCCTGAAGCCCCCCCGAAGAACAGATTCATCTGTTTCCCTATTTTGGTCATGATCGACCGGTCCAACATGATGGCGACCGGTCGCACCCCCCTCCGATCGGTACCCCTGTGTAAAAATTGCAGAATTTTTAATTTCAACTTATCTCTGCGCGACCGGTCGAACCCCTCTTTTGACAGCAAACTATCCGTTGAGTTTACATACAACTTTTCCTTGATTTAAGGGGTTGATTTCTAACAGCTCTTTTCTTCAATTGTCTTGGTATTTTTTACAGAATTCATGTCCCCAAGAGGAGCCTATCATGTACAAGACATCTTTTATAAATAGAGAAAGAATTGAAGCAACACCATAAGAGAGAAAACTACAACACAACAAGATACACTCAAGAATACACTTGTTCTTACATTGTCTTATTTCTTGTTGAAATTTGCCTAGCTATTCACTTTCACATTCTTGAGGTCTAGGCTTTTCTTGATTACACTTGCACTCTATTGTATTATCAATTATCGAGTTGTAATCTTGAATTTGGGTAATCATTCAACACAAGATATCCTTGTGAGTGTTCTTGTGGTAAGAACACACTTGGGTGATCTAGGTGTTAGGTGTAAGAAGATTGTGGTAATCTTCTTGTTGAGGTGTTGAAGAATTTGGTATTCTTCAAGGTTGAAGATTGTGGTAATCTTCACAAGGTGCCGTTGGAGATTGTGGTAATCTTCAAGAGAGATTGTGGTAATCTCAAAGGTGGTGTTGAAGAAGAGTGTGGTGCTCTTCAAGGTGTTGTTGTAAGTTGGTGTTGTATTAATTTTGGTAATTAATAAAATCTTTTTTCTTTTTGAAATCCATCCCGGATATACTGGGGTGGTAGAGGATTAGGCCCTAGGTGGGTTGAACCTCTATAAATCGACGTGTGTTGTTTACATTCCGCACCTTTATTATTGTCTTTGAGCTTTCGGTTTGAAAAAGAGGGTAAAATCGAAAAGATGAAGATAATCTATTCACCCCTCTCTAGATTATCGTAGCCACTTGGACTTACAAAGTGTGATTAGGTCAAGAATGAACATGGACTTGGGTTTTTATAGCTTAGCTCTGATCAGGATTTCCGTAAAATCCGGTTCTGTTACGATTTGGTAACAGAATCATGATTAAGATTGGATTGAATCTCCAAAACCCTAATTTACCTTCTGAGAACCTCGGGCCCGAGTTGACCTCCTGACTTCCAGATCAGCATTCCCACTATCGAAAACTCTTATAGGCACCTCAACTAATCTAATATGGCTTACTAGCTCTTCAGGTCAGACAAAAGAGAATTTGACCAACCCAATACTTAAAAATCCATAAAAGTCCTATAAACCAATTTATTCTGGGTAAGAAACCTCACCATTCGGTCCAATAAGCCAAACACATTATCTCAGCCCAATAAGGACTCGATACAAGAGCACACCAGTTCGACCCAATAGGTTAAACTAATCACCTCGACCCAATGAGCAAAACTCCTCAGTTCAGTCCAGTGAACAAAGTTCAATAGCTCGGCTCAACAAGGTTCTTTAATACTGAATATAGAGAAAATTACATAGAATACCCTGATTTTTAAAAAAAAGACAAAAATACCCACCTATCACAAATCTACCCAACCCGGTCCTGGACTTCACAAATATACCCACCCTATTACTTTTCTTTTCAGTTTTTTACCCTCCTTCAATTTCTTACATTTCCATAGAATTCAGTCAATACCTAACCATGGAATATTTCAGCTCTTCCATCTATGCAGCCATTGCCTTCTTCTTCTTCTATTAAATATTGCTCGTCAAGATCGGCTAAGCCAAAATCGGCGCCACCACCCGGTGCGCGGGCCTTTTACAGGCCACCTCCACCTCATGCCTGGCGGCTCCTCCGCCGAACTTCCTCACATAAACCTAGCTTTCCTGGCAGATAAACACGACCCAATTTTCACGATCCGGCTCGGCGTACGTCGAGCCCTGGTGGTGAGCAGATGGGAATTAGCCAAAGAATTGTTCACCACCTGTGATGTCGCCATTTCATCCCATTCGAGATTACGAACCGCCAAACACTTGAGCCACGACTTCGCCATGTTCGTCTTTGCTCCTTACGGCGAAGTCTACTAGCGATCTTTATAAGCTTTGGAAAGAGAAGAAGGACGAATCGGAGAGAGTGTTGGTGGACATGAAAAAGTGGTTCGGTGATTTGAATTTGAACGTGGTCCTCCGGGTGGTGGCGGGGAAGAGGTTTAATTACGGCGGTGGAGGTGAACCCAATTTTCTGTGTTTTTTTATTATTTTGTGATTTGAAGTTTTTCGTTTGTTTTGATGTTGTTTCTTTTATGTTTCTTTTGTTCTTTTATGTATTTTCCATATATTTGTTCTTTTTTTATTATTTTGATTTGTTGTGTTATGTAGGTCCCAAGGGGTGTAAGTGTAAGGTTTAGAAGGGGGTTGAATAAACCTTACCAAATTTTCGATTTAGTCCTTTTAAATCTACAGAGTTAATTCTACACAGCTGTGTCCTTGATGGACAAATCGAATTAGTCACTCGCAAATAGAGTTAATCTTTCAACAGACTCAGCTTGAGCTGTTGATGGAGTAACTCAGCTGTTGGCTACAATTTAACTCAGCTGTGGTTTTATTTTCAGCGGAAGACTTAACACCCTTAAGTTTGATTAAACAAAATATTAGAGCTTGATTTAGTACTTGTAAATTATCAAA
Source organism: Rehmannia glutinosa (assembly GCA_016081115.2). NCBI lineage: Eukaryota > Viridiplantae > Streptophyta > Magnoliopsida > Lamiales > Orobanchaceae > Rehmannia > Rehmannia glutinosa. The sequence continues at coordinate 27,968,296 of CM071936.1, forward strand.
TGGATAGCAAATTTATCAGCAGATATAAGCAATTAAAAGTGCAGGAATTTAAATGCTGAAATGTAAATGACACAGTAAAGTTTTTATAGAGGTTCGAAGATGGGGTAATTCTTCTACTCCTCTCTTCTCCAACTCCCCGAGGAATCCACTAAGTAATGATCGGTTTACAAAGTGGTAACAGTCCAGGATACAAGTCTTGATCACAACAGCCGACTTGATCCTTTGGGACTCAGTCGAGACGCCTTGATCACTCACCGGCTTCTCGTTCGACTCAGCTTCTTCACAGGGCAGCTGCCTTGCTACTACAACTCACTTGCTCAAGCTCTTTGGATTTGATCACGAAGCCCTCCAAATGCTTAAGACTTAGTTCAACTTTGAACTTTTCTACAATCCTTCCTGGAAAGTAGACCCCTTGTTTTCAAAGGTTTCCTCTTCAATCAAGGTTGAAGCTCTTCTTTCCTTCACAGGTAAGTGTTGGATTGATGTACTTTAATGTAGGCTTGAGGATTGAGATTGTTTCAGTTTTTCTAATGTGCTTGTATATCTCACGTATGTGTCATTCATGCATCCTTTTTCTCAACCAAACTCCTCAGCCTTTTATAGTGAACTTTCAAAAATTTGCCCGTTGAAGAGATAGGCTTGTTTTTGAAAGTCACTTTGCGTCGTTGGCTTGCATTTCTTGAATTGCCGTTTCCTCGTATGAATTATTCTTTTCACCTTTTCGTAGAGTTCGACACGGTGTAGTGCTTCCCATTGGTTCATTCCTTTTGCACGCTTCGGGACTGAGCACTCCAAGAAAGGTTGTATGGAGATATTACTTGTTTAAGTAAATCTCTTGATTTACGGCAACGGTTCTTTTACGATTATCTCGACTTGACCGCATTTCCTTGCTTTCCCCGAGGTGACTTAGAGTCGCCTTCCAATCATTGGATGACTCTTCTCATCACTTCAACTTGAGACTTGGCTTTTCTTGAGTTGACTTGACTCGATGCTCCACTCACCGCATCTCACCGCTTCTTCAAGTAGTGTTCCCGTCTACTCTTTTTTGCCATACTCACTGTCTCACAGCAGAGTCTTCCTTCCAGTCTTCGATTGTCTTCTTGCATGTTAGGGCGTAGGCTGTTTGTTGACTCAGCTTTTGGCCACTCTATTCATTACAATGCATTTTACAACAAGAATTGGGGTGCCAACTTTCTATTCTAAGTTTTACATGGCATTCATCAAAATCTAAACAATAAAGTTCCTAACAATTTCCCCCTTTTTGATGATGCCAAAACTTAAATCATACAAATATGCAAATAACAAAGATACATACGATAGTGTATTGACATAGAATGTATGCGCAGAATCAATATTTTTATTGATCATATCATTCTTGTACTTAACACAAATCATTTAGGGTGCATCGAGTATATAACTGTCTTCACAAAAAAATTTATAACTTTATTACGAAGACTTACATTGTATGTATTTACCTAATAAAATACATGAAGAGTTGGACAAAGAACACTTCATCTCCTTCTCGCTCTCCTCCTTCTTTCATCTTGATCAAGATCTTTTTCTTCTTCTTCTTTTTTTCTCGCCGTCACCGCTTTCTTTTTCTTCTCATATGCCTTCCTGGCAGCCTTCATCTTTCCTTAGTCTTTCCTGTCTCTCCCGCCATAGCCGAGTTTGTCTTTTGTTTTCTTCTTCTATTCTCTTTGCATACTCGGCGTTAGTTTTAGCCACTCGCAAATTTGCCACTTGGTCAAGCCAAACCCAAGAGATCCCTCCTTTCTTTCCAGGATCTACGTATTCGATATTCTTGGGCGAGGCCTAGTCCAAGTTTCTTCCTCCATCACCGCTTCTTCCTCTACTCTCTCGATATCTTTGTCTTGGGGTCTTCTTCTTCCCACCGATTGACTAGCGAGTGACCACAGAGCGATCGCTTAAGTCTCATTGTCTGTCAGCCTTCTTCACACAATGTGAGACCCTTTTCCCAAGATAAGTCCCAAGCTTGAGCCATGGACATATTTGCAAAATATCCTTCGGGATTCGAGTGTTTTGAATTCGTCAACCGATCGTGGCTCGTCTCCGACATCTCGAAATGGCATACGTGTCTCTCAACCGGAATGCCTCCATGTTCTTTCAAGATGTTCATCACCCTGCATCCATTCTTCCTTCCACTTCCTTCATCCCCGCTTCAATTTCTTTTCTCTTCTCGGCATAGATACAAAGCAGAGTCTTGGAGTGGCAGAGTCACGGGAGTTTGCCGCTTATAATGTCACCGTGACAGACCCTGTTGGGGGTTTGTGCAATCATCAAGGTCATATCTTTTGATCCTTCCCCCCCAGATTTTCCTTTCTTTAGTTTCAAAATTTCCTCACCGATTTTCCTTCTCACCGCTTTCTTTCTCACCGCTCCTTTCTTTTTCAAATTTCTTTTGTCGCTTTAAGGTATTCCTCTTCCCCCTTTTTGGCATCATCAAAGGATAGAGGAACCCCAGGAACATGCCGCAAGCATGAAGTCGAGTCTTCTCGATGGTTGAATTTCGCTTCAAGTCTGCTGCGTTTGTATGCGGACGGAATTCGCATCGAGTAGCGTTGGATTCTCACAAATCGGCTTCATCTCGGCCATGAGAAGGCTGAATTTTCTTGTCATGTGTTCTTCCAAACGCTGATATCATTTGCATTACGCTTCACGCAGCGACTGATCTCGGCAGTGTGAGCTTCATGCATATGCTCAATGTGTTCCTCGCCTTTTCGCATCAACATTCTCGGCTCTCCACACCAGCAGCTTGTTGAACAAGGTTCAAGTATCTTACATGTTCCACACGCATTGATTGCTGCTTTGTTGCCACCATTCCCTTATTCGAATCGTTATGCCTCTTAAGTCACCGTAGTGGTGGCATCTCTGTTGTCCAATCGCATGTCCAAAGAGGCTGATGCCTCTCCATCTTTTCAACTTCAAGAAAGAGTGCCTTGAACACTTCTCGATTTCCCCGGTGATTCTTCATTGCGGTGATGGCCATACAAATCAAATCAAAATCGGCCGAACAATGGTGCCTCGAGTGAAAAACAGGAGTCGCCGTGATATACGTGCTTGCTCGTTTTCGACTCTTCGTGGAGTTCGTATCTCCAGTGAGAAAGGAAAGATTCTACAAAAGATTCATCACCGCCGACCGGGATCTGTTCGATGATGAGCGGTGCGCGTGAAGTTCTTTTGGGAATCGATCCACCGTAGCTTGAGGAGCCGGAGCAGTGGTTTCTGGTTCAAATGGGTTTGGTTGTGAAATAGACCCGGCTTGCTGAGCCTCACTGTCTTAATAACCGTTGGTCTCAAATGATTTTTCCTTTTCATTGACTTATCCTCGGCCTTATCAGAATAGCGTCATCGGACGATGATGAGATTTCTAGAGGTGGCTCATCATCAAAGTTAAAAGTTTGACGAGTAGTCTTGGGATCGAGACTTACTCGTACTTGGAACACCGCACTGAGTCTTTTGGATTTGTCATGGGGATGACTCAAAACTCTTTCTTCGTCTTCCGATCCTTAAAAGTGACATCGGGTTGTCCTGGGAATCATGAAGTGCACCGATCTCCTTCTCGGATGAGTCGATGATTGCGGGAGGGATGTTCTCTACTTGACCTCTTTACCCGGACGCCTCAACCTCCCGTGGGCTTCATTTCCTCCAGTCTCTACCTGCGCGAGGCCTCGTCCTCCCTTTCGACAAAGTGTCACTGTCTTAGGGTCTTCTACAGCCGGCATCCATTGAGTCTCAACCCCATGGATTGCACTTTCATCGCCAGTGTTAACTCCCGGGATCGCCCTTCCCTTCGGCATCGCCTCAATCGCATCGCACAGCCGCGTCATTAGCCTTCGAGCGGTTGGCATCTCACCAGATAGTCTCAATCGCCTCGAGCTTCGTTGATGGCAACTTGCTTTGTTCTTCTTGTGATTGTAATTTCTCTTCTTCGCCTCCTTGCTTCTTTGTGGAGTCATCTGCAGATCCTCCGACCTTGCTGCAGCGAGGGAGTTTCCCCCTCAGCCGGCACACCACCGAGTGACTTGAAGTGGGGTCACTCGTCTCGGACTCCCGGTTGTTGCAATTGATGGTTCAGTCGTTGGGGCGGTGGTAGCACACCTTCAATAGGGGTTGGCTCGACCGGGGTCCCCACTAGCCCGCTTTCATCGTCATTTCCTTATCGCTTCTTCGAGTGAGTCGGGAAGTGGTAGCGGAAACATCAGCTGGCTATTTGTTGCTTTGAACCACTCCCATTGGATCGATTTCGGTGTGTTCGGAGGACTCTCCTGGTCCCTCCATCGAGTCTTTGCTCGTGAAGGATTCTTGATTCATGCAATGCTTGCCGCATTTGTAACTCTTTCTCGTGGCGAAACATTCTCCTCGGTTCCTCGTCACTTTCGGAGAAGACATCAAGAAGAGGATGGAAGTGTTCTGTGGTGCCGAGATAGGGCGGATGCTTGCCTTTTCACGTGCTTCGCTTCTTCAACTTGCTTTGCTCTCTCCCCCTCCTTGTAGATTTGCGGGATGTCTAAGCGCTTGTCCTCATCAAGTCTTTGAGCACAGAGTTAGTCCAAGGAAATTTAGCAGATTCCTCTTCTTCTTCTATGAACTCGGGCCGTTGGAACTGTTCCCGACTTGCTCAACTTCCATTTTCTCCACTCACGCAGATTTTGGATGTCTGGGGTAAGGTGGAGATAGGATCATTACATCACTATCTCTGCTTGGGCTGGTTCTTCTTGTGCTTCACCGTGTGTGAGCTACAACTTGAGTTCAGTTGCCTCACTGGTCGCCTCCAGCAGACTTTGGGTCAAGTTTCAACAACTACATCCGAGACTTTACTTCTCGATGTCTCCCCGATTTTTGTGCTAGCCGAGTAATCGACTCACCGGTTTCTCTTGTTCGATCCGCTTGACGAGTCTTCTTCGCTCTCCTGGTTTGTACTGGGAATTTACGTTCGTGGGCGGTGTCCTCTCGAGTCTTGGGCGCGGGCGTCTTGGTGTTTGTTTCGGAGGAGCCGGCCGTCTGGGCTTGTCGGGCTTCTCCTCATTTTGACGATCGGAGAAGGCATTTGTGAGTCCTTCTCGACCACTGCTGCAGGGGCGGGTGACACGGCCGCTGGGCAGTGACTTCTAGCTGCAGGGGCGAGGAGCATGTTTGGTTTTCTTTCTTTGCGCAGGGCAAGATCTTCTTAGCAGCTGCAGCAGGGCAAGCTTTCTTCTTCGGAGAGGAAGCAACTGTGTATCTTCGGGGTCACCGATTCCCCCTCACGGTGTCGCTCTCTTGGCATAAGCTCGCTTCCGAGCACCGAGAGGTTAGCTCGAACATCCTCTTGTTGACATGGAAAGCCTTCCCATGTCTAAGAGGTACTCCTTTCACCTCCGATGAGTCGGCCAATCACTAGGCCATATCCTAGGGATCCTCCAAATGTGCCATCTTCTTTGAAGGACTTGTTCCCCACGTTAAGAGTCTGCGTAGATAAATCCAGCCCAGTTTATCTTCTTTTCTTCGATGATTGCAGCCATCACAACCAGCTTTGCCTTTGATAGTTGGTCAAAGCTGCCAAATTTGATGTCGATACATTTGGCAACTATGTCCAACAATTTGTGATAATCCTCCTTCATCTCTTGTTTGTTTGTGTATATAATTTTATCGGCAAGGTCGGACTTGGCTATTTCTTTCCATGCGTCGTCCCAAGTTTACATCGGCTTCCTTAATTTCAGTTGCTCCTTCTGCAGGTAGTGAGCAATATTCACCAAATCCTTGGCGTTGATAGTCACCGCTTCCCGTGAATGATGACTTGATTCCTTCGTCGTGAATCTCAAAGCATTCACGTAGAATTGTGCGACCTCCTCCACATAGGTCATAGGATATTCCAGCGTTAGAAACGGTTTTAGTCCGGACGTTTCCAACTTTTCCGCGATTTTCTTTACCAGGGTGTCGTCGGACCCCTGCTTCACCATTCCGTCGAAATCCACCGTCGAACCGGTGTGGATTTGCTTTCCTAACTTAGTAAAGTCGTAAGTTGGTGCCATTTCTCAGAATTATATCAAGAAAAGTCTCGAAAATTGATTTGAATGTTGATAGGGTTTGAGAGTAGTTTGCCTTTGCTTTTGAGAGAAAAAGATGAACAGTTTTTAGAAGTGTGAGAGAGAAACGGACGAAAATGGTTTAAATATGGTTTATGAAAGGACGTGCAGACGGTTTTTGAATTGTGATCGAAATCAACGGCTTGGATTTCGCACGCCTATTGAGCATTTCACGTCTCGTATTTAATGCGCGCAAAAGCATTTATATCCAATCATAAGCTTAGTGTGCAAAATGTCCGTACACATCATCATTATCTTTGACGTGTTCCTTAAAACATTCCCGCTTAAGTCAAAAACGATTGCGTTTTTGTCACTTTGCTCATAAGTTATTCACTTATCTCTTAGCCGATTTAACTCTACTCCTCGCAGATTCTCTTGGTGACTCAGCTTCATCACCGACTATGTAGTGTCTTTTCCGATCTGGTTGATTCTTGAGTTGATTTTTGTTTTCACTCTTTTTCACTTCTTTTTCTGTTCTAATGCTCTTCTTTGATTTGTCTCGAGTGTCGCTCACCAATCAACCCCAACTCATGCTTGAGTTCTTCAAATCTTGACTCACATAATGGTTTTGTGAAGATGTCGGCTAGTTGTTTATCGGTTGAGATGTATTCCAAGATAATGTCCTTCTTTTCAACATGATCTCTTATGAAATGATATCCGACATCTATATGTTTTGTTCTTGGAGTGCAACACAGATTTTGAGTGATTGCAATGGCACTTGTGTTATCACACATGATTGGAATTTCTTTTTCTTCAACTTCATAGTCTCTCACCGTTGTCTCATCCATAGGACTTGGGCACAACAAATTTGCCCATAGCCTATGTATTCCCACCGTAGAGGTGGCTATTGAGTTTTGCTTCTTGCTAAACCAGAAATTAGTCTGTTTCTAGCATTTGACAGTGCACGAAGTGCTTTTCTGTCCACTCTGCATCCAAATAGTCGAGTCCGAATAGCCAATTAGTCTCAATCCACCTTCCTTTGGATACCATAGGCCTACTTCTTGCTTCCTTTCAAGTATCTCAATATTCTTTTAGCCGGCGTGATATGGCTCTTTTGGAGCAGATTGAAATCTTGCACATACACCTACAAAGAAAGGTGATGTCCGCCTCGCTTCTTTGTGAGATAGAGCAAAGATCCAATAAGTGCTCAGTATCTTGTTTGATCTCTGTGCTTGCCATCCGCATCCATGTCCATTTTTGATCGATGTGTTCATTGGTATTTTTACGTAAGACTTCTCTTCCATACCAAACTTCTTCATTAAATCTCTCGGTATATTTTGTTTGACTTACGAAGGTTCCATCCTTCATTGTTTCACTTGAAGTCCAAGGAAAATGTCGCTCTCCCATCATGCTCATTTCAAATTTGCTTTGCATGAGGTTTGAGAATTTTTCACACAGCTCTTTGTTAGTGGATCCAAAAATGATGTCATCCACATATATTTGAACAAGCAAAGATACTCTTCTTGTCTTGAATTCGAAGAGTGTTCTATCTACTTTTCCTTTTGTGAATCCATTCTCGATTAGGAATTGTGACAGGTATCATACCATGCTCGGGTGCCTGTTTCAATCCATACAGGCTTTCTTGAGTTTGTATACCTTGTCTCCAAGAGTCTTCTCGCTCAAATCCTGGAGGTTGTTCAACATATACTTCTTCTTCCAATAAACCGTTTAGGAATGCACTTTTTACATCCATCGATATACAATGAAATTCTTGTGAGTCGCATAGGCAAGAAACATCCTTATAGCTTCCAATCTTGCTACAGGGCAAATGTTTCATCAAAATCTATCCCTTCTTCTTGACAATATCCTTTGGCTACCAGTCTTGCTTTGTTTCTTACCACGTAACCTTCCTCGTTCATCTTATTTCGAATACCCATTTGGTTCCAATAACATTTTGATGTATGGGTCTTTGCACTAGTTCCCATACTTTATTTCTCTCAAACCGATTCAGACTCTTCTTGCATAGCTTGAATCCAATGTGTGTCATCCAATGCTTGTGACACATCTTTTGGCTCTATTTGCGAGATGAAGCATGTGAACATAGCTTCTTGTTGAGTTCGATCTTGTTTTGACACCTTCTCTTATATCTCCAATGACAAGTTCTCGTGGATGGTCTCTCGGCCATCTTACATCAGGTTGGAGTAAGTTAGCCGGATTCAGTCGACTTGCAGCGTTGTGTTGCTTTGTGGTCGCTCTCTCGTAATCACTTAGCCGTAAATTTTCCCGCCGCTTTTGAGATTCAAACTATCTCATCTTCTTCTCGAATTGATAATCCCACTTGACTTCAAAGATAGGGACTCTTCTGTATGGTTGGATGATTCACTCATCAGTTGACTCTTCAATGTCTTCTCCATTTACTTTTGCTCATCGAATACTACATGAATGGATTCTTCTCAGTAACCATAGTTCTTTTATTGAGTATTCTCAGAGGCTTTACTTTCAAATTGAGTATCCTAAGAAGATACCTTCATCACCTTAGCATCAAAAGCCTTTAGGTTGTCTTTGCCATTGTTGTGGATGAAGCATTTACATCCAAATATCCTGAAATATGCAACATTTGGTTTTCTTCCAGATCCGATCTCATAGGAGTCTTTGTTAGCTGTCTATTTATCATACATCTGTTTTGGGTGTAGCAAAGTCGTGTTAATTGCTTGACCCAAAATCTTTTTGTAACCCCGCTTGACTAACATGGTCCTTGCCGCTTCTTTGAGGGTTCTGTTCCTTCTTTCTCGCAACTCCATTCTCACAGTGGAGTCCTTGCTGCCGATAATTCATGACCAATGCCATTCTCAACACAATACTGAGTTATTATTCCATTGACAAACTCGGTTCCTCTATCCGATCTTATTTTGATAATGGTTTGACTCTTCTCATTTTGAATTCTCTTCATCACCGTGGGTAGTTTTTGTAGAGTTTCTTTCTTCTTGCACATGAATATTGTCCATGTATATCTTGAGTAATCATCTACTACCACCAAGGTGTATTTCTTTCCACTTATGCTTGCTTTGTTCCACTTTGGGCCAAATAGATCCATATGAAGTAGATGCAATATTCTTGTTGAGGATGGGCATGTCTTTTCTTTGAATGACGACTTGATTTGTTTTCCTTCCGACATGCATCACATATACTTTCCTTCTTGTATATCTTGAGTCCGGAAGTCCTTCTACAAGATGACTTCTTGCCAACTTGTTAATTGTTTTGAAATTCAGGTGACTCACTTTTTTGTGCCACGACAAATGAACTTGATTCAAATGTGCTTTTTTGCTAGTAGATTGTGCTTCGGGTGTTGCATTGACCAATCCACTACATACATATTTTTCTCGTCTATTTCCTTGCAAAGACAACTTCATTTGATTCAATATCTTTGATTTGGCATATTCCCATGTTGAATCCAACATTGTAGCCCTTGTCACGAGAGCCGATCGATACTCGATAAATTGAAGTTGAGTCCTTCAACATATGCAACATCTCTGTGATTTCTAATCCATTCCTCTTGATGGATCCAATGCCTCTTATTTCACCAGAGCTTCATTTCCCCAAATATGACTTTTGCTCCTTTGACTTCCTTGAATTTTGACAGATTTCTCTTATTTCTGTCATATGTCCGGAATGACCACTATCCATGTACCAGGTTCCTTGCACTCACTTCCTTGAACCCGCAATCAAGGAAATTAAGTTTTAGGTACCCATACTTGTGCGGGTCCCGAGGGGTTAGAATTGTAAGATGATCCAACCAACCTATAGCCAAATGATTTGACTCTAAGGGGTTGCCATCTATCGATGCCATAATCATAATTAATTCGCAAATTGCTTGGGGTTCTAGGTTCATACAAATTGCCTCTTTTGTCAGATGATGCGCATATGTGTTTAGCAATTGCCTTCCTAGGGTAATTGTGGTGCTTTTGAGTGTAGTGCCTGGGTGCATGTGTGTGCTGATGAAAGCTCTCAAACTTTTGGAATGGCCTTTGTTGAGTTCTAGGCCTTTGCCACTTGGGCTTATATTCCATAAGTCTATCTTTGATGGTTCACATTATTCCAATCACTTGGCTTGGATATTTTCTACCATTCCCATCATATGTGTTTCTTTTATGGATTTTAAGGGATTTTTGGTAGCTCTGTTTCTTCTTTACAGTATTTTCTTTGGAGTTTCTTTGAGGACTTGGGTGAATTTCTTCTCGGATGTCCTTCCAAAGACACTCAACTCATTTTCCTTTTCCTTTGTAACCAGGGCCGGTTTGCTTAGTATTGTGCTTTGGAGTGAAAGTGTGTGCAATATTTAGAGTTTTGGATTTCTCAGACTCTTCATGACTTGAAGATCCTTTTTCCAAAATTACTCTTGAGGTTTGACATGGCACAAAGGAATTAAATCCTAAGCCTGTCTTGTCTCCACATTCTCTTTGACTCATAATAAGATTATCCAATGATTTAGATGCCTTAGTGAATGAGGCAATAACATTTTTGAGGTCATTCTCCTCTTTTCTATAGCAGGCGATTTACTGCTACTAATTTAGCATTTTCACCTTTAAACTTTCATTTTCAATAGCTATTTGACTTAGAGTACTCGGCTCCTTAGTCACTTTGAGTTTGACCTTTAAGTAGGTTGTTTTCCTCATTCAATAGTGTGTGTGAGGATTTAATGTGCTCAAAATCTTTCATCATTTTGCCTAATGAATCATAAAGATCGAGGGTGATGAAGTGTGTGTGTCACATCCCACATCACAAGTGTCCGAGCTTGTTGAATTAGATTGTACCTCATCTTCTTGATCTTGTTCTTTGGCCATTAAGCGGATCAAGGCTTCTTCGAGTCACTCGAGTAGTCGAGCTTCACTACTCTCAATCACTTGTCTCTCTTGACTTGGCTGTTTAATGATCTCTGCACCATCATTGCCTTTTTCTTTTCTTGTCTTCTTTCTCTCAAGACCTTTCTTTCTTCTTCATTCCTGTCTTGTTGACTACAGGATATGAGCAATCAATGGCATAGTGACCTGGTTGTCTACAATTCCAACATAGATATTCACCTTTTGATCGACTCTTTCTACTCTTGAGTTGTCGATCCTTTGATACTCAATTTGTTGATGATCTGTTCTCTTGGTTGGCCTATCATCCCTTGATTTGGAGGAGCTGAGTGTCTTCGGAAGATTCACCCTTTCCTCTCTTGTAGTTCTTGTTAAATCTTTTAACCATCGGGGCTATTTCTTTTGTGTCAATTGCTTCTTTGACCTCGGCTCTCTTCCCATCTTTGACAATTAGAGCATTTTGCTTTGGGTACATTTGTCTCTTCCTGGTCTTTTTCTTCTCACTCAAACTCATAGGCTTTGAGGTCCGAGAATAGTTCATGGTTGGATGTCTTTGATAGGTCCATGGAATGTCTCAAAGTGCCATGACCTTCATTTCCCATTCACCGAAGACTTTTTAGGATCTTCATACACATTTCCTTCATCGTGTATATTCCTTTCCAAGTGTAGACACTCATTTGTGATTTACGTAAACCGAGCATCCAGGTTGATCCGATTCTCTCTCCGAGATCATTTTGAAATTTTCAAACTTCGTACAACTATCGATAATTTGTTTTCTTTGATTTGCTCACGAGCCTTCACAAATCAATGTCACTTGTCCCATTTCTTTAGCCGTTTTGCATGATTTGACTTTGTTGAACATGGCTTTGTCCAAGGTTTTGTAGAGGATGTCCTTGGCTACATTATCCAGGTTGTATCTTTTTCTCGTCATCATTTGTCCACTCGGTTCTTGGTTTTTCAACCATGACTCGTGCAGGAGCAACATCTTCTTCTCCTTCACCGCAACTCTTCGTCATGCGATGTGTTCACCTTTAATATTTGTAGAGGCCCATCTTCTATCACTATCCACATCTCATCATGTAATCTTTGATAGATGAGCACGCATACGAATTTTCCAATCATCAAATTCTTCAATGGTGAACATAGGGATGCGTGTTAGATTTGCTTCCATGATAATGACTTTTAATAAAAAGAGTTTTGAAAGTTTAAGTACTAAAGCGATTTTGAAAAATTTGGAGATCTAGTTCAAGAACCGGTGCGGAGGGTTCAATGAACCAACCGCTCGATACCACTTGTAGGTCCCCGAGGGGTGTAAGTGTAAGGTTTAGAAGGGGGTTGAATAAACCTTACCAAATTTTCGATTTAGTCCTTTTAAATCTACAGAGTTAATTCTACACAAAATTGTCCTTGATGGACAATCGAATTAGTCACTCAAATAGAGTTAATCTTTCAATGATTCAAATTGCTTGTTGATGGAGTAACTCAAATTTGTTGGCTACAATTTAACTCAATTGTGGTTTTATTTTCAGGAAGACTTAACACCCTTAAGTTTGATTAAACAAAATATTAGAGCTTGATTTAGTACTTGTAAATTTATCAAATGGATAGCAAATTTATCAAATGAGATATAAGCAATTAAAAGTGCGAGAATTTAAATCTTTGAAATGTAAATGACACAAAGAAAGTTTTTATAGAGGTTCAAGATGGGGTAATTCTTCTACTCCTCTCTTCTCCAACTCCCGGAGGAATCCACTAAGTAATGATCGGTTTACAAAGTGGTAATAGTCCGGATACAAGTCTTGATCACAACAAAATGACTTGATCCTTTGGGACTCGATCCGAGACGCCTTGATCACTCACCAAGGCTTCTCGTTCGACTCGAAGCTTCTTCACAGGGCACCGCCTTTGCTACTACACTCACTTGCTCAAGCTCTTTGGATTTGATCACGAAGCCCTCCAAATGCTTAAGACTTAGTTCAACTTTGAACTTTTCTACAATCCTTCCCGGAAAGTAGACCCCTTGTTTTCAAAGGTTTCCTCTTCAATCAAGTTGAAGCTCTTTCCTTCACGGGTAAGTGTTGGATTGATGTACTTGAATGTAGGCTTGAGGATTGAGATTGTTTCATTTTTCTAATGTGCTTGTATATCTCACGTATGTGTCATTCATGCATCCTTTTTCTCAACCAAACTCCTCGGCCTTTTATAGTGAACTTTCAAAAATTTGCCCGTTGAAGAGATAGGCTTGTTTTTGAAAGTCACTTTGCGTCGTTGGCTTGCATTTCTTGGAATTGCCGTTTCCTCGTATGAATTATTCTTTTCACCTTTTCGAGTTCGACACGGTGTAGTGCTTCCCATTGGTTCATTCCTTTTGCACGCTTCGGGACGAGCACTCCAAGAAAGGTTGTATGGAGATATTACTTGTTTAAGTAAATCTCTTGATTTACGTACAACGGTTCTTTTTACGATTATCTCGACTTGATCGCATTTCCTTGCTTTCCCCCGGTGACTTAGAGTCACTTCCAATCATTGGATGACTCTTCCGTCACTTCAACTTGAGACTTGGCTTTTCTTGAGTTGACTTGACTGATGCTCCACTCACCGCATCTCATCTCGCTTCTTCTTGTGTTCCCGTCTACTCTTCTTTGCCATACTCAAATTGTCTCACAAACAGAGTCTTCCTTCCAGTCTTGATTGTCTTCTTGCATGTTAGGGCGTGGCTGTGTCTTGACTCACTTGGCCACTCTATTCATTACAATGCATTTTACAACAAGAATTGGGGTGCCAACTTTCTATTCTAAGTTTTACATGGCATTCATCAAAATCTAAACAATAAAGTTCCTAACATGTTATCTATCCATTGTGTATTTTTTATTTCTTTTGTAGTGAATGTGGATTTTTGTTGTTTGTTATGTCGTTGTTGGGAAGGTTATGGACGTTGAAGCGTTCAAGATAGAGAATGAACAAGCAAGACTCGAATCGCTTCACAATCATGCTAAGTTGAAGCTGCAAAATGGTGATGACGATGACAACGACATTGAGTGTCTACCTCCACTTCCTAATAATTTTAGAGAATTGTTGTTACGTAAATCTTAATGATGATGTAATCAGTTGAAGCATGTAAGAAACATAAATGAAACATGTAAGAAACAATTGTGAAACAGGGGATCAGGTGATAAAAGTTTGTAGTAAATTGCTTTTAAATTTAGAGAAATAGTGTAGTTTTTCCCCATATACTCTTCAGCTTTTTAGTTCATGTGATATCTTTTACAGTTTCATTTACATAAGAAAGAAGTTTTACCTCATCCAAATATGATTACATTGATTTAGAACATTTATTCAGAGTAACCTGTTGCATCTTGAGTTGGTAAACATGTGTGCGAGAAAGAGAATGATATCGCAATTTCAAAGCATGCCGGATCTCAGTCGTAATAGTAAGAGAAATTACATGGGGCAACTTCGGAGAGGTGATCGAGGAAAAAAGACAGATGTGGAGATGTTTATCATTTAATTCGATCAAAATAAGGATTCAAAAGGGAAGTTCCATCTGAATTAGTGAGCAACATTTGGGGACAGGAAGAAACTCCATGAACATGATTAAGAAGATCATATGCATCGAGAATCACAGAGTTGAGCATACCAAATGCTGTAATTTTACTAGTAGTTTTAGAGAATTGTCAATGTAAGTCTGTACGCGTAATCTTGAACAAAAGATCTCACGTACTGTAGCAAAGTTGTTACTAGTAGGTCTTTCACCACTATAGTTGATGCATTCAATAATTCTACGATGTTGGAAGTCAATACAAAGTATTTTTTGGTTAGACAGTGGAGTCGTGTCCATTTCTCGTAGCCGATGATGGACAAGTAAGCTCAAATTTTTTGTATTGAATTTGTTGTTCCAAGATTTCTTTTAGGGCGCTGAATGTGCAGTCCATTGGAATCAGTATTCTTGTTATCTTAAAGTTGGTATACTCTCTATTTTCTTCCCATTGTCCATTATGGCATACCACAACTGAGATTTTCACCATGCAACTGTGGAATGCAATGAAAAAATGGCTAAGTGAAACATATAAGAAACATAAAATGAAACATGTATGAAACAACAAAGAAACAACAAACATGTTTGAAACAACAAAGAAACAAAATAGAAACCAATGCAAAAAATCAGCGGAAAATGGGTATTTTTGTCAAAAATCAACGGAAATTGGGTATTTTTGTCAAAAATCAGCGGAAATTGGGTATTTTTGTCAAAAATCAGCGGAAATGGGTATTTTTGTCCAGAATCAGCGGAAAATGGACATTATGCAGGGATTGAATATGAAAAATGAAGTATTTATGTCATTTTCCCCCTGAATATAAGGGTCTTCCAACCCAACCCAATAAGCACAGATCATCAGCTCAACCATTCTATATTAACCCTCATCAACATTGTTGAGACTTATTCCAACTCTCATCTCGTGTTGTCTAATTCAACTATTTAACAACAAATAAATACTGATCATATGATAATCATAATATAATTAACTTAATTTCGACAAAAACCAAACTTTGTTTAATTAAAATTACCCTTAAAACTCTTTATTTCCCATTTCCTTTGTTAGTAGTTAGTACTACATCCAATTATTATTTGGTAACTCGATAGATAATGATGTTTTCTTCATATTAAAATGTGAATGGATCCATTCCTAAGCATAACAACATTAAATATTTGAATAATGAACCATTTTATTATCAATACTAGCCGGGATTTGTTTTTTTAAATATACTAGCCGGGAAGTTAAAAATTGATAATTTTGTAGCAAGCATTTATGATTTAACCTCATTAATTTTATTGTTGGGTTTTCTCGCTTTTTGACAATAGTTAAAAAGGTTTATAAACTCATTAAACTACCCTTATAACTAGAGTTGGCAATTTCCCAAAGACAATAATAAAACCACCGGTGTTGGAAATTTACCACTCAAAAGACATAATTTTATTGATCACTCAAATATTACAAGACACACATCACCACAACTTCACTCAAACTCAAATATTACTTAGAAGCTTTGCTTCTCACTCACTTGTTTTTCTTTCTTAACTTGATACAAAATGAACCAACAACACCCCTATTTATACTAAAACTTCATCTAAATCAATGGCTAAGATTGATTCTCACCAACCTTAATCCAATGGTCATCTTTTATTTCCATCTACCACATTCACCTACCATACCAACAACTTAAAATCAACTACAAAACTCAACTACCACAATTAATTATAAAATAAGTTTATAATTCAACACTCCCCTTTAAACTTATTTTATAATTCCAAGTGAACTTCTCAATCTTGCAAAGTCTTCATACTTCAATGGCTTGGTAAAGATATCGGCTACTTGATCTTGCGACTTCACGCACTTCACTTGAATCTCTTCTCTTGCAATGCATTCTCGATGTAATGGTATCGAGTATCAATATGCTTGCTCCGATTATGAAATACCGGATTCTTGGCCAAAGCTATTGCTTTGACTTGTTATCAACATAAATCTCTGTGGATCTTCTTGTGACATGCTTAATTCTTTTAACAAATTCCTTAGCCATATTGCATGACTAACACATGATGTAGCCGCCACGTACGTCGACTTCACATGTTGAAAGAGTGACTATTGGTTGTTTCTTCGATGCCCAAGTGAAAGCATATCTCCCATGAAAAATGTGAAGCGATTGTACTTTTTCGATCATCGATATCTCGGCCAATCACTATCATCAGTATCCAACTAGCTTATAATCATTAGAAATTGAGTAAAGCGGACCAAAGTTGATTGTACCTTTTAGGTAACGAAGAATTCTCTTGGGCGCCTTGAAATGTGTGGTGGTTGGATTTTCCATATAGCGGCTCACAAGTCCAATCACAAAAGAATATCGGGCCTTGTACAAGTTAAGTACCTCAAACATCCAACTAGGCTTTTGAACAGTGTTGGATCCACTTTATTTGCTTCATCATCCCCGCACAATTTCAATCCACATTCTACTGGTGTGTTTATTGGATTGCAATCATCCATCTTAAACTTCTTCAGGATCTCTTTTGTGTAGCCTTCTTGTGAGATAAAAATTCCATCATCCTTTTGCTTGATTTCGATTCCGAGGTAGTGAGCCATCAACCCAATGTCAGTCATTTCGAACTCTTTTGTCATTGCCTTCTTGAATTCTTGGAACAAGCCTATGTTGTTCCCTGTAAAAATCAAATCATCAACGTACAAGCAAACAATTAAAACATCATTATCTTTGTTCTTGATGTAAAGAGCATGTTCGTATGGACATTTTGTGAAGCCTTTCTCTTGCAAGTATTTGTCAATTCTACTATTCCATGCTCTCGGTGCTTGTTTCAATCCATAGAGAGCTTTTTTAACTTCAAGACTTTATCTTCTTGTCCTTCAATCACATAGCCCATTTGGTTGTTCAATGTAGACTTCTTCCTCCAATACTCCATCAAGGAATGCTGACTTTACATCCATCTCGATGTATTTTCCACTTATTTTGGGCGCAAAGAAATTATTAGTCTTATGGTTTCTAAACCATCGCAACAGAGCAAATACCTCATCATAGTCAATGCCACTCTTTGAATATAACCTTTTGCAACAAGCCTCGCCTTGTATCTTTCAACTTCTCCTTTAGCATTCTTTTTCACCTTGTACACCCATTTTACACCGATTGCTTTATGACCTTTGGGAAGTTGAGCAAGCTCCCAAGTGTCATTTTTCTTGATGGATTTAATTTCTTCATCCATTGCATCTCCCATTTCTTATTTTGAGTAGCTTGTTCAAAGTTCAGCTCTCAAGCAAATCTGCGAGCAGGACAAAATAGGGTGAGATTTTCGAGCTTATCGCTTACCTCATAGAGCTCTTCCGGACTTCTTGCACGCTCTTTCATTTCTCTCAACTAGGAAAGATGGTGGTGATTGTGAAAATGACGGTGATGTTGGTGGTGTAATGGGTTCTTCTCCGATTGCTCAATAATTACTTGTTCATCATCTTGGTCGAACGAAGTTGTAATCTTTGGCATGTGTACCCCAATCCCATTCGCTTCTTCTTCATCAAAGATAACATCTCGATTGGTGATTATCTTTCCATTGATGGGGTTATATGGTTTGTAGCCTTTGGAGTTATTGTCGTAGCCGATGAAGATGAACTTCTCGCTTTTATCATCCAACTTGCTTCTTTGTTCATCCGGTACATGTACATGAGCTATGCTTCCAAAAACTCTTAAATGAGAAATACCAGGCTTTCTCCCATTCCATGCTTCTTGTGGTGTCTTGCCCCATACGCTTCTTGTTGGTGAGCGATTTGACAGATAAACCGCACACGCCACGAACTTTCGCCTTAACTCCTTTGGAATTTTCTTGCTTTTGAGCATACTTTGTACCATGTTGAGAATGGTTCGATTCTTTCTTTCGCAACTCCATTCTCGTTGGGGGATCTCGGGAACGATGAAGTGGTCGTCGTCGATTCCATTTGCTTCACAAAACTCTTGGAATTCCTTCAAGTGAATTCTCCTCCTCGATCGATTCTCATGGCTTTAATGTGAAGACCACTTTCTTTCTCCACTGTCGCCTTAAACTTTTTGAATGCTTCAAACACTCGACTTCCTCGCTTCAAGAAATAAACCCAAGTTTTTCTTGAAAAATCATCAATGAATAGTAGAAAGTAATTACTTTTACCGAATGAATTTGGCTTGATAGGACCACAAACATCGGCATGTATGAGCTCAAGTGGCTTTTGGGATCCGGAGTTTGACTCTTTTGGAAAGCTTTGCCTGAATTGCTTCCCAAGTAAACATCCTTCACAAAGGCGATCGGGATGGTCGATACAAGGTAAACCTCTCACCATATTCTTCTTGCATAGTAACTCGAGTCCTCCAAAGTTGAGATGTCCAAATCTTAGATGCCACAACCATGATGAATCTTTATAGCACATCTTGAGACACTTTGCTACATCGGTTTCAATGTTGAGCGAAAACATTCTATTTCTTGACATGGGTTGATAAGTGTATTTTTATGCATGTTTTATGTGTGTATTTGAGTAGAAATTGAGTTATTTTTGTTGTTAGTTTCATTAGTTTTTTATTGTACATTGTTTATACTACTGTGGGGTGCTTTTATTGGTGTAGGTTGACCATTCGGGGCTAATTTTGGTGAATTTCGGACCATGGATTCATGTCAAAACATACCGGGGAGTTTAAGGATGCAAAAACGCTCGAAATTCCAAGCCAAACGCGTCATTTCGGGGCCTTTTTGGTCCAACACGGGCAGGGGGTGTCGGGCAACACGGCCATGTTGAAGGGGATCAAAAGAGGAGGAAAAATCGCACAAAACAGGCCCGAACACGGCCTGGCCGTGTTGTACAACACGGCCGTGTCGCACAACACGGCCTGGCCGTGTCACACGACACCGGCCGTGTCAGGCAATTTTCCAGAAAAATTTGTGCGACGGCCACGGCCTGGCCGTCTTTGCCCGACACTGGCGTGTCCGGACCCTTTTTGCAACTTTTCCATGTGAAAATTATGGAAAACTCACCTACCAAGCCTTTTGACCACTTTTATACACCTTTAACACCCAATTTTGCTGCAACATGTCCCCATATTCCCTCAATCATCATGTGTATACAATGATTCAACCAACTCAACCATGAATGTGCACACAATGATTCAACTAACAAGCATGGAAATGGGGTATTTGTTAATATGGTATTTCACAAGATGGTGCTTATAAAAGCCAGGAGTTTGAGTTGGAAAATAATATTCATGTAATATTCACTCATAGAGAGATTCATAGTGTTTAACATTTTGAGTGGAATTGGGATCAAGAGGTCTTGGAGGAGTAAGCTTGAGGCAACATTGGGGAAGAAGGCTTGGAGCAACATCATCAAGTCAATTGAGATTTTGATAAAGATAAGTACACCATGTCTACAATGTTTACATCTTCTTGTGTAATTTATTCTTTGGTCAAAATCATGTGTAGCTAAACTCCTAGTGTTTGAATGTAATGAACTCTAGAATGGATTTGTGATTAAGGTGTGTATGTTTTTAATAAAATCTTCATGTCTTGTGTGATTCACTTATATTATGCTTCGTTCATTCGAATTTATATATGCGCAATATTGATTTGAAGTTTATTTTTCATCCGGAAATCGAGAGATTCATGGTGAAATAGAACCTATATAAGTGAAAAGAGTTGCATGCAATCCTAGATATGGGGCGACATAAATCTTCCGGATTAGGGTCAAACCTAATATGGGAATTCATAAATCGTTATAATGCAATCTTGGGGGTTTTAACTAGAAAGAGATTTCGTTAATCAACTTGAGATTAGGAGTTTTTCGCCTTGAAAAAGGGATTAACTTAAATCGGGAATTTCTACGGTCCACATAGCATGAGATTTTATTAAAAGAGGTTGGTTTTTGCTTAAGGGCTTATGGTTGAATCTTTTAACTTGTCAAATCACAAAAAACATTCTAGAGGGATTTACATTCAAACACACTTCTATCTCTTGATTTCTTATTCTACAAATTTTACTTCATTTTTACACTTCGATAAATTAGATTCTTTATCAAACAAAAACTCTGAAGATTGTTAGATTAAATAACAAAAAGTCGGTAATTATTAGTACTTATAATCCTCGTGGGAATGACACTCGGTACTCAATAATCTATACTATAAAACGATAGGTGCACTTGCCTACGGTTTTAAAGGTAGCTTTTGAGCCATCATGGGTACCCTGGCAATCAAGTTATTCATATTGTCTCTTATAGAAAGGTTATTGTCTTTCAAATGAATATCATAACCTTTCTCTAAGAGTTGTCCCAGACTCAAAATATTTGTTTTCATGGTGGGTACATAATAAACATTAGAAATAAATTGATGCCTCCCATCTTTCAAGCGAATAAGGATTGTACCTTTTCCTTTTTATCGCTACTTTAGAATCATCACCGAAAGAGACATTGCCACTTACAGATTCATCAAGTTCTACGAACATTGTTCGTCTCCCACACATATGATTGCTAGCACCTGTATCTAGGTACCATGTGTCATCTTGACCTTCACCGTTATCGTTTTGTGCTAGAAGCAAAACATTAGCACCATCTTTTTCTTTTCTTCCACCAAATTGGCTCTTTCATTAACTCGAGTATTGGGATTTCTATAATCTCCGGCGTAATGACCAAATTTTTGACAATTATAACATTGAACTTGAGATTTATCATACCTCGAGTATGAATTTCCTCTTCCACGGCCTCTTGTGGAACTTTCTCCTTGCATATAGTTGTTGTTGTTGAAATTATTGTTTGAATTCCAACCTCGTCCACGACCTCGACCTCTTCCTTGTCCACGACCTCTTCCACGTTGACTTCTATTATTGTCAAGTTTTCTTCATTCTTGGTTGGCTGGACTTCTGTCTTAAGGAGTTGATCTGCAACACCCTTTTTCTTCTTCTTTTCTTCATGGGCTTGCAGTGAACCAAGGAGTTGTTCAATTGTCATAGTTTCGAGGTCTTTAGTTTCCTCGATGATAGTTGTAATACTATCAAAATTTGCATCCAAAGATCGTAAAATTTTCTCCATAATGACTACATCTTCTAGTTTTTCACCATTTCTTTTTAGTTGATTAGAAACGGTTAAAACTCTAGAAAAGTAATCAGAAACAAGTTCACCTTCTTTCATTTGCAGTGAATCAAACTCTCTTCTCAATGTTTGTAGTCGTACCTTTTTAACTTTCTCTTCTCCCTTGTAAGAGACTTGAAGTTTATCCCACACTTGTTTAGCAGAGGTAGCACTTGAGATTTTCTCAAAGCCATCATCATCTAAAGCTTGGTAGATGAGGAAGAGAGCCTTCTTGTCTTTCTTTCTCGAGTCCTTCAAACTATCCTTTTCTGTAGAGGATAGTGTTGACTCGTCTTTAGTCTCTTCATAGCCTTTTTCCACGACTTCCCATACGTCATGTGCTCCGAGAAGTGCCTTCATTTTGATACTCCAGTTTTCAAAGTCGTTTCCCTTAAGTTGTGGAACTTGGAATGATGCCACGCTCGCCATGTGAATTGAAGATTCTAACTAACAAATGGACTAAAAAAGAATCTTGGATTTTTTTACTTGGTCAACGGTCAACCCTTGGTCAACTCGCGGTCAACTATCAACTTGACTTGGTCAACTCTATGAGTTAACTCAATACTCTCAACCCGATCTCACTATGTATAAAATCTCAAGATTTTTTTTTTTCTGATGTGGAAGATCGATCAAGCCGTAACCACAGAGCATACTTAGAATTTCACGAGATTTTACAACCGTGGCTCTGATGCCACTTTGTTGGAAATTTACCACTCAAAAGACATAATTTTATTGATCACTCAAATATTACAAGACACACCTCACCACAACTTCACTCAAACTCAAATATTACTTAGAAGCTTTGCTTCTCACTCACTTGTTTTTCTTTCTTAACTTGATACAAAATGAACCAACAACACCCCCTATTTATACTAAAACTTCATCTAAATCAATGGCTAAGATTGATTCTCACCAACCTTAATCCAATGGTCATCTTTTATTTCCATCTACCACATTCACCTACCATACCAACAACTTAAAATCAACTACAAAACTCAACTACCACAATTAATTATAAAATAAGTTTATAATTCAACATCCGCTCACATTTATGTAGGCCCTAGTTAGACCTGATCCATTTTGGCTTGGTCCAAGAGGCCTTGCATAATTTAGACATAAAGGTTTAGGCTAGGATGAAACAAATGACCCAATCGAACTTCATGAATCTCGACTCAAACCGGTCTAAACCGATCCGACCCGACTGTTTGTTAGCTTTACTAATTATGGAGGATAACGGTCATAACAAATTAAAGGCAAAAACTTGCATGAGACGGTCTCACGGTTTAGATCCGTGAGACGGAACCCTACACAAAGTTTTAAAGATTTTTTTTTCGATTTTATTTTCTTAGGGTTTATATTTGTTTTTTAGGGTTTATTTAGTTTCTTGGGTTTATTTTTAATTGATTTGGGTTTTTAGGATTTTTAGTTTTTTTTTTGGGTTTATTTTTATTTTTGGGTTTATTTTTGTTTTTCGGGTTTATTCTTCATGGTTCATGTTTTTAGGGTTTATTTTTGTTTCTTCATGGTTCATAATTATTTTTAAATTTATTTTCATGGTTCATGTTCTCAAGACGGAGCCCTTAGAAGGTCCGTCTCACGAATTTAGATCCGTGAAACTGTCTCACAAGAGACTTGCTCCAAATTAAAAGGCCTACATATATATATATATATGAATTTTTTTTTGATTCGAATATATATATGAATATTAATTAATCTCTTCACACATGATCGTAGGATTCCCACACTTGTTGCTTCCAAAACTATACACGATAAATTGCTCCCCAGGGCATATGCGGTAGTGAAGATTTGGTGGGAACTCATCTTGAATAAGATCCGTGTGGGTTCGATTCGGGGAGAGATCGTTATTAGTAGATTGGGGGTAGAACATAATTGTTCTCTTTACCTGGAGGATCTGGTTGTACGTCGCCAGACCCCGTCGAACAACGGCCGGTGCGTGCACATCCGCGGTTTACCTTGGCGGCGGCAATGAGGAGCCAAGTCGTTGTCCTCGGCATAGTCGGGCGTAAGCGCAGGAGGCGAGTTATCAAAAAAAAAAAAAAAAAAAAAAAATAAAAGATAAAACAGACTCTTTCCTATATTCCCTTTTCTTCTTCTTTGCTCAATTCCCAATTTCTTTTTCTTCTTTTCATTTTCATTTTCATTTTTTTTTTTTTTTTTTGCAGCTTTTTCCCACATATGAATTAACTAGCAAGGGATGGGAAAACAAACACTACTACGTTTCATGTATATTCTCTCAAAAAAAAAAGTACATTTCATGTATATAATAATATAATTAAAATAAACCATGTGTAAGTCGACCACAATCGAAATTAAAAAGACAACGATATTGAAAGAATTGAAGGGATCCAATTCGTATAACAATCTTGATGATATGAAATGTGTTGGCAACACTTTTGATAACACAACTAAGTCTTGTATATCGAAATACAATCACAACAAAAAATGGAATGACCGATATTAAAATGAACACAAGAAGTTTCAAAATTGTGTACAAGTATAAAAATATATATGTACGTGTCTAGGACAAATTTTTTTAAACGAAATATTGATACAAAATACAAAAATCAACAAGACTAAAAGATACTCCATTTTAAGTCTTGGAAAGTAAGCAATACTTTATCAAAAATGGAGAGAATCCTCTTATGCACGCTCTATATCACTCATCTATAACATAGGCTCTCTCAAAATGAACAAACTAACAAATCTAGGAAGATGTTGCCTAAGATGTTACAACACTCTTGGGCACACCATCTTCTTGCAAACTTCTTGTGAGTAAAAGAGTGTTTCTCTGATTTTTTTTAAGTTGATCTCGCACTCTTAAATCCGTGATCTTTTTTTGCAATAGTGATTTACTTTAAATAGAGATGTTTATAACTTCTCCAAATAATAACTTCCTTAAGCACAACCACCTGCACAAAATAAGGAAATGAAAAAAACTACTATAACCTACAAAAACTGCCATTATCTATTAATCCAGTAAAAAAACTAAAATTAACTGTCATTAGTTATCCAGAAAATTAACTGACATTAAATATCAAGAAAATTGCAAAATAAAATTAAAGATAATGTTTGACTTAAAAGTCAACATTAACAAATATATACTAGAACTATATATTTCTTCCATATTTAAGAATAATAACTTCTAAAATAAAATATAAAATGACACACAACAGCTAGGAACAGCTACACTAATTTAAATTAGGTATGGAGACGTTTTACCGTTATATTCTCCACATAGCTCCTAAATTAATAACGCACATGATGGTTTCATGTGAGGAAATAATTAACTTTTTTATATTATTATCAAAAGATAATATAAAAATAACCCACGACCATTTTGTTTACTACAAAATCTTGGGAGGGGTGGGATGTTGAATATATGAATCGGGTATGAATCGAACACAATAGAAATTGGATAAAAACGAAAGATACGAGATTTTGGTATTACAACTTGGAAGGGAATCAACAAGTCTAAGGCGTGTTGACACTTTCCTTAAAGTGTTATTTGCCCCCACTACTTGCTAACCGAGTATATGACAAATTACTTGTAGGATACAATAGACAATCAAACAACCAAATAACAAGTTTTTGATTGTTTCTACAAGAATAAAAATGCTCAAAAGTTAAAACTTCTAATATGGCCTTCATAATTTATTTATACAAGAGAAAAATGATCCTTTACGGTATGGCAATCGAGCCTCTTCAAAAAGTCACTCGCCTCTTCGGATTGGATCAAAGCAACTCTTCAATATCAGCTTTTGAGTTTTACTGCCGATCACCGACGTTGCATGCTTCGTGAGTAATACATTAATTTGCCAATGAAAAGTTGTGACTTTTCATAATTAATGTACACGTTGGAGCAAAAGTCCAAGCAAATTTTTCATGATGTAAGACCCATATATATATATATATATATATATTATATTACAAACTAAATATTCAACATTCCCCCACTTAGTTTGTAATATAATTTCAAGCTAACACTCATGATATCATGCATAAGAAAAGTAACTTTCGTTTTAAACTTTTCTTTAGTGTAAATAATTCACAAATCTAAATTAAGTAATTAGTGGCTTGGTTGCTTAAACCAACACTCAAAAATAGACTAGAAATATTCCACACATGAACCATCAAATGCATTCTTTTATTCACAAAAACTTTTAGCACTATTACCGGCCATGTGCTCATCCTAGTTCATAATCATGTACAAAAGATCACCCAAAACTATTGCTAGAAGCGACACCACTTCTTATGACTATATAGGTGAAAGTTACTTCAAGTTTTATTTAATTGAACATAAATAAAACACTGTGAAATAATTCCATTATGAATTAACTCTCAACCTGTTCACTTAAGAGTAACAAAATATACACCTTATACTTGGAATGGTATAAACTTAATTAGGTGCTCACAATCACTTAGCAACTTGTTTTTACCCTTTAAACATTTCAATCTAGGGATAGTACTAGAAGAAGGTTGGGTTACAATCACTAGTGATTATAGATCAGGGGTTTTAATCCCATTCCTGATGTTGTCGAATTCACCAAATCCCTAGCAAAAGGTTTGGTCAACGGACCCGCCAAATTATTATAAGTCCTAACGAACACAATAGTGACAACATCATTATTAAGCATTTCTCTAATAAATGCATGTCTTAGGCTTATATGTCTAGATTTACTATTGTACACTTTATTCAATGCTCTAGACATAGTAGCCTCACTATAACAATATAAAGTTATTGCTGGCATTGGACGAGGCCACAGATCTACATCAAGGAATAAATCTCTAAGCCATTCTACCTCCTTACAAGTTGAAGATAAAGCAATAAATTCAGCTTCCATGGTGGAGTGTGTAATTACTGTTTGTTTCTTTGAAGCCCAAGAAACTACACTACCACCAAGCATAAATACCCAACCACTAGTAGGTTTTTGATCACTTATGCTAGTAATCCAACTAGCATCAGAATAACCTTCTCGTACATTTGGAAAGTTATTATAGTAGAGTCCTAAATCTTTAGTCTTTTTAAGATATCCAAGAACTCTTGTCACAGCTTTCCAATGATCCCTGCCAGGATTTTTAGTATATCTGGCAAGTCTACAAACATAATATGAAATATCCGGCCTTGTGCAACTCATTGCATACATCAGACTTCCAATTACACTAGATACTCGAGCTGAGCTATTAGGTTGCCAGAATTTTCACATAACTTAAAGTTAGAATCAAAAGGAGTACTAACTTCTTTCACATTCAAATATTGATACTTCTTTAAGATTTTATCAACATAATGTGCTTGTGAAAGAGCGAAACTCCCACTATGTTTCTTAACTTTAATACCTAAGATTGTATCAACTTCACCAAGATCTTTCATCTTGAACTTAGAAGAATTATACTTCTTAGTATCTACTACACCTTTTAAAGTAGTACTTATAATAAGCATGTCATCCACATAAAGGCAAATAAGCACACCATACTCTTTATTGAATTTAGAATAAATGCACTTATCAAAGATTATTATACCTAAATCCACTTGAGAGTAATCTGATTCAAATTTTTCATTCCACTTTGTTTAGGAGCTTGTTTTAGTCCGCAAAAGACTTAACTAGCTTGCACACTTTCTGCTCATTACCCGGGTAGCACAAAGCCTTCCTCGTTGTTCCATGCGAGTGGCGGACGCAGTTTTTGACTTTGGGGGAGGGCGGAAAAGCCGGCCGAGTTTATAAATTTATACTATGCGAAATTTGTTTCCATATACTAACCATAAATAATGGTTTTTATATTGTAAAAGACAACTATTTAAAGTTTTTATCAAATTTTGGGGGAAATTGTAAATTAGTTCATTTATTTTACCTTTTAAAAAATAATTTGGAAAATTTTGGGGGGAAAGAAATTTTGGGGGAATTTTTTTTTTTTTTTTTTTGAAAATTTTTGTGGGGGCAATTGTAAATTAATAATTTATTTTACCCTTTAAAATATAATTTGAAAAATTTTTTGGGGGAAAAAAGAATTTTGAAAAATTTTGGGGCGATGGCCCCCAGGTCCGTTGGTTCCATGTACACCTCCTCATCTAAATTACCATTTAGAAAGACTGTTTTTTTACATCCATTTGATGTACATGCATATTATATATAGAAGCTAAAGCAAAAAGTACTCTAACCGAGGTAATCCTAAAGAATCGGCGCGTAAGTGTCAAAGTAATCGACTCCTTCTTTTTGTTTAAATCCCTTAGCTACTAGCCTTGCTTTATAAGTTAGAATAGTTCCATATGTGGCATACTTCTTACGAAATACCCATTTACAGCCTATTGGTCTTGAACCTTGAGGTAAATCAACTAGAATCCAAGTATTGTTAGACAATATTGAATCCATTTCATCATTTACTGCTTCTTTCCAAAATGCAGCATCTCTAGACTTTATAGCCTCACTAAATGTTTTAGGATCATCCTCTACACTAAATAAAACTGGTGTTTTATTAAGTAGAGAGTTCCTATTACCTTCCACAAGGAAGACAATAGCTTGAGAGGATATAAAATCGGAAGAAAGTTCTTTTTCCTTCCTTTGTCTTTGACTTCTCCTAGGTTCAATAGGAGTGTCAATTTCTTTTCTTTTAAGTTCACTAGAAGATGCAGTTTACGATGAACTAGGCACTCATGATTGATTCACATTCACCATTGAATCTTTGAGAAACTTATCCTCAAAGAACTCAACATCTCATGATTCAACTATTACCTTAGAATCAAGATCTAGCAATCTATAAGTTTTAGAATTTTCAGCATAGCCAACAAAAACACTTTTAAGTGCTCTAGGTCCCAACTTGGTTCTTTTATTGTCTGGAACTCTACAATAGGCTATACAACCCCAAACTTTAAAGTATGACAATTTTGGTTTTGTACCTTTTCATAACTCATATGGGGACACTTTAGTCCTTAATGAAGGAATCTGATTATGAACATGACAGGCGGCCAACAAAGCTTCACCCCACAAATTGTTTGGCAAACCTGAACTCAAGAGCATGGAATTCACCATGTCTTGTAACGTTCTATTCTTTCTTTCAGCCAAACCATTTTGTTGTGGTGTATATGGAGCACTAGTTTGGTGTACAATACCATTATCTGCTGAGAGAAGAAGAAGAATCATCAAGCTTAAATTCAAAATACTTTTTAATTAAAAACTTATCTGCTCCTTACTTTTGTGATGTATATTCACGTTCAAGTGTTGCCCAGATTTCCCTCGGACTCTTCACAGCGGTGCATAATCGTAAAGGGTGTCTGATAAGGTGTTGAGAATATGACCCCTACACATCACTTCATCCTCTTGGCGCTTCTCCATTTGTTTCTTCACTTCGTCAGATTCGCCATCTTTTGGTGGAGGGATTTCTGAAAGATCCGGGTTGAGAACGTAGGCAACCTTCAAAGCAGTTAGGAAAAACATCAATTTGTCTTTCCAACGATTAAAGTTGGTGCCTGTGCCATCTAGCCGGTCCAACTTCACAAAGTCTTGATTCATCACTTTGATTGCACATTTTTGAGTAGACTCCATGGAAACTCAAATAACACTTTAAGATTGTTGAATATATGAACCAGGTATGAATCGAACACAATAGAAATTGGATAAAAACGAAAGATACAAGATTTTTGGTATTACAACTTGGAAGGGAATACAACAAGTCTAAGGCGTGTTGGACACTTTCCTTAAAGTGTTATTTGCCCCCACTACTTGCTAACTGAGTATATGGAAAATTACTTCTAGGATACAATAGACTAATGAAACAACAAATATCAAGTTTTTGGATTGTTTCTACAAGAATAAGAATGCTCAAAAGTTAAAACTTCTAATATGGCCTTCATCATTTATTTATACAAGAGAAAAATGATCCTTTACGGTTTGGCAATCGAGCCTCTTCAAAAAGTCACTTGACTCTTCGGATTGGATCAAAGCAACTCTTCAATATCAGCTTTTGAGTTTTACTGCCGATCACCGACGTTGCATGCTTCGTGAGTAATGCATTAATTTGCCAATGAAAAGTTGTGACTTTTCATAATTAATGTACACATTGC
Organism: Rehmannia glutinosa; assembly: GCA_016081115.2. Taxonomy (NCBI): domain Eukaryota; kingdom Viridiplantae; phylum Streptophyta; class Magnoliopsida; order Lamiales; family Orobanchaceae; genus Rehmannia; species Rehmannia glutinosa. The sequence goes on from CM071936.1 coordinate 27,997,880, forward strand.
TAAGCATAGCATAGCAAAAGTCAAGCAAATTTTTCATGATGTAAGACCCATATATATATATATATATATATTATATTACAAACTAAATATTCAACATGGGACTGGTGGGATTTGATCCCAAGCTAATAGCCTAAATTACAAATAACTTATTTATGTGGTATATTGTAGATTTTGTAGCTCTTAATTGGACTTTTTATTTGTTTCATAGAAATTTTGTGCTACACGTGAAGTACAGTATAGTTTTTTTCTTAATAATATTAATGTATTGTTGGTTTTATATTATAATCAATAAAAGAGTAATATTTATTATATTTTACAATTTTTATTTAATAGAAATGATGGTAATAAAAACTAAAACCATAATAGATAACAATCCTAAATTCAAATTTAATAACTTCTATAAAACAATAATATTCTATTATTTGGGCAATTGTCCTTCTATTGACTTGGAACAATCATAATTAACTAATAATTTTGATAAATTAATATGAAACTAAAATTTGTATAAATTTGTAATCTCGATATCTCCTACTTAACAACTTAACATAATAAATAAAATTATATTTATAATTTACGTGATGTGGTAAAAAAAATTAAAATGTGATTTTTTTATATTGTTATAATATGGTACTATTATATGTTTAGAGTATATTTAAGTTTTAAGTGCAATTTACTAACCATTTAACTAATTTTAATTTCAATGATTTACTCTATTATTAATATTAAAGTTTTTAAAATTCATAATAGTTGCAAAGATTATGTTTTTTTATAAATATATTTTACATTTAATTTATTTTTAAATAATTTGTAGTTAATTCAATATCAAAATATATCAAAAATAATAATACATATGTATTTATATAAAATATTTAAAATCGGTTCTAGCTTGGTCGTAGTGGTTCGATGCGGTTTTCGATCACAGTATTTGAAAAATCTCGAATCTGTACCATAAATATTTTCAAGATGGTAAGGTTCGGGCAAAGTCAAAAAGTCAATGGGTATTTTCGATTCGGAGATTTTTCGGTCCGAATATTGGTTCGATTTCGTTAATCTCCAAGTCCCCTGCTCAGCCCTACTTAAAATACTTTTGGGAGGATGCAAATGTATATAATAGAACGTCAAATATATTTTTATGTTTACACGAAAATTTAATGAAATTTTTTTCAACACTTTGAATATTGAAACATAAAAATAAAAATGAAAAAGCTAACAAAATTAGAGTTTTAAGTTGTTGTTTCCCCAATATTACTTCCCATTTCAAATAATACACAAAAACTCATGTCAGACCATTTAACAAGTCTTTTTCGTTAGACGGATCCAACCCAACCCGGATTTTTTTCGTAATTTCATGCACCAGTGACGTGTTTGTAATATTTTGGGACAGTGCATCCGAAAAGTATTAGTAGTTCCTCGAAAAAGTATTAGTAGTTCCCTAAAGACTATTTTAGTAGTTCTCCTGAATATAATTAACTTTTTCTCCCAAAAAGTATTAGCAATCCCTAAAAAAAGTATTAGTAGTAACAATGAAATGTATTAGTAATATCCTTGAACATGTTTTTCAGTAATCCTCTTGAAAAATATTTATTTTTTCTATCAAGAGTATTAGTATTCCAACTAAAACATATTAGTAGTTTTATTTAAAAGTATTATGTTTTCTGATTAAATGTATTTTAGTATTCCTCTTGAAAGATAATAGTTTTCCCCATAAAAAGTATTAGTAGTTCCCCATAAAGTATTAGTTCTTTCCCCAAAAAGTATCAGAGTCATCCTGAAAAATATTTGGTAGGACCCCTAAAAATATTAGTTTTTCCTCCCAAAAGTATTAGTAGTCCTCCTAAAATATATTAGCAACTCTGCTAAAATGTATTAGCAGCGGCCAACGGATATGGTATTGGTACTTGTGCGGGCAGTTGGTGGGCTGACGGGTCGAATATTTGAATCTATTCAACGAATTAGATCTGTTAGACCGTCTGACAGGAGACTAACCCGAAATAATAATATCATGCCGCTATTCCTTACTATTTTAAATAAAATAATTTAAAAACATATGAAATGTCTCATTTTTTTTTGAACTATTGTCTAAAACGCGCTATTTCAATTTGCATCAACATTTAGTCATAAAAATAACACAAACGTTTACTCATGAATCATGATTCAAAATTTAAAACAGGCAATCCATTTAATATATATAGGAAGACATTGGTTATTTCATTCTTACTTATAAAAATCTTTCTTGTACGTACATATGATTCGACCTTTCTGTCAAATCATCTTAACCTTTTGTATTTGACATAGCTGATTTACTCATTTTTAAAGTAGTTAGTATTGTTTTTGTTACTGTTAATTGTAATGATTAGCAAACATTCCAAGGTTTGACTAATGATGATGTTCCTCCTATATGAGTTGCATGTTGCCATAACTTGTCTTCTTTTTTCCTTTCTTTCTTGTCACACCAACTTTCTTTGACTTGCATAAAAACTTAATTTAGTGGCATGCATGCTTAATTATTTTCACCTATATATATAACATAATAATCCCAACAACCAAGTCTTTGATCCAATCACACTTTTCTTTTTAACTTTCCATCCTTTTTTTCCTTATTAATTTTTTAAGTATGTATATTTTATTGGCAATTATTTTAGAGTTTGAAAGAATAAAGATAAAATTTTCTAATGACGTGTACGTTTTTTTATTCGCATTTAAAACTTGTGTTCTATTTGCATTTTTGATGGCTTGGAAGAATTAAGAGATGATGAAAGTAATATTTACTTGCATTTAAAACTTGTGTTCTATTTGCATTTTTGATGGCTTGGAAGAATTAAGAGATGGTGAAAGTAATATTTACTTGCATTTTAAACGTGGACAATTTTTATTGTAGCAACCCAACAACCAATTCTTGGTCCATTAATCTACTACTTCTTGTTTTTTATTGAAATTTCTATTTTGTACTTTGTTTTTGAGAAAAAAATATAATTAGGTGTTATATGCATTGGAGGATCCATTAATATGCTACTTTTTGTTTTTAAAATTTCTGTTTTGTACTTTTTTTGAGAAAAAAAAAAATAATTAGGTGTTATATGTATTGAAGGATGATTATCTCAAATTTAGTTAAGAATGAGTTATTTAGAAATTGAAAGTTTGGAAATTTTTTTTTTTGAAGGAAGAGAAGACTATTTCGACTAATAAATAAATGAGAGATTTTGTTAAAAGAATATTTGCTTCTCATTGATTGAATTTTTCAAATATTTTGGTTTCTTACAAAATGATCAAGACATCCCTATTTATAGATAATATCATAACTAATGATATTTGAAATATCATAACTAATGACTGGATTTATTCAATCTAATGGTTATACTTCACTAGAATCATCCTCCAAAATATCTACATTCTTAGAAGTTTCTACAAGTTTTTCCTAAAGTAATATCTAAGATATTTCTTTTATATATTTCTAGAGAAATCATAGAACTTGGCCTTTTGGACTTGAATTTTATTTTATCTTTTAACTCAAAATATTCTTTCAGGCTCAATATTAATTATTTGGGCCAAATCAAATTTAATTTCCAACACAATATGTGGGGTGTTTTGAGAAAATGCTTTATTTGAGAATTATGATAGTTGGTAGCAATGTTTTTTTAGCTAAATAATAATTTGGCGTAACTCATGATTAGAAAAAATAAGAATGAGTAAATATTGTATTTTTGAAAATCTTCACAAGTAATTATATATATTGTGGCAAAAAACACTTTGAGGGAAAGTTGCACAATTTTCTTGTGTAACCATCCACAACCTTTATAATCGAATTGAAAATCAAATTATAAGTTTTGCTCTCGATTATGGATTTAAATACTCGAATAGATTCAACTACCGATAATCTAGGTAGATATATATAATATAATTGAATTTATTATTTTTTATGTCAAATAATAATATAATAGTTAGTTTTGATTTGCTAAATTTTAAAATTAAAATATATATATATAGGGATTGGATCAAATGAGGCCACATAATTAGAGTGAGACAGTGTGTGGTAATCCCTGTCCACAAATCTGTAATTTTAGATGGTTGAGATTTACCCAATTTAAGAAACATTTTTGATTTATTTTAAATCTGAAAAGGGCAACATTGTAATTGTATAATTACTTAATATCATTTAAATTTGGAAATTTCATACCCCCAAAACCAAATTACTGCTCCAGAAATCCATTACGGTGAATGCAATTGTGGTTTGCGACAGTTCAAACTCGCTCAATGATCTGAGTTCAGACCTAGTTCACTCGTCCGAGTTGCTCCATGGTGAAACCCCATCCGACGACTTCCTCGAGCAGATTCTATTTTTTCCGGCCTATTGCAGGTGGAGTCGAGCCTAATTTGGCAGGAAACAATGTCGCGCCGGCTGCGATGATGCTGCAACTGGGCTCAGGTTATTCGTTCATGAAAGCAGCAGGGATGACCGTTGATCATCTTGTTGATTGTTTCAGATATGGAGAATGTGTAAATCTTGCAGAAAGGCCTTGGAGACATGTCTGATAAGATCTAGCAAAAAAGTAAATTACTTATAAAAACCTAAGTTACATAATTAATTTTAATTTACATAATGATTAATTGTAGTTTTTGTGGGGATAGATCCAACAGGAAGTTTGAATTGCTTGTTATCAGTTTTTGGGATAATGTATTTTATTTATGAATTTATATTGTTAGCACTTCTTTATGGAGTGACTGGAAGATTTTAGGGGGGAGGTTTGAGTTCATTATTGCACTCTTCTCCAATTAGGCGGCGCCATGGGAGTCGGTCTCGGAGTTGGCATAGGCGGCGCGTACGAAGTTGGAAATGGAGGATTGGTGAAAAGACAATCTTTGACGTGAAGAAAACGAGGGCCTACGAGGAGGAAGTTAGGATTAGTATACACTTAGATGTTTTTCGATGTATCTTAGATGTGTTTTTTTTGTATAAGTAGTTAATTTTTATGTATATATTTATGTTGTTGTATACTTATTTTTTTGTTGTATACTTATATGTGTTTTGTTGTATACTTATATGTGTTTTGTCGTGTACTTATATTTTTTTTTGACAATTGTAATATGCATTAAAATTATGTTAAAAATACACCAAAATACTGTTAAGTATACATCAAATACATGCTAAATATACAACACTAATGATCGTGATTTTCTTTCTTTCTATCTATAATTGATTTACTTAATCCATGGTCCCTACATATTTCTATTTGACCATTTTAATATGCAGTAAAATTATGTTAAACATACAGCAAAATAGTGTAAAGTGTACATCACATGTATGCTAAATATACAACACAATAATGAGCGTGATTTTCTCTCTCTCTATAATTGATTTACTTAATCCATGGTCTCCGCATGTTAATGAGCGTGATTCTCTCTCTCTATATATAAGCGATTCAATGATTCACGGTCCGCATATTTTTGTTTGACCATTTTAATATCCAAGAAAAATTATGCTAAACATACAAGAAAATAGTGTTAAATATACAAAGAAATATATGATAAGTGCACAACATCTTTGCGTAGAGCACATGCGTGATTTTCTCTCTCCAAGTAGCGATTTTCTCGCGATTTTCTCTCTCTCCCACGTGATTTTCTCTCTCCTAATAACGATTCCATATTTAGATGGTCCCCACTTGGGTAATTTGACTACTATACCCTTATTTTGATTTAATTAAATATTTAATGTAATTATAACCCCTATTTATCTTAGCCATTGATATAACTAAAGGAGAGTTGAGATGAGTCCACATTGTCTCACCATAATATGTGGTCTCATTTTAACCTCCCCCTATATATATATATATAAGAGATAAATAATCAACTACGAACACTTATAGCAAAATTCAAAATCCAGAAAACCTTATACATTGCATATTATATAACGATCTAGTCGTGTCATGTATGGATGTAATAATTTAATTAGAGGTGTCAAAATAGGTTTGGCCCGTGGGCTATAGCTCGCCTCGCCAAAGGTAAGGAGTTAGGTTGTGGGTTTTTTGTTACTTCCTTAAATTCGAGCTCAATTAAATTAGGAAATTCAATAAAATATTCAGTCATGAAAAAGATTTTCTAATTTGGCGATCTTCAGTATTTCGAGCATAACTTCATCTACAAAATTGATATCAAGGTAATTTAATTTTATTTGAAAAGCTAAGCAGAACTACAACTCATATGAAGACACCAAAGTCAAATTCGCAACGAAAAATATTTTTTTTTAATTATATATATATGGGTTACCCTGCCCAACCCGCGGCCCATAGCGGGTTGAGTTGGTTGGGTTGAGATTTCCCCAAACCTACCACCTTGGCAGACTGCGGGCCAACCCATCCTGTTGGTCTATTTCGACAACTCTAGATGTAATTCCATCCAATTTCAAGTTTCTAATATTGAAAATTAAATATTGAAAAGTTACGTTATTGGTTTTCATGTGAAAAATTAAGGATGCCAATTTTGGCCCAATCCACCTTGGTCGCTAGCCCGACATGTTTGAGTCGTCCCGCCCCATGACCCGCAGCGAGGTATGACGAGCATGAGTATCACTTTCATCCCACGAGCACCCGCTCTGTCCTGCTCCACCTAACATTTTTATTTTTTTAAAAAATATTAATTATTTATCTTAAATATATAATATATATGACATGTAATTCTTATATACTTAATATTATATCTAACATATATACATCTATAATGATAATTTTAAAAATAATATGCATTAATAAAATAAAATACAAGATAAAAAAATTTATAAATATGCTTATAAATATTTTACACGTTTTTAATAATTTATTTTCATGTTTCATGTTTCTTTTTATTTCAATTTTATTTGATAATTGTTTATTGTATTATATAATAATAATTATTCTACACGGCTCGACCCGTCTTACCCTGACCTGCCTCATGTCTTGTGACAGTTGCCACCCAACTTAGTGAGATCGATGGGGCGGGTATGGGTCTTCAAGTACCCGCACCGCACCATCGCCATTCCTATGTAAAAATATGTTTGATTTGTTGTTTGAATATTCCATATTTGAAATAAAAACATGTTTAATTATAGTTTTTGAAGTGTACTTGTGAAATTGATTTGTGCGGTTGTAGTAAAAGCTTGTTCCGTTATAGATCTTGAAATGTGTTTTTACCAGAGGTGTCAAAAATGGACCGACCCGGCCTGTCCCATGATAGGGTTAGGCTGGACTGCATTTTCACAGGCTAAAAAGAACTAGGGCTATTTGGCCCGACCCATTTGACTTGAAAGGCATATCGGTCCATTGAGCCCGATACAATTTAGTTGTATTTTAAAAAGCATGGACCGGACTTGGGCTCCAAAAATATTAGTTTGACGGAATTTTAGCGTGACTCGATTTTTTACTTTAGCCCAACGGCTGGCCAATTAATTTGACGCATCTAGTTTTCAGATAAATTTGCGTGATTAAATAGAAAACTTATTTAGTTGTGTTCCCATAATCATGGATAAATAAAAAATTAAAAATGAATTCATTTCCAATTAGAGAACTTCACTATCTATTTTTCAGAATAGTTGAAGAACAGAAAAATAGCATCTGAAAACACAACCACACATACCTAAATTTGAGCTTTGAATGACAATTAACAGGGGTAAGTTCAAACTTGAACTCATTAATTATAATTATAATTTTCTATAAATAATTAATTTATCTATTTTAATTTCTTTAGTGAAAAGAAAAGAGAGTGAGCGTGAGAGTGTGTGGGGGGTGGGGGGGTGATGAGAGGAATCCATTATGCATACCGTCCAAACACATGCAGACAAAGGAGGTTCAGAAGAGAAAAGCAACCTTTGCTTTAAGACACAGAAAAAGGAGATTTCAAACCCCAAAAGTGTGATAGAGCTTAGGAAATTGCGTGGACACCATATCATAACCCTATTCTAATTTCTAAACATATATCTCTCTCACACTGCGCCCTGTTTGGATGGTGCCTATCTATCTCTATATATTTATAGTGGAGAACTTGGGTTTTTGTATATCCCAACCCCACAAATTAAAGCTCCTTCTTTTTCACTCACATGAAACCCCACAACAAAATTTGGACACACCCTACAAATCTTTGTTTTTGAGCCTATATACCTATATGATGCTTATTTTGTGCCATTCAACTGGTTTTCTATATATCTGCACTGTGTTTTGTGTGTGTGTTTTCTCTATATTATTTCTTTCTTTTTATCTTTTTTTGCAAAAGGGTTTGATAGCTTAGCTATATAGGCTTGTAGGGTTGATGTGTTTTGCTATCTTCTTTTGATGTTAATTAATTTGGACACATTTTGAACCATTTTAAAATCTTTATTGTATCTAGATATGTGAATGTTTTTTTTTTTTTGTTCTATATATTAAGCACCATCCTAACCCTATATTTTTTTTTAAATCTCAACTATAATTCCTTTCTGTCTTTTTTTAAAAAAATTTCTTTCTACCGTTTCATCATCTTCTTGTTTTGATCATAGCAAATTCAGGGTAAGGAAAATTGCACACTTGCAATTTATTGCATGTAGGTAGCAAGTAAACACACACGCACACGCACAGTAACACATACCATTGTATGCTATTAATAATGTAAATTAAATATGTATTTTTTGTGCATTTTCATATTTACACATACTAATAAGATGCATATGTAAATATATATATGCCTGGCTCCCTGTATGCCATTTGCAGAGCCCACCGGAGAAACCGGTGGCCCTCCGTAGATGGCGTATGAGGAGCCAAGCATATAATTAACACACACATATATAGTATGTGTATTATTTAATTATTAATTAATTAGTACTGCTATTTAGTTTATAGTTGTGTGGTGTTTTAATTTCTTGGAAGAGGATCAACGTTGCATTGGGAAAAGGTTACAAGCGTGCTAAAATTCTCATCAATTCTTCAGAATAATTTGTATCCAGATTCCAGGTAAATTGTACTTATTGGATCTCATTTATTTAATTTGTTTTAATTTTCTTGACTTATATATTGTCATTTTTGCCCTTTTTGAGTTAGATATAATTATAGAAGTCGCTAGCTAGTGATTCTTAGTTTCTCGGAAATATTGAAATTAATGGAATTAGGTTTTTTTGTCATACATATTTTTATAAATTAATTTTTAAACCTTGTTCACATATATATAAAAATATATAAGAAGATTTATATGAAAAATAGGGAAGAAGAAATGAACAAAAACCCAGTTACAATAATGAAGCTCATATTCCCAGAAGGCATCCTGGTTGTGTATATACAGACAACATAAAAGTTACAACCTTAGTATTGCCCAATCAATTTCATCCCACTCTTTCTATGTATGTGTCTATCTTCCAAAATCTTTTTTTGATCATACACCATTTTTGACAGAAGCCCACAAGGTTAATTTAGTTGTATTAATTACCACTAGCTAGCTCTAGTAATTAATTACATTAATTCTCTAGTTTTCCATTCTAATTTTTTTGGCTAAATTTTTGGATTTACAAAGGTTTTCTTATCAGATATTATTAATTAACTTAGTTTCTGATTAATTAATCTTTGGGGTTTGGATATGCTAACTTGTAATTTCAATAACTGATCCATCTAACTACCATTTTTCTGTAAGCAGACACATTTTCTTGACACTAGTGTTAATTAATAATTAATGGAAATTTTAAGTGTAGTTTCTTATTTCATCATTAAGTTAGTTTCTAATTTAATACTTGAAATTTTTGCAGGATTTGGATATCAAGAACTGATTCATTTACCATTTTCCTGTAAGCAGCACATATTTTCTTGGGACTAGATCTGATTTAATTTCTATGGATTGATCATATAAAAACCTAAAATTTAATTAATTTTATGCAGTATATATATATATATATATATATATATATGTATATTTCCTTCTTGACCTTATTGATTAAAATTTTTCTTTAACATTTCATGTGGTTTTTAAACGTTTCTAGAGCATATCTTCATCGGATCGGATTCAGTGTAGTTTCTGATCATTAACCATTGAATTTATTCAAGTACATGTTTTGAGTACTAATTAATGGTTTCAATGATAATTACTAAGCTAGTGGTCTTATATCCGCAGTTATTTTTGTCCATTTTTTAAAACTAGCTAATTATAAATTATAATCCATTTCATAAATCCATCACATTAATGTTGAAGTAACAATATTCTTTTATAAGAACGGCCCTCACACATTGAGAATACTACTATTTATCACAAATTCAGTGAATTACTTAAAGCTATATATATCATCATCCGCTGAATATGTGCAGATTAAATATTACTTACATTTAATTTGGGCATGATGTTAAGTTAGTCAATTTAACACATCAAATCTTCGAAATTGCTTTTCATTTAAAAAGTTATGATTCATTATTTAAATCCATTCAAGTGAATTCATTATAATGATTCCAAAATTAGGAAGGTGTGAAAAAATGGTGAAGCTCATGATAATGTAAAACATTTATCTTACGTACAAAAGGCTAATTGCAAAATTGGTCTCATAACTATAAGGGGACTGTAAATTTTGGTCCTATAAATATTTTAGGTAGCATTTTTTATCTCATGAGATCTTGATTCTGTGCAATCTTTTTTCTAATAAGTTACATTTTTTGCAATTTTGGTTCCACAAGTTCTGATTTTGTACGATTTCCGTCCCAACTTGGTGTTAAAATTATTTCGTTTGTCCTCACAATACCTTTGTCATTTAACCAAAATACCCAAAATACCTATGACCGTTAAAAATTACATTACCGAAATTGCTATTTTTTGACCAACTGGTAATATCGTCAATGACCAAAACTATTACATCAAGATGTTACTACTCAGTAGTTTGCCAACCTAGTTACAATACTAAAATTGCAATTAAGCCTCTTACAAAATGTATGCTACATAAAGACTAATAGAATGCAAACACACTTAGCATATCGCGTGTGGAAACTGGGAAATTTTATAATCTAGTGTTAAATTTAGGGTTTTAGGTTTCGTCGCATAGAGTCTAGGCTGCAATTCATATGCATCAAAACACACACACACAATGTGTGTGTGAGAGAAGTAGGGTTATGTGGATCAGTGTTTTGAGGATGGAGAATATGTTTGATTATCTGGGGAAAGCCACTGAATGAGCAAAAAGAGAATTGCTATCATGATATATAGCAGCTTTTTTGCTGGGCTTTAGGGAATCTCAATGATAATATAAACCAGTCTACAAAAAGGGAATGGGGAATAGGCCCCACCCCATAGACCCCCTTGGCCAAAGTTCCAATTATTTTATGTATTTCCATTAATTCTCTATTTTTTTTTTTTTTGATAACTCTTCCAACCACGAGACTACGTCATATGTAACAACAATAATTTCAAACTTTTCTATCTTCATTCTTCTCCAGTTGGTTATTAGGGTAGTATATCTTTTCTTTTTTTGAAAAAAAAAGGACCACCCTTTAGTCCTTTAGAGATCTCTAAGACCAAAATCTCTAAGACCAAATGGAGTTCTTTGTCGGTGGTGCGATTGGATATGCTTTCATTTTGATTTTTTTTCTTTTGTTAGAGAATAATGGTAAAAAAAAAAATTGGAAGAAAAAAAAATGAATTTTGAGAGTGTGATTGGATGTGAGATGAAAAAATAATGATGAAAGTTAATTAAATTTAGAAATAGTAAAGTAATGATTGAATATGATTGGTAGTTAGAAATTTGTGAGTGAATGAATAGTAAATTTGTGAGAAAATGTGTAATAATGATTAGTTTTTGTGAAAAATTTGTACATGTGATTCGTAAGATAAAAAATGAGAAAAAGTGAAAGTGAGAGAATAATATGTTTTTTGAAAATTTTCATAAATAATTATATGTTTTGTTAATAAAAATTCTCCAGTGAAACAAAAATAGAAATCATTTCATATCCAATTGCAGCCTCAATGGTTCCTAGCCTCCTGGTTCGGCTAATGCACCGCAAATTCAAAAAACCATGTAAGCGGAACCGAAATCGAATTACTAATGTGACGGTTCGGTTATGGTTTCGTGAAGCGGACAGCGGTTTACAATTTTTTTTTATTTTGATGAATTATAATCTAAAATGAAAGAAATAAGGGGAAAAAGAAAGAAAATAATGACGCGGGTTAATTTGAACTTAATTCTAATATTTGAAGGCCTATAAATCCTCATAGATGAATCAATGCTCACGTAGTTATCGTACCATCTAATTAATTTACATTAGGAAGGTGGGAGCAACATTGCTCAATAATTCAGTGAATTGGTGCTGGACAAATGAGCTCATTCGTTGATTTATATCGATCATCAACGAAAAACTGATCTCCACTGTCAATTCAGGCCGAAAAAAAGGAAGTAATCATCGGTTCACGGTTTTGAAATTGGATGAACCGTCATCGAACCATGTCAAAACAATTCCAATTGTGGTTCCAATTGAAACCGTGGTCAATAATTTCAGTTTTGGTTCGAACCAAACCGCAGGTAAACATCTCTATTCTTGGTTTTACTCATCAAGCTCCTTTTTCCTCTCTAATATATACTTAAATAGATACATGGGACGTTCTTTAGTGAATTTTAATGCAACTCTTCCATTCCTTAGCCTCGTTACTATTATTAGAGATCATAAATATAATTAGAGATGTTAAAGAGGCTAGTAGTTATGGGTCAGTTCTAGCGAGATTTGAGCTAAATGAACCAATTTAAATTGATCGTCAAATTTTCGAACCTAACTTTAATTCTATCAGACTAAAGGAGCCACTATTGGGCTAAAAATCAAAAGTTTCAAAATCATATATATACTTATAATTTAAACTAAAACGATTATAACATTTAAAGTTGAAGTATTAATAATATAACAAGGTCATGCATATTTTATGATTATATTGTATTAAGGAAATTATAAACTTTAAATATTTTAATATCTAAATTTAAAAATAAAACTACAATGATAAAATCAGAAAGCATTATGTACCTAAGAAAAATAAGAAACATTAATAGTTATTTATTATAATCACTTATATGGCTATAAGTTAAAATTTTCAAGATTATATATTTAAATTCATAGATTAACTCTTAAATTATATATTTAGCATATTATTTATAAATATAATTTATATCCTAAAGAATCTAATAAAACGTCGTGTTATTTTCTTATCTTGAATAAAAATGAAAAAGCTAGATTAAGTACTGGATAAAACAAATAAAAAGGACTTTGTCCTCATATAACTTGTTTGGTATAGTTAAAGACCATTGGATGCAGATATTAATAATGTAAATTGGTTTGCGTATGAGCAGGGGTGGAAATGGGCCAAGTCAAGTCGGGCTTTGAGTTGGAAGGTTTGTGCCTGCTTTGTTAAGTTTAGTCCCAAGCCTGCCTATTTTCTGTAATAGGCGTTTTTCATAGGCTAGGCCTGACCTTAAAGTCTGAGCTTATTTAAAGCCTATTTAAGCCTATCAAAGTCAATTTAAAAAAAAATATTTGTAAACTACAAAAAACAGACAACTATCTCACTGTGTCAATACAACATTCATAATGAAAACAACAAAAGGTACATGAACATAGAATCCATTACCTACATCTCCAAAGAACATAAATATGATAATACAATATCCACTAAATCCATAAATAATAACAAATCCAAATACAAAATGAGACAATACATACATTTATTCTATATAACACTACTTATTTCTATATATTATATATGTCATATATATAATATTATATATATATTATATGTAGGCCTTAAATAGGCTGACCTGTTGAGCTTAAAAGGCTTTTTTAAAGGCTCAGGTCTGGCTCAACTATTTAAATAAGCCTTGTAAAAGGCCTGAGCTTGACCCAATCGATTGTTAAATAGGCGGACCAACCAAAGCCCTTAGTAAGTAGGCCAGGCCATATGACCTGTTGGGTAGCGCGGCCTATTTCCACCTCTAAATGAGTCTAGTTCTATTTCAAACCCGACTCAACCTAGATCCGATCTATTTAACTTATTTACTATTTAAAAAAATATTAAAATATATATTAATTAAGTAATAAATTAAAATGGGTCTATTGTTAATTATTAGGTCTATATTTGAACTCCTTAAAAACCTAAATGGACTAGATCTTCGGTCCAAACAGACCCACCCAAACTTAGTCCATTGAGTTCTCTATGGTTGTGGATGGACATGGACCATGTGCTTACCCGATTTGTGCAAATTATGCAGTCAATTCATCCACGAAATTTTTAAACTTACGTTGCTTACACATTTTGTTTTTATATTCAATCATTATTTTACAATTTATATATCAAATCAAGTATCACACACTGGGAATAGAACCCTGATCTTCGTCTTCCCACAAAGGAGGGAGGCAATAGTCCAATTCCATAGTACCAACTTACACTATTGCACCTAGACACGCATAACATTCTTAAAAAAAAAAAGGAAAATAAAATAGCAAAATTGATCGATGCAACGAGGGAAACCATTCTTCCTTTGGATAAATTAATTAGTTTATTCGTCTAAAAAGGAGGAAAAGGACCAAGAAGGGGGCCAGGAGGGTGTTACCTTTTTCTTATTGCATTGTGTTCAGATTGTACTTTATAGTAGAATCTATTTTCTCTCCTAATGGTTTCAAGTTTCAACATATACACGTACATGTATATATTTACAATATCCCATATTTTTTTTCTTGCTTAGGTATTTTAAACCATTATTCAGTAAAAAATTATGTATATATTATGTATGATTTCTGTAGCACAATTTACTTACATTAATTTATTTACCAGTGAAAAATATATCCATCTTAGATATAAAAATCATTGTAAAATAATATTGCAGGAAAGATGTATTTCATTGATAATGTATGTACAATTAGGGATGGCCACGGTTCCGAACCACTCGGTTCTGTTCCAAAATAGGAACCGACGTTTCGGTCCGTTTTGGAACCGGTTCCTCACCGTTCGGTTACGGTTTTCACGGAACCGTTTGTTTATTTTTTCATAATCTTTTGATTCTTTTAAGATGGTTTATCAATTTCACTTAAAAAATAGAAAAGAAAAAAAAAAAACTTGGAGTTGATATTCAATTTAGTTTTGTAATTAATATTAATAATAATAATAAACTGTCTTTATATACTATTAGAATATTGATAAATTAAAGTTCACGTAGTTCACTTACAATATTTAGTTTAAAACGTGTCTCATGTAGTTACGAATATAAAACATCATATTAAACATTTAACATTTCTTCTAGCAAATGTTTACAAAAAAAATTAAAATCGTTGGTTTTAACCTTGAACCGTGATTTTAACCGTTGGTTCCATCACGGTTAAAACCGCCGGTTCCACGGTTTTATAGACCAAACTGGAACCGAAATTGACCTACGGTTTCGGTTTCGGTTCGATTTTGGAACCGTTGATGGTCAACGGTTCTCGTAATCGTTGACCACGGTCACCGCGGTTAAGTTCCGATTCTAGTTTAGAACCCGATTTCGATTCCATTTGACCACTCCTATGTACCGTATATATATGATTCAACAAGAAATCAGCCTCTATAAGGAAAAAAACATTACAGCTATATATATGGTAATTTGAATTTCTTTTGGTGCCAAATAATAGCCTAATTGATTTGTTTCTTTTTAGGGGCCGTTTTCTATAGTTAGTTGACAAGGGTTAATTAAATCAAAGTTGTAACTTATTTAAAGAAAATTTGACCATATAATTCAAACAGAATATTTCATTAATCAATCTTCTTATGAGATATAATCATGAAATCAAGCATTTACAAAAACTTTCCCTTATTTTTCTTCTGGGATGGGTCATTTTATTTTTCATCAATCAAAAATAAAATCTTAAGTTCTCCTATATACATCATGGGTTCCACTGGCCTATAAATATTGAAACTATTCTCAGAATTTTTCTACTCAAATATATAATCATCCAATCACAATGGAGAATTTTTCTTTGCCAATATTTGCCATATTTTTGCTGGTTTTATTTTCTGGACCAATTAGATTTGGCAATGGTCAAACAATCATAATCAAATGTGATGAAGCTGATTGTGCTGCTCTATGTCAAGAAGCTTACAAGGAGAAGCTAATCAGATCATATTGTTTGGAATTGCCATTTGGAATTGGGAGGATATGTGTTTGTGAGCATAGCTTAAGCAAATATAGTAGCAAGGATGTTGTCAACAAGACTTACATTTATAGTAAGCCTATTTAATCACAATATTATTTCGATGGAGAAAAGAAAATGGAAGAAATAAGGGTTTTGCTTGTATTTTAATTTCTTTTATGTTTATTAGAGTGAAGAGAGAATTGAAAAAATTAATATATCATTTGGGTGTGTTTTTATGTCTTCCTCTATGAAATTTTGAGCAATTATGTTGTGTTTAATTTAATTTGGAATGCAATATGAGTAAAGTTTGGCTCAAGTGAATCCCAGTTCAAACTCTGCCTAAATGTAGGTGCACGAAAGATCCGAGGTTTGCTCTTTTTCATCATTTTCACAATATTTCATTAGAATAATTACAACTTGTGTGGACGGTCAAACCGTGCTACGGAAATAAAAATAAATATCTTTAAGAGTAAAAATAATATTTTTGTGTAAACGCAATACTTTGTCAGAATATATTTTTAGCTATGCAATAATGTACAATAAATTTCAAATAGTTGGAAAATAAAATTTAGATTATTGTAAACTTCGCAAGATTGCATATTATTCCCGCCCCCCCCACCTCCCTTTTTGCATTGCCTAGCTCCACCTCAAATAGGTACACTTAAATAGAGCTATCTAAATCAGCCTGGTCCAATAAAAAGGTCATCTTGGGCTTCATTTTCATGGGCTCAAAATGGCTTGGGCCTGCTGCACAAAAAAGTTGGGTAGGTCCCCATTATGTGTAATCTCAAAGTATGGATCGGGCTTCATCTCCAAAAATAGTGGTCTAACCCGACGAAATCCGTCTTGGTCCAATCGACCCGATGTTTCCTTTGCTCGGATAGCCCTGCACTGTCCGATCCATTTAATAGCTCTACAATTAAACGAGCACAAGAAAGTCAAGTTTGAACTTTAAATTTTTCACGGGTTCAAGATTATTAAAAGTAGACCAAACCTAGCTTGAAAATTTTCAAATTCTACATGGTTTGTTTTATTTGTGCTTTAAATATCGTAAACATATATTATAGAAGTCACAACTTAACATTATAAAAACCACACAAAATGTACGGTCTTGTATGGATGTATTTCCAAGTCCAATTTCGGTTTCTAGTGTTGGAAAATGAATTTTCAAACTTTATTGATTTTCGTGTGAGAATTGGGAATATGTTTATTTTGTTGTCCGAATTTCTATTTGGAAATGAGAATATATTTGTTTATAGTTTTTAATGTATTTTTGACATATGTTTGCGTGATTGCGAGTATTTTCACCTAGATTTATGTGTTTGAGGTGAAAATTTATTTGGTTGTATTTTCAAAAAAATATTTCCATAGAAAAGTGAAAACTGAAATTATTTTATTTCTACTAAAAATTCCTAAAACAAACATGACCTCATTTTTCTAATAGTTGAAAAGTGAAAAACCACTCTTAAAAATACAACCATACAAGACCTACCCTTTTCATTGCACATCAAGGCTATATTAATTATTGAGTTTTATAATTGGAAATATGAATGCTTATAATTTTCAAGGCAAAATTGATTTTGGGATAATGATGTCTCTGTAGACATGTAAAAATTTATGGCCAATTAAAGATTGACAAATATCAAATCCTTAGAGATCAAGATTTATCTTGATACATTATTATCTCTTTTGATAATTATCGCAATTTGTGATTAAAGGGATAATATTAAATCTTGAAAAACCAATCAAATCAAGTCTTCACCATATGAGTTATCCAAGAACCCCCTTTTTACAAGTATAAATAGGGGTCATTCTCAAGGAATTAAATGACAATTAAAAGAGAAGAAATCCAAGCAAGAAGGCGGTGGTGGAAATTCTCTCAAGTCAAGAAAAACAAATTCAAGTAGATCCACGGTGTTCAAGGCGAAATTCAAGGCGTTCATCGCGAGTCCACTCAAATCACGAGTGTTTGATTCGGAATAAGCTTTCAAGCTCTCGAGTTAAAGTTATTGAAGTCAAATCCATCTTGGGGAAGATCAAGAGTCAAACCCACCAAGAAGGTCTCAAGTTTAAAAGTCAAATATATTGAATATTCCACGTTTAATTCGGGATCAAGTTGTCAAGCCCTTTGAATTAACGTTATTCAAATTCAAGTTCAAGTTTGGAGAAGAACAAGTCAAGAGTTCAACTCCAAATTCTCAAATTTAGAATATTTTGTTCTTGAAGAAAAGAATCGAGAGGATTTAGTTTAGATATTGTAACCCTTTGATAATTTGATTCATATAAATTTAATTTGTACGTTATTTCTTGTTTGTTTATTTGCGAGACAATAAAAATTTGTGTTACAAATTTTTGGCACGCCTATAGGACAATCTCTACCTCTCATCTCTTCTCTTCAAACCAAGTTCATATATCAACGAAGATGGCCAACCATTCCAAGTCCACAAATGTTAACAATTCAACGGCGAACTACGAAGCCATTGCTCCAATATACAAGCATAAGGGAGCAAGGAAAGATGGGGAGTCATCAAACCATGATGTTATTCCTCCAAAAGACGAAATGGCATGGCAACAAGCTGGCAAATATGGAGCTTCAAATAAAGAATGTTGGGCCCGCTCGACGTGCACGCACATTCTACAAGCTCAAAATTTGAAATCAGAGCGATCATGGTGGTCCAAGCTACTTAACTCGGAGAGCAACTTGCAAATGTGACGAAGGCCATTAAATGACTTACAAAACATGTTCAAGAGCGAGACTCCCAAATCATGAAGTTGATAGACTAAATTGACCAAGTTGATTCAAGTCGCGTGATGGGCAAATAAGTCAAAACTCAAGATGATGTTGAAACATCCACAAGGCAACAACCAAACGAAAAATAGGAGTGTCCCGCAAAGGAGTTGCAAGTCCCGTTTGATGGTCGATTCCGGTTTACCAACTCAAGGAGTTCATCATGGAGACTATCAAAGATAAGATTGATGGAAGTTCCAAATCGTGTTTGACTTATGCCAAGCCCTACACATAGAGAATTGACAACTTGAAGATGGATGATGGTTATCAACCTCCGAAGTTCCAACAATTTGATGGCATTGGCAATCCAAAGCAACATGTGGCTCACTTTATTGAAACGTGTAATAATGTTGGGACTTATGGTGATCACTTAGTGAAGTAATTTGTCCGATCCTTGAGAGAAAGTGCGTTTGATTAGTACACCGACTTGGGGACAAATTCAATTGACACTTGGGAGTAGTTGGAACGAGAATTTTTAACCGTTTCTATAGACGAACAATCTGTTAGTATGATTGAACTCTCAAATTCATGCCAGTGGAAGGGAGAGTTTGTCATTGACTATATCAATCGTTGGATGGACTTAAGCCTCAATCGCAAAGATCAATTGTCGAGACCTCGGCAATTGAAATGTGCATCCAAGGAATACATTGGAGCCTATGCTACATACTTCAAGGAATAAAGCCGAAAACTTTTGAAGAGTTAGCAACTCGAGCACATATCATTGAGATAAGTTTGAACTTTGACCAACAAGAATGCCCAAGTGATATCGGTGATGATGATGATGATGATGAAGTGGAGCCATATTTAACTTCTCGGCGCTCTAGATGAGAGCATAAACCATCTAAAATTGTCAAAATAAAATATGCTCAAATGCTCCTTGATAAGAGCCTAAACTATCAATAACACTCCTTGACATGAGTATAAAAGGTCTATATCTCAAACTCAAATGTCTACTCCTAAATACGAGTATAAATTATCAATATATCCAAACTCAAATGTCTACTCCTTGATACGAGTATAAACTATCAATATATCTCAAGTTCAAATGTCTACTCCTTGATAAAAGTATAAACTATCACCTTATCTCAAATTTAATGAAAGCTCCTTGATACGAGTATAAACTATCACCATGTCTCAAATTTAATGAAGACTCCTTGATACGAGTATAAACTATCGCATGCCTCAAATTTAATGAAGACTCCTTGATACGAGTATAAACTATCATCATGTCTCAAATTCAAATGAAGACTCTTTGATACAGTATAAACTATCGTGTATCTCAAATTCATATGATTACTCCTTGGTATGAGTATAAACTATCAATATATCTCAAATTCAACTGATTACTCCTTGCTACAGTATAAACTTTCAACATAATCCTAAATCCAAATCAAAACTCGATCACGAGTATAAACTTTCAACATTTGTCAAATTCAAGTGAAGACTCCTTGATACAGTATAAACTATCACCATATATCAAACTCAAGTGAAAACACCTCGATCACGAGTATAAACTATCTCTATGTTCCAAGTCAAGCGAAATATTATGAGTTGATCATTGGATGAAAGAGTTCGAGACTTGTTCACTTTTCCACAATCACCGAAACAAATGCACGTGGACAAGTCTCGATGGGGCATTTGTAAACATGTAAAAATTTATGGCCAATTAAAGATTGACAAATATCAAATTCTTAGAGATCAAGATTTATCTTGATAAATTATTATCTCTTTTGATAATTATCGCAATTTGTGATTAAAGGGATAATATTGTTTGATAAATGGTTTTATCATGATTTTGATGATTTTGTTTTCACACCAAAACAATGTTTTTAAAGGTTGTCCAAATACTCCTAAATGTTTTAAAATGGTTTTAATATTTCCGGAGTATTTCTTCGAGGTTTATTTTCGACAAAATTGGACAACGCTTTTATATGATTTTGTGTCAAATGTTTTTACATCAAAACAATGTCCTCAGTATGTTGTCCTAATACTCCCGATTGGTCTAAAATGTTTTTACTATTTTTCGAGTATTTCTTGGAGTTTATTTTCGATATAAAATTGGACAACACTTATGTTTCGAGCTCGGCCACGGTCGCCATATAGGGCCGCTTACATAGGCAACCCGTACACGAGTTGAGTTATGGAACAAAAAAAAAAACGGAGGAGAAATCAAGAAGGGCGGCCGGTCGACCAGGTCGACCGGTGAGGGCGACCGGTGCACTCAAGCCCCCCCCAAAGAACGAAACTTTTGTTTCTATGTTTTGGTCTTCCACGACGGTCCAACTTGAGGGCGACCGGTCGCACCCCCTGCGACGGTCCCCCTGTGTAAAAACTCACGAAATTCAATTTCAATCTTATCTCTGCTGACCAGGTCGAACCCCTTTTGGCAAAGAAACTATCCGTTGAGTTTGCGATGCTTTTCCTCGATTTAAGGGGTTGATTTCTAACGACTCTTTTCTTCAATTGTCTTGAAATTTTTTACTGATTTCATGTCCCCAAGAGGAGCCTATCTTATACAAGACATATTCTATAAATAGAGGAAGAATTGAAGCAACACAATAAGAGAAAAACTACAACACAACAAGATACACTCAAGAATACACTTGTTCTTACATTGTCTTATTTCTTGTTGTAATTTGCCTAGCTATTCACTTTCACATTCTTGAGGTCTAGGTTTTCTTGATTACACTTGCACTCTATTGTATTATCAATTATCGAGTTGTAATCTTGAATTTGTGGTTGTCATTCAAACACAAGATATCCTTGTGAGTGTTCTTGTGGTAAGAACACACTTGGGTGAACTAGGTGTTAGGTGTAAGAAGATTGTGGTAATCTTCTTGTTGAGGTGTTGAAGAGTGTGGTGCTCTTCAAGGGTGAAGATTGTGGTAATCTTCACAAGGTGCCGTTTGGAGATTGTGGTAATCTTCAAGTGAGATTGTGGTAATCTCAAAGTGGTGTTGAAGAAGAGTGTGGTGCTCTTCAAGGTGTTGGTGTAAGATTTTGTTGTAATAATTTTGGTAATTATTAATAAAATCTTTTTCTCTTTCGAAATCCATCCCTGATATCTTTGGGGTGGTATAGGATTAGGCCCTAGGTGGGTTGAACCTCTTTAAATCGACGTGTGTTGTTTACATTCCGCACCTTTGTTATTATCTTTGAGCATTCGGTTGGAAAAAGAGGCGAAATCGAAAAGATGGAGATAATCTATTCACCCCCTCTAGATTATCGTAGCGCTTGGACTTACAAGTGGTATCGAGCCAAACTCTTTGGCAAGCTCGTTTCACATCGCGAGTGAAGAGAAACGATCGTCGGCTCTGAACGAAGCTCATCTTTCCTAAACACCTCCACCACCAAGCCACCTCGGTTTGATTCCAAAAATTTTATATTTTGGAAAGAAAGAATGGAATGTTATTTACAAGGTTGCAAGTTCGATATTTGGAACACCGTCATCAATGGAGAATCCATTCCGACGAAGAATACACCACACACCTCTAAAGGCTTCAAAGAGATCAATGTTGAAGAGAAGAGAATCATCTCCTTAAATGGTAAAGCTCTTAGTATTTTGTATTGTTCACTTACTACTTTGGAATTTGATCATGTTGTAGGTATTCGATCGGCACATGAAGTATGGAAAAATTAGAAGTCATCTATGAAGTGTATGCAAATGAAAGGAGCAACTCAATAGCATGTACTTCACAAATGGATACAACATCAAATCCAACAACATGGGATGAGCCTTCTACAACCTCCCATGATGAAGAAGTTGAACAATGCCTCATAGGCATCGAAGAAAAAACGAGGTAAGTTCTAAACCCTCTACTTCCTATGATAATGATTATAGTGATTTGCAAAATGATTTTGATGAACTACAAGATGAATTCCAAAACTTACTTGTTAAATACAAATACTTGAAAAAGGAATTCATTGTTTTAAAAAATGATAAGGATAGTTTATTTACTTCCTATGAATCACTATCATGTGCTCACACCACCACTCTTGACAAGGTTAGAAACCTTGAGAAAGAAAATAGTACTCTTGTTGAAGATTTGAATTGCATGAAAAATGATTTATTAAAATGCAACTTGAGTACCAATAAAAAGACCAATATTGTTGATGTTCATAATTGTGATAAAAGACTTGATCATAAGCCTAATAATGTTAATCATATGAAAAAGAATCAAGTCCCTATGCATATTGGTCATTATGCTCCTAGAATTATTACTTGCTTTTATTGCGATAAAAAGGGTCATACGCTAAAAACTTGTCGAGCTAGAAATAGCTCTAATTATTGTTGGAGACCTAAAAGTCTCAAGACTAATCCCAAAGGACCCAAACACTTGAGGGTACTACAAAATAATTTCTTGATAGGTACCGTGAAATAATAATCGGAGAAAATTCATACCGCTTAAAAAGACATCAAATGACAAATTCATTTGATCAAAGGAGAAAACATTTTCAACAAAGCAAATTTCCAAGAAGAGGATATAATCAAAAATGGGAAGAGCATAATTCTTGAAATGGCAAAGACATCATCAAGATGACTTTCAAAGAAGAAGACTATCAACAATGGGAAGGACAAAAATCTTGGAAATGGAGCAATCAAAGAAGCCATCATCAACAAAGTGACTTCTCGAGGGAAGATATCATCAACAATGGGAACGCAGCACACCCATGGAAATGGCGTAATTGGTAACCCGTATCTCCCCATTTAAATATGCATTTTATTTTGTCATGCATGTTTTTTTTTTTGTGTCTTTATTGCAAAATGAGTTTTCAAGTATTTAGTTTTTTTTTTTTTAAATTGAGGTCTTCAATATATATTTGTGCTTTTAAAGTATTTTTGAAAAAGAAGACCTTATATGATGTTTTTAAAACTCTTGTGCATTTTTAGACTCAAGTGGCTTATTATATCTTATGGATTTTTGTGGCATGATCTTACTTGTGATATCTCTTAACCTACACCTTATCATTATGATTTGTGCTAGATTTGTTTTAAGAATTGTGTAGGATTTACATAGTTTTACATATGGCCATATACGTCATTATGTGTCAAGAAAGGCATAAATTATCGAGTACGTTTACTTGTGTTATTCTTACTCTTATAGACTCGATATATGTATTGCCATGTGCCTATGTGATTGTTTTTTTTTATAGTATTTCAAACAAGTGCCATTAAGAGGATTTTTAGATTTTCCGAAAGGCACTATTCGATATTTGATTGCACAAAGCTTTGTCAACTCTTGTTCAAATACTTCTTATGAGGTCTCAACTATATGCTATCGAATTTTCAAATTTCAAAAGAGACCTTTTGTAGCTTTCTTAAGCTTATTTGAACTTGCATGATTTATTAGACTCTTAATGATCTTCTAAATGCATAGTATGTGTTTCTTGCTTCATGGTCTATATATATAGTGTCTATTTCTACTATGCTCTCATGCAAGATATCTTGTGATTGATGATTGAGGCATGTTTTTACACTTGGATTATTTTTTCTTGCTTATATAAGCAATGCCGGTAATAAGTTTGTCAAGTTGTGTAGATGAGAAATGAAGTACTCCAAATATTAGTTACCTCAAAATATTTGGATGTAAATGTTCTATTATGAACACCTTAGATCAATTGGATGCCCTATGATGATAGTGATGAAGAAGACAAAAGGGGTATTCCGGAACAAACTCGATGACCAAGGCAACATTGGTCGAACTAAGGCGAGGTTAGTAGCTCGAAGGTATTTTCAAGAAGAAAGTAATTGATTTTGATGTAACATTTGCACTCATAGCACATTTTGTAGCTATTTGCATTTTACTTGCCCATTCTTGTTTTAAGAAAATTTCAAGCTTTACCAAATGGATGTTAAATCCAAATTTCTAAATGGTTTTATTCTAGATGAAGTCTATATAAAACAACCTCCGGAGTTTGAAAATTTTTCTAGGCCTAATGATGTTTATAAACTTAAAAAGGCCTTGTATGGTTTAAAACAAGCACCCGATTAGGGGTGATCACGGTGCGGTTTTGCGGTTTTTCAATAATTTTCAAACCGAATTGCCATATGCGGTTTTAGGCGGTGGCGGGTGGTGGCGGTCGGTTTTGCTAAATAAAATCATAAGTGCGGTTTTAGCGGTGACGGGCGGTGGCGGGCGGTTTAGCGGTTAAAATCATAAGTGTTCTAGTTCTACATTTTCTCTTGAGCAAGAGCTTAGAAGGTTTAGTCATTTTTGAATATCAATTCCAAACATTAAATAAATAATATTAATTGTAAGAAAATGAAAATATTTTAAATAAATAAAACTTAATTTGTATATCACTAGAATTCTCCAATGGTAGACAATTACAAAATGAATTCACTACATGTATTCATTTGGACACACTAAAAACATCAACTTTCAAGTTTGATAAAATGAAATACACACTTTTTGAAAGAAAATCTTGTAAATACGATGCACTCAAACAAAAATAGGTTTTTAGGAAAATAAAGGTGCACTCAAAACATTTTATTTTTGAAGAAAAATGTCCACTTTGCACTAATGCTATAAAAAGAAACACAAAGGGTGCTATAAGAAAAAAAAACACAAGGGTGCACAATTTTGACATTTTGGAGTTGAAGAGTAGAATTAGAATATTATAGTTGTATTGTTGTAATATGCTAGGTATATAATTGTCCTTACTACTCAATACATGGGCGGTCGGTTTGGCTTCCAAACTAAAAAAACCGCACCGCTATTCGCTTATAATTTTTAATCGTGGTTTTTCGATAAATTAATATTAACGGTTCGGTGCGGTGCGGTGCGGGCGGTGCGGGCGGTTATTTTAAATTTATGATCACCCCTACACCCAAAGTGCATGGTATGATAGACTTAGCTCTTTTCTTTTACAAAATGATTTTACAAGAGGTAAAGTTGATACTACTCTCTTTGTTTGTGAAAAAGGGCAAAATTGTTTAAACTTGTGCATATTTATGAGAATATTTTTGGTGTTACTAATGAATATTTGTGCAAGATATTTTTCTAAGTTGATACTAGGTGAACTCGAGATGAGCATGATGGGGAGCTCAATTTATCGCTTGGACTTACAATGCCAAGAAGATGGTTATATTTCAAAAGAACTCTTGAAGTAGTTAGGCATTGAAGAAAGAAGAACTATCTCAACCTCTATGGCTAAAGATTGACAAAGGTTGAGAAAGGCATGTCGGTCGACAAACAAATTCGAGGTATGTTTTCTTGTATTATTCCTATAGACTCGACAAATCCATATGCATTATGTCTATATGCTCGACTTCAAAAACTATCCCAACGAATCTCATTAAAGTGCCATTAAAAGAAATTTTCAAATATTTGAAAGGCACTTCTTCTTATGACTTGTTGTATCCAAAGCTTTAAAACGTTCTTATTTTTTTTTCGGGATAACAAGTTCGGTATCTATTATACGTATTCAAAATTTGGTTCGTCATAATCGAACTAAACATATTGAGATTCGATATATTTTTAAGGGATTGTGATTTTTTTACAAAAACTTGAGATGTGTTTAATTCCGTCTCAAGGATAACTCGCGACTTTTTGATCGTTAACCGCCGAGTATTTTACCTCATTTCGAGCTTGATTATGACATAATGTATATTGAATGAGGTCTACGTTTGCATTTTGCACGTTTTTTAAAACTTAGGGGCGAAAAATCGGATTTTTGGATCAAACTTCCGAATTTGCAAAAACGAGAAAGAAGCGTTGGGCTGCCAGGGCAAGGTCGACCGTCGCCCCCACCGCTTGACCGGTCGCCCTAGACCTTGACCGGTAGCCCAATGTGATTTCTTGGCTTAAATCGTCTCTCGTTCTTTTACTTAGCCATTTTGGCCCTTTCAACTCTATTTTCGTCCTCTTTGCAAATTTCACACACAATTCACTTCAAATGAGTTTTGATGCATGAATTATATATTTTGGGGACTACCTAGCTCGGTTATCATCATTGATGCTCATATTTACCGATTAAATGGTAAGAATTTCACTCTCTTTAGCTCAATTGGGTTGAACCTTGAGTTTGTGGCTTATATGTATTTTTCTTGATGCAATTCATATATATTTGTGATGAGCTTATTGATTGTTGATGAATGATATTTTTATATTGCATTTGGTGATGAAAAACTTGGCTTGATTTCATTTACAAGGGCTATATATATCTTTCTCAATTTTTGACGCCCGCCAAGTGTTCGATAAAACGTTTCAATGAAAAAAAAAAAATTCATCACCTACATGATTCTCTCGATTTCAAAAGTCTTATACATTTATAGAGATCATGTTTTGCTTATCAAATGATTTTTCATAAGCTTCTACAAGTCGTATGATTCGACTCTTCCCTCCTATTGGTTTAAAAGCTTCTATGTTCAAATGGCTCGATACATCGGTTTACTTGCATTTTGATAAGAATATATGATGTATTTATCGTGATAACATTCTTTTTGATGATTCCAAAGGGGAGAAATAGGTTATAAGCTCATTAGCTCATAAAAGCTAAGATAAGCTTAAAAAAGAAGTATAAGATATGGCTTCATAAAGCCATAAGTTGTGGATCATATTTAGTCCACTTGGTGCATTATGGTTATGTATGAATCATGGTCCATTGGTTGTAGTATGGAGTTATATACGGTTCTAATGATGTATCTTTGACATGGGGAGCTTTTAGTTTTGATACTTAAGCTCAATATCGAAAAGCTAAGATTTTAGCTTATGTTTAAGTTGCTTCTATATAACTCTTGTTGTGCATGTTGATAGGGGAGCATTTGCTATATGTGTTTGAATATCTCAACTCCTATCCTTGTGTTTGTATTGCGCGAAATGTTGTCGCTCTCAACGGATATTTATTTTTGACCGGAAAACTTGTTTTGTTTTCAAAATCGCCTCTCAAAATTGTTTTGTTTTCAAAATCGGCCTTGTTGAATTGTTTTGGTTTGTAATCATCAAAAAGGGGGAGATTGTTTGATAAATGGTTTTATCATGATTTTGATGATTTTGTTTTCACACCAAAACAATGTTTTTAAAGGTTGTCCAAATACTCCTAAATGTTTTAAAATGGTTTTAATATTTCCCGGAGTATTTCTTCAAGTTTATTTTCGACAAAATTGGACAACGCTTTTATATGATTTTGTGTCAAATGTTTTTACATCAAAACAATGTCCCTGTATGTTGTCCTAATACTCCCGATTGGTCTAAAATATTTTTACTATTTTTCGGAGTATTTCTTGGAGTTTATTTTCGATATAAAATTGGACAACACTTATGTTTCAGGCTCGACCAGTCGCCCTATAGGGCAACCCGCACTGAGTTGAGTTATGGAACAAAAAAAAAGGGACGAGGAGAAATCAAGGGGGGCGACCGGTGCCTCGAAGCCCCCAAGAACAAACTTATGTTTCTATGTTTTGGTCTTCCACGACCGGTCCAACTTGAGGCGACCAGGCGCACCCCTGCGACCGGTCCCCCGTGTGTAAAAACTCGCAGAATTCAATTTCAATCTTATCTCTGCGACCGGTCGAACCCTCTTTTGACAAAGAAACTATCCGCTGAGTTTGCGTATGACTTTTCCTTGATTTAAGGGGTTGATTTCTAACACTTTTTCTTCAATTGTCTTGCAATTTTTCAGATTTCATGTCCCCAAGAGGAGCCTATCTTATACAAGACATCTTCTATAAATAGAGGAAGAATTGAATCAACACAATAAGAGAGAAAAAACTACAACACAACAAGATACACTCAAGAATACACTTGTTCTTACATTGTCTTATTTCTTGTTGTAATTTGCCTAGCTATTCACTTTCACATTCTTGAGGTCTAGGTTTATCGAGTTGTAATCTTGAATTTGTGGTTGTCATTCAAACACAAGATATCCTTGTGAGTGTTCTTGTGGTAAGAACACACTTGGGTGAACTAGGTGTTAGGTGTAAGAAGATTGTGGTAATCTTCTTTTGAGGTGTTGAAGAGTGTGGTGCTCTTGAGGGTGAAGATGTGGTAATCTTCACAAGGTGCCGTTGGAGATTGTGGTAATCTTCAAGTGAGATTGTGGTAATCTCAAAGGCGGTGTTGAAGAAAGAAGTGTGGTGCTCTTCAAGGTGTTGGTGTAAGATTTTGTTGTAATAATTTTGGTAATTATTAATAAAATCTTTTTCTCTTTCGAAATCCATCCCTGGATATATTTGGGGTGGTAGAGATTAGGCCCTAGGTGGGTTGAACCTCTTTAAATCGGCGTGTGTTGTTTACATTCCGCACCTTTGTTATTATCTTTGAGCATTCGGTTGGAAAAAGAGGGCGAAATCGAAAAGATGGAGATAATCTATTCAACCCCCTCTAGATTATCGTAGCGCTTGGACTTACAAATATTAAATCTTGAAGGACCAATCAAATCGGAAGTCTTCACCATATGAGTTATCCAAGAACCCTTCTCCTAAAAGTATAAATAGATGTCATTCTCAATGAATCAAATGATAGTTCAAAGAGAGAAATCCAAGCAAGAAGGCAGGGGAAATTCTCTCAAGTCAAGAAAAACAAATTCAAGGAGATCCACGGTGTTCAAAGGCAAAATTCAAGCGTTCATCGCGAGTCCACTCAAATCACGGTGGTTGATTTGGGAATAATCTTTCAAGCCCTCGAGTTAACGTTATTGACGTCAAATCCATCTTGGGGAAGATCGAAGAGTCAAGCCCACCAAGAAGGTCTCAAGTTTAAAAGTCAAATATATTGAATATTCCACGTTTAATTAGGGATTATCTTTGTCGATCCTCGAATTAACGTTATTCAAGTTCAAGTTTGGAGAAAATCAAGTCAAGAGTTCAACTCCAGTTCTCAAATTCGAATATTTTGTCTTGAAGAAAAAAGAATCGAGAGGATTTAGTTTAGAGATTGTAACCCTTTTAATAATTTGATTCATATAAATTTAATTTGTACGCTATTTCTTGTTTGTTTATTTGTAGACAATAAAAATTTGTGTTATAGTCTCCAATGTTATTTTGCCATGGATCACAAATTCTCCAATGGCCTGTGCGGGTAAGTCGACGATTGCACGCAAAATCCCACAAATGCCAATAAGACTAGACGGCTTAAAAACACATATTAGTGAAAAACAAACAAATTGTGTGCACAAAGCAAACATAATTCATAAGAGTAATTAATAAAAGTATGTCAATGGGTTGGGTATGAGTCGAGTTGGTTGGACGTTAGACTTGACCGATGAGTTTCTATGGGCCAAATCCAAACTCACGGGGTAACTCACGTTGCGATTGCTTATGAAACTTTTTATTTTCGTTCCATTAGAGAATTTGTTTTTACAAAAAATGTGAGTGCTTACGAAAATTTTCAGAAAAAACACATTATCAACTCACTTTCTATTTTTCTTCCACCAATCACTTATATTCATTTTTCAAAAAACCCATCTAATCACCAATCATTATTACCAATTTTTCGATAAATTCTACTATTCTCTCACTCATATATTTTTAACTACCAATCATTTTAATCATTATTATCCATTTTTCCATAAAACGACAAGTATGTGTTTGATATGATCTGAACCGACCATATGCATATGTATTCTATTAGCTTAGAGATATAATGTTCATAAATGCTTTGAATATAAATGGTTTCCACAAAACCATTCTCAGTCATAAGTGAGTATTTATAGGAACCAATATTCTATACATATTATGCTACTAAGTATATGCTTAATCATCACTGGAATGAGTTGTCCAACTAATCCCTTGGTCCTAATAAAAGGGTTGTGAGACATGTGGCTTGAGAGAAATTTGATGGTCATTAACTACTCACATGCATTTAATGTGAACAAATCCCCTATTAAGTGTTCGGATGTCTCAAGGCTCCTGAGACTATCCACATGGTCCGGACAATAGCTTGGTCGGGCGTTAGGACATGCATTTCATGGATTCATCAGGTCTAGTCGTTAGGGTCGGGATTCCTGTCATGGTTTTGGAGTGGGTCTACAGGTTGAATCATCCCTTAGACATTTCTTAAATTGGTCCGTACACGTCAGATCAGGTGCCACAAAAATGATATAGCATTAAAAAACTTTCTTAAAAGCCAAATGGAGATATACATTAACCTCATATTAGTATTTCACAACACCAATATAAAATTAGTATTTTTATAAATATAAAAGATTCAAGTCAAGCTAAATATTAAACTATTCAAACTTATTTAAACTTTGATCGAATTTCAATAATTATATTTGCGCATGATTCAATTAAAATTAATTTTTAATCGAGTTGAACACACAATAAACTCAAGTAACTTATTTTTTTAAATATATCTTATATATCTTTTTACTAACAAATCGATCACGGTCTAAATTTTATTTATTATTGAACAAAAGAAAAATCAAATTTGATTAATGATATTTACTATACTAAATTAAAAATCAAATTTAGGTCGACTAAGATTATTTACCTTTCAGCCCTAAATATCCCTAAATTGCAATTAATATTCCTCAATGGTAATGGATCTAGGGTGGCAAATCGTCCGTGAGTGAGCCTTTATCGGTCGACATGATAATAACATGACACAATAAGCTCAAACTCGAACACGATACGATAAGCTTATCCGATCTAAAATTTAAAACCTAACACAAATCCTAATAATATGAAAAGCACAATAAGCAAAACTGTTAAAAATTTATTCATCGGTCCTCTGTTAGGCCATTAATTAATAAAAATATTATTATTATTTTCATATTTGATACTTAGAACACATATAAGAAATTAACAATGCAAATAGTTAAGTACAAATAGTCAATTACCAATACAAATAATAAATTACCAATACTTAACAAGTTGGTCGTACCTTATCGTGTCTTATCGGGCTAGCCGACGGTGGCTTAGTTATTAACATGCTTTATCGTGTCAACCCAACAACATCCTTGAACCCTATAATTTTTGTGTTGTGTTCGTATCGGCCAATCGTGTAAATCTTGAAATCGCCATCCTTACATGGACCAATTAGGGCTGAAATACAAACAAACTTGCTTATACTTAACTTGAAATCAATCATTAAAGCTCGATTCGTTAATATAACAAATCAAATTTAAACACAATTTTTTATTCGATAATATATAAAAGCTCTGGCTTCGACTTGATTAATAAAAGAAATAAAAAATATATATAAAAATATTAAGTTACTTTCAAGCTCTTAATTTATGTTCAACTCAAATAGAACTCGTTTAAGCTCATCAATTCAATTAATAATCAAATCAAATTGAAAGATAATTTTTAAGTTCAACAAAAATTCAGGCAAATCTTTTATTAGCTCGCCTTACACGCTAGTAGTGTGGAGTTGATATCCATTTTTCCATTTTCCAATCTCAAGCTGCTGCTCTACTTGCACACACAACAAAAAGTTACCAGAAATTCGCGTTACGCTATCTCAACCCAAATGGCCGCCAGATATCCACTCATAATCCCGTGATTATCCACAGCCCATCACTCAGAAACCTGTGGAAAAATTCGGGTCTCTATCTATGGCATCAGTGTCGTCACTGGTCCCTGTTCTTTCCTCTGCAAGAACAACTACTCCACGAACCAGGAAGAATGACCCCAACAGAATTAGTAAAAGTGTCAGCCCAAACAAGAAGCAAAAACTGAGTAAAAATGGTGGTGGATTGGGGAATATTGTGGAAGTGGTGCAGAAAGACGTAGCGTTTTTGAAAGCGGGTTTCAGCAAAGGATTGCGATGGGCTAACAACGCATTTCGGATTCCCGAGGTATCCAAGTCGGTTGAGGATTTGATATCCAAGTCGGTAGAGGATCCGCAAGCGTCTTTATTCCGGTTTCCATCTTGGCCTCAGCCTTACTATCCAGGTAGTTGATAATGTGGCACTTTATTGTGGTTTTACTGCTCTAAAGTAGTGGCTGGAGATGATGTTGTTTTCGTAGTTACACTAAGAGAATGTAGTTTTGGGAAGTAAAGTGCCGCATTAGATGATAGAATTAGGAAAGTATTCCCAAGAGAAGTATGAATAGAGGGATTATTGTTTTATTTACTTGTTGTAATGTATTTTTTTTTTTTTTTTTAAAATATCAGTGTAGCACCTTGATTAGATTTTTGAATTCTTATACTCTGTATTTCTTGAATTGGGAAGCAAGTAGAAATTTTGTGTAGTGATGATGTACAAAATGTTTTGATCATGTGGTTTGTAGTTTAGGATTTAATCCAGCAGGTGCTACTTGGGCAATTTTTCATAAACGATACAATATGATTTTAGCTAGCCTTACCTTTTAAGGAATATAAATATGAACCAAACAGTCCTTTTGACATGTGGAAGTTGGTGTGTGCTGTATGGATAGCCAGTGGCGGACACATGATTTGAGACTTAGGGGAGGTAAGAGCGAAAGGCTTGAGGATCAAAGGAACAAAACCTATATCTGAAGACATTTGCAAGACTTTTTCTCAATATTCTGGGGGGACAAATGTATTTATTCCCTTAACTTATACATAAATATAGACTAATAGCAACTAAATTAAAGAAGAATAAAAATTTGGGGTTGGGGGCAGCAGCCCCTGGATCCGCCGTGTGCATAGCGAAAGTTAATCGTTTACCCGATATGTTGTGTTCTACCTTGCTCAGGTAGGTCGCGTATATTTTGGCATGTCCATAGATATGTCTAGTGAATCTGATCAAGTGTAGCTTGATTGGAACTCATGCTAGGATCGGCTTGAAAATTATTTAACTGAGAGTACGAATTTCAAGCAAACTTAAGCTTCCTGACAATTGTGGAATGAATATATTGATCAAACTGAATTTGTTGTAAGACATTAAGAGCTTCAATAATCTCTTATTACCTGAATTTTTGTAAATCACTTGTTGCATAAAAGATAATCCAGATGGTGATGATGATGAAGAGCACAAAATTCTGTGATTTTGATTTATTGATTATGAGTGATTGCACATCAGCTTTTGTTTCGTTCGTGTAAAGAAGAGATTCAGAAGACACACAAAACCAATCTAGCAGAAACTGTTCTATGCATTTCCGTTACTGTTGTTTTCAAACATATATGGGGTTTTTAATTTCATTAAGATTGAGATTCTGTTTGTGTTTACCTGCTTCCTTTATACAACTTGAGAAAGTTATAAGAATTCACTTTGCTTTAGAAACTAGCTATCTGAATATAATTCTTTTTCTTGTTTTTGAAGAGCTCTCTGGTGTGGATTTGTTTCTGGCTGATCTCAAAGCCATGGAGGTTTATGTTGGCTACTTTTACTATCTATCCAAGATGTGGACAAAGCCTCTTCCTGAAATTTATGATGCAGAGAAAGTTACAGAGTATTTCACCTTGAGGCCTCATGTAGTGACCCTTCGACTTCTTGAGGTAATAAATGTGCTTTGGCACTCTGTGGAGTTATTAGTTTAAGTTGGAAATTGAGTTTTTCTTTGGTCTCTTCATGCTGATATTAAGAACTTTAAGTTATTCTGAGGGGATAAAATGCCTAAACTGAAACTTGATTCTTGGTCTTCTTTAACTTTCGCGTTCTTTAACAAACTCAAGTCTTTGTTTCTCAATTTACTGTGATTTTTCAATATCAAATGCTTTTAAATTTGTCTAAAGTGTGAAATTGAGTCTTTGCTCTCCCTCATTCAATGCGGAGACTTGAGTCTTGGTCTCTTTATTGGAAGTACTGCATACGTTTAACTCGAGTCTTGTTTCTTCAACCCAGTCGTCATGCATTATTCAGGCTCTACAAAGGTATATTCTTTTGACTGTTCAATATCAATTGCTTTTAGATGCACAGGGGCCAGGCTTCAATATAGATGGCATGGCATTCAAGTTAGAAGTTTTTAGACTCAAGGGAATCTCAATGAATGAAAATGACCTTTTCACGCATAGGAGTTCCTGCTCTAAGAGAGCACTAACGAACTTAATTCTCCAGTTTATCAAAAGTTCAAAACGCCTTGCTAGTCCTTTTTAGTTGTCTTGATGTATTTTTCTGTTCTTGTGAGAATAAAAATGAAAAAGTTGTTCTGAAGAAATTTGTTTGTAGGCACCTGTGGCTTTTTCAAGATTATAGGATGTATTGTCACTGACAAAGTAAGGTTTACATTGATGCAATCTGATTTCATGATGAACACTGATGACATAAAGGCATGAACTCCTTGCTAGGCTTATATCTTATCTTTTGCCAGGTGCTTATTAGATGTGAAGTCATTTTAACAGAACTCCTCTTTGATTTTGCTCCTCCTACAAGTTTGAACTTCGGCAATCTAGATCTGGATAGCCAAAGATATGATAACAATCAAACTAATATCGAAAGAATTTAAACCAAATTAAATATGATGTTAGCACCCTGCTCCATGCAGCATGTCCTGCAACTGTCTTACTAGATGTACTCAGAAACAGAAACATTAGTGGTCTTGATCATTGGATTTTGATTACTGATATAAACTCAAGAGTTTTGGAAAATCTCGACTTCTATGTTGGACTTTATTGTAGGGTTTTTTTTTTTGGATTAAGGGGTTAATAGACCAAATGTTTATGTTGCTGAAATTGTCAGAAGAATAAGAATAGCAGAAGAAAATAAAACAGAAAGTTTAAGGGAACAGTAAATAAGAATCTTGGCATTAAGAACCAATTCCATAGAATATCTAGGTCCATAACGATCAACACTACAAGAAGACAAGTGTTAATAGACCAAATGAACTTCTCCTAGAGAATAGAGGTGATATTCTAAACTAAAGAAAGTAAGGATATAATTTCCTTATTGTTTGCTAAAGATTATTCTTGACCAACGAAAGTCCTTCATTGTTTCTTTTAAAGTCCTTCATTGTTGAGTACATAGTTGACTATGGACAAATATAAATAATTGACCTTGTGTATATGTTCCAGATCACACTCTTTTCTTGTCAGGCCATGCCGTATGAAGCAATTTGGTTGCAGCCAAAAGTTGTCTATATCCCAACCCAGAATATATATTTTCTTCTTTGACTAGAATTTTAAGCTTCGCATGATATGTGCATTTAATGTACTCGAGCTACCATGCATTTTAATTTGTATTATTTGAAGTCCTTGTTGATTACTCTTTGGTTTATTAGACAATCAGTGGGCAAGAGCTGTTGCTTGAGCTATAAATTAATTGAACTACATCCTTACTGGCTTTTATCTTGTGGAAGGTCTTTACTGCCTTTGTTTCCGCCACAATCAAATTCAGGATCTCTAGGATCAGTTCTGCGGAAGATGAGGATGCTGGTGGAAATGTTTCTGATCACAATTTTGGGATAGTTTTAAAAGAAACAATGCTAAACTTGGGCCCTACTTTTATAAAAGGTAACTACAGGTTTTGTGTAAGAGTCATTGGAACGAGATAGTTAAAGAGCATATTACACTATTTAAATTAATGTTGAAAGTTCAACATCATTATTCTCGTTTATCATAAATTTCCTAGTATCATATTACTATTTTCATTTATAACCAATTTCCTACTGTTCGTGTGCAGTTGGTCAGTCCCTTTCTACAAGGCCGGATATTATTGGTTATGATATTGCAAAGGTGTGAGACTGAATCATCTCTATTTAGTTTAAATTCCATACACACCTAGAAGAATGTATAAATTGAATTACAGTATAGTGAGCACTAATTGACAAAACTTGTATAAATTTAAGTATTTGGGTCAAGGTTGTGCCCGATGGTTGACCTTTAGGCATTTTCTGTTAGGTTGACACACCAAATGCTACACTGTCGAACTTGATTGTCTATCTTTTGCGATCCATTTAACTGGACTTGCACATCTCATGATCAACATACCACAAACTCGGTCATAACCAGTATTATCATACTTTTTCTTAAGATAAAAGAGAACATTTCATTGACTTATCACCTTCGAGTCATTAAAGATCCAACTCAAACTACCACTCTTAATGTGAAACTTATGTTATCAGAAGCAGAAAGTGAAAGAACTGTGCAGTTAGAACAACTTCATCGTGATTTTGTATTCTTTTCATTGTGTGAAGTTCATCCATGGGAAACTTTCGGGATATTCCTGTTTCCCTCAAGTTATGTATTAACTGAACCATGTATATATCGGAATTTATGAGTGATCAGTGAGTTCTCAAAAATATGTGTGTTGCCTTTGCTCACTGGATAGAAGAATATGAGGTAAATGAAAATAACACATCCCACTCATTAGAACCAAGAAGTAATTGCTATGATCACCATGCAAGTATATATATTCACCAAAGTGGTCACATTAATGCAGCTATTTAGCTGGCCTTCTGCCAGAAAACTCATTTCCTGTTCCTTTCTGCAATCTGACTAGATGCAACAGATAATTCATGTTTCATTTTTCATTGTCTGCTTAAAGTTATGATTGCAGGCACTGTCAGAGCTGCACGATCAAATCCCTCCTTTTCCCGGGCTGAAGCAATGAAAATTATCGAGGAAGAATTAGGTTCTCCTGTTGAGACATTTTTAGCTATGTCTCTGAGGAACCTGTAGCTGCAGCTTCATTTGGGCAGGTGTAAAAGGTTTCCATGCTTCATGAACTCTAGACTTTACCTTATACGTGGGAAGTCTTATATTGATATCAGAGAAGAAAAAGATAGTATACCATACATATTTCATTTTTTATAATTAAATACGCCCTCATTTGTCTTTTCTGATAGTTATTGTTGACGAATTTTTAGGTTTACAAGGCAAGCACTCATGATGGGTTTGATGTTGCTGTGAAAGTTCAGCGTCTAACTTACGCCCTGTTGTTGTTCGAGATATTTATATTCTTCGTATGGGGGTTTGTCTCGAACTCTTGTGTTCGGTATCTCTCTTTCAAAGTATCAAGCTGCTGAAATTAACTTTGAGTTATTATTTTCAGCTAGGGCTTTTGCAAAAGATAGCAAACAGGAAAAATGACCTTCGTTTGTATGCGGATGAACTTGGAAAAGGCTTCATCGGGGAGTTAGATTACAACTTGGAGGCAGCGAATGCTTTAGAATTCATGGTATTTTTCTTTTCTGAACTTGGTTGTTTCTCACACAAGGACTTCCTCCACATTTTCAAATGGTACTTGGAGAAATTTCCTTAGAGAAATAAGGGGTCGAAATGTTTCTTGACTTGATTCAAATTGAATCATAGGACAGTCTGCTACCTTGAGGTTAGAGTTAAATTAACATACAATAATTGCAAAAAAGAACAGAATCAATTTTTCTTACTATCATAGTGCTGGGACAAACTTTTGCCTGTCCCCATTTACTGTAAGTGGCCATATTTTGACCTTACAAAAGTACGTGGTAATTATTGCTGTTGATCTTGAGAATGATACTGCTGCCCCTTTTCATAATTTAGTTGCTTCTTGTGATGTGAAGTGTTGCATAAATGTACTTTTTAAAAGTTTACATTTGACTGAGTTTGGTGTGGCAATATTGGTGTCATAACTCATTGAAGTCCGATACCGACTTTAATGCTGGTTAGATGGTGCTTTCAAGCTTTATTTGCACCACTTTTTTGCTGGATTGCTCGATGCTGAACATTATGATTATGCAGTAATTATAATTTTATAAGATCAAAGACATGGGGAAGAAAAATATTATCTTCTAATGTGGAAGAAAAAGATTTTATTGAATGTATATTGGAATTATAGAGTTAATTTGTGTTTCCTTAAAGGAGACATATCACTTCACAAAGTGATATATCCTTACATAGAATCTTCATTGTAAGTTATGACTTTTTCCCGAGTAAACTCAAAGCCTTGGATCAGTGATTATTTGTTCCCGTGGTCATAAGTAAGTACTACTCATTCCTTTCCAGATTAAAATCTATAACATCCAATTTTCTAATTGTATTGCGACGTTCAGTAATGTGTTTTGATTCTGCATGTGATTGAACAGAGTTGTACACTAGGGAGATTCGTTTGAGCTTCCATCTGATCTGCTGACCCTATTAGAAAAGTCTATCTATTGCTAGTCCATTTTTATTAAATTGCTTTTGACTGCTACTCATTCGTTTCACTGCAGGAAGTTCATTCTCGCTTTACGTTTATTTGTTCACCAAAAGTATTTCAGCATTTGAGCAAGAAGAGAGTTTTAACTATGGAATGGATGGTTGGTGACAGTCCAAGTGAGTTAATATCTGTGTCTTCTCAGGAGTCTAACCGAAAGCTTCTTGATTTGGTATGAAGATCTTTTTGAATTATTTTTGCTCAAGTTAAAACAGAAGTTACAAGAACTTTGTGGTTGGTCTTTTATGTCGTTAATCTTATATTGGACCGAACTGAAAACCGTATGGTTCTAGTTACACTTTGATAGAAAAGTGGTAAGCAAAAGCAATAAAAGTATCTTTCAGAACTGAAAACTTGTCTACACACTGCTCTAGCTTTTTTGGTTGAATAATACTCAAACAAAGTTTTCGGCAAGGTATGGGAATGAACAAGTTTCACTTTGTATGTTCCATATTCTCTTTAGTGATCCACTGATTATGGATCTTGTAATGCTATTGTCGTTGCCATGAATGATTTCGTGGAACCACGTCTGAATGGGAAAATTTAGAAGCACGTCATATGGTTATCCCCAAAAAGAATTTGTAAGAAACATGGCTGAACTTGAAAAGAAAATCATGTTGCACGTTATATAGTTTTGTATATACAGGACATAAAGCATTCTTCTTTCAAAGATTGTTGCAGAAAACAATCATCTTTTTGAACCGAAGAAGTTATGGCATTTTAGGCAGAGGATACGTCATCAATGTCACATGGACTTGATAAGGATGTTGGACTACACATCACAAATGCCTTCCATTTTTTGGTCGCAGCCTTATCCTAAAATTGAAGTGTAGAATTGTAATTGGACCTAAGTGTAGGATTGCATATAATCATATGAAATAAATGATTTAGATTGGGACATTTGCTTGTGTTAAAACTTGCAGAACAATGGCCTCATATTTTATTTTAACCTAATCCACGAAATAGGAATATTGTCACATCATTTCTCTCCAGAAAACTTTTTCTTTTCTATCATTTTATGCTTATCGATAACTCTGCTTGAACCATTTTAGGTTAACAAAGGTGTGGAGGCATCTCTAGTTCAACTTCTTGAGACTGGCCTAATGCATGCTGATCCACATCCTGGAAATCTGCGTTACATATCATCTGGGAAAATAGGGTATTTCATATTTCTAATATTAATACATGATTTATCATTGATTATCATTACATTTTGAAATCCATAAGTTTAACATAGATTTCTAATAACGGATGCCTAACACTTGAGTGCTATTTTTAACTTTTTATTCCAATAGGTTTCTTGATTTTGGCTTGCTTTGTCGGATGGAAAAGAAGCACCAATTTGCTATGCTTGCTTCCATTGTTCACATAGTAAATGGCGATTGGGCATCCCTTGTGTATGATTTGACTGAAATGGATGTTGTAAGACCTGGAACTAACATAAGGCGTTTCACCATGGTAGTATCCGTATCTGGAATATTTGTTGGTCCTTCCATGCATGATTTTAATTCTCCTTGCTTTAGCTGCTGACTTTGCTTTGAGTATTTGAGGTTTTTCCCCCTCAAAAAATGGAATGTTATCTTCTAATGGGAGTTGCCTCAAAAAAATTATCCGCATGGTTGACATTTTGTGGATGTCACAGGACCTGGAAGATGCCCTGGGGAGTTGGAATTTAACAATGGCATGCCAAATGTCAAGTTTAGTCGGGTGAGTATCATGTCTATATTACTGTTTCTTATATGTTAACTGTGTCATCTGGCTATATGGCAATCTTTGAACTCCGATCGACGAATTCTATTGTTTAACATTTCACTTTATCTATGCATTTCAAATAATTTTAGAGTTAATGTGTGAATTACGTGCTAGCTTAAAGAGGAGTTTGAGCATTAAATACCTCGCTTGGCTCTCCATAGACACTACTAGTTTTCCCAGGAATGCAGTTGCTTACAGTTTTTCAGTGAATATTAATCAGAAATATTAAGAACTGGAGAGACTGCAATCTAAGTTCTTGGTTGAATAACCTTATCATTAATCCATGCCTAGAATTGTGCTATAAATTATGCTGGTTAAATTTTCTGTATTTTGGCCAAAAATTTTAGGAATATAATGATGTAACATTGCGTTTTATTTTCCAAGTTAAAAGGTAATCAGTTTACAGACTCTAGCGGGCAGATTCATGGAGATAGGCAGAGCCTTGACTGTTGCCTACTGAATACATTCTATCATCAAGAAATCTCTCTGGAAGTCGATATCTTGAATTTTCTGAGTCTAACATCAACAGCTATGGACTTCACATTCTTTTTTGGGATCAATTTGACTATCTGCTCTTTGAGATTTCAGATTCATATGAATCATTACTAGATAAATATGGTTTTTGATTGAGCTGCCAACCATTATTTAGTACTTCTAAACATTGTTAACTATAACAGGATATGTTTATATGATTTCCTGTTTATAATGTTAGAAACTTTCCCAACATGTGCGCAGATCTGATATAATCTCTTCATATATTAACTTATATAAGGAGATACTCGAAAGTTGTGTGATTGTTGTTTTTTTTTTTAAATCAAATTATCAGTTCCGTACTTCTGTTTTTTGATTATTTGTCTGATTGCATATCATGAAGGTACTCGGTAAAATATGGTCTGTAGCACTAAAGTATCATTGCCGCATGCCACCGTACTATATACTTGTTTTGCGGTCTCTGGCATCTCTGGAAGGTAACTTTTCTGTCTGTCTTTAGAATAACAATTCGAGTTAACAACACTTTGTCCGCTTCTATTATGCTATTGTCTCAGTCTGTGAAAGCTAAAATGTCATTGATAAAACAAGTAGATGCAAAAGGACACGAACTTGGTCTTTTATGACATTGATTGATCCTTCCTCTTTTATGAGGATATGATTGATAGAATATACTAGCTTGTAAAACGCCTTCCCAGGATATGCCGAGTCATCTGGCTGAAGAGATGGTCAATTTGGTTGCGCATAGTGTCCATGCGCCGATACTGCACATCTTGATATGATAATACTTTCCTTGGCAGACAACTGGCATTTAATTACCAGATTATGTCATATGCATAAGATAAGCTGGGTGGAGTAGGTCAAAATTACTATTCCACAACACCTCAGGATGAGCTGTGACTAGAATAATTCGTGATAATTTAAAGTTTATAATCTATTTGTTGAAGAAAATAATTTCCTACAGCATCATTTTTAGATTTTCACGATCATAGGGCGCATGGATACCTGGGCCTACGTTCGGTCAATGAGATTACCGTAGAAATTGCTATAGAAATTCGTTAATTAATTTTTCTTTTCATCATTCCTAAAGAGATGTCAGTTTTACTCATTGGGTAGCTACAAAAACAAATGAAACATGAATCCATCTGTAACTAAATCGAAGTTCTAACTCGTTAACTAAACCTTAGAAACTGATAATATGTTAGGGGACAAATCTGAGATGAATTGTGCGAAGGCAAAGTGTGTGGATATGTTGTGCTTGTGTGTGTTTGTGTATGCATGCGTGTGCGTGTGATATTTATCTGTCTGTCTGTCTGTCTATGTATCCATCATCGGATAATGATGGGGGGGGTTGCATTATACATCTCGATGTTTACTCACTTATTGAATACTATAGGCAAGTGAAGAACCATTCAATTATAAACCAAAAGATAAAATTGTTTTGCTCTCTGGCGTCAGCAATATATATCCCCTGATTTTTATGGCAGTAATTTGCTACACTGTGGTATACTGGTATACCTATTTTTGTTTTTGAACGGCATATCTTGTCTGTGTTATATACACACTTGTACTTTCTTTAACGTTTATTTGATTTCTTTTTCTGTTTCTTAGGATTAGCAGTAGCTGCAGATCCAACATTTAAGACATTGAAGCTGCATATCCTTATGTTGTTCAGAAACTTCTTGTTGATAATTCCGCTGCCACGAGGAGAATTTTACATTCGGTACTACATACTTTCCGCTAATACATACACAAATCACGTTTTGTCATCTAATCACTGCTGAGTGTTTGGTTATCAAGAGTTAACATTTGGAATATATACGTTTAGTTAATGTTTGTGGCAATCTCGGGTTTGTTTACTTCAGTTTACAATTTCAGGTTGTATTCAACAGAAGGAGAGAGTTTCAATGGCAAAAGCTTGCTGTTTTTTAAGAATTGGAGCAACTAGGTATATTAATCCTGGCTTTTGTTCTCAAATATTGACTTTGAAAAGAACATTTCTTGCACTATAGTGTTGGTAGCTGGATAGAATAGAATAAATGTTGTCCAAATACACTGTTGTCCTTTTTCTTTTAGAAACCTCTTTTTCTTTTCTTTTTTCCTTTTTTTTTTTTGCTGTTTTTCCTCCCACTGCATTTGATCAATAACTAGGATTGGCATTTGATTTTCAGGAAAGGACTGCAATCATTGGTGCCATTGAGTACTCAAACTTCTCTTACTCAATCTGCAAATGGAGTTGGCCCTATGGTGGATCTTGCAAACCTGGCTTTGAGAATCCTACCATCTAAAAATGGTCTTGTCTTAAGAAGACTTTTGATGACTGCGGTGAGCACTCTTTTACTTGCTTTGATCTAGTTTAACTGTTGAAGTTTTGCTTATATCTTCATTGTGATGGAACAGGCAGTTGCTAAAATATTGTTAAGTGTGTGGTTGTTTAACGATAATCTAATGTATGACTTGGGGTAAATTGGTTCCGCTGCTTCTGATATCAGTTTTTCTCTCTTTTTTTGAGGGGTGTGTGTGTGTGTGTGTGTCATCTTGTATGCATGTGATGCAAGGGAGCTTGTTTTCATGGGGTTGCAGTACAATTAGTGAGAATTTGGATATTTGGAAATTAGTGCAAATTGAAAAGAAATCGTTTCTGAAAGGACAATTGGTTTTGTTTCCACATTCTATTTCTAGTTTTCAATATTTTCATTTTTCAGTTGATTTTTCGAGGTTGTACTGGTTTTTGTGCGAAACATAGAATATATTTGGTCGAAAGGTTTTTGTGTTTGATTTTATACTGAAATTGTATTATTCTAAAGAGTGTAGATTATTATACAATTTATATATGTTAGTAGTGGGCCCCATCCTGAAATATTTAAATGTAAGAAGGTAATGTGTAACAATAGGAATGATGTGAGTCTCACATTTTAAGTTAGGTTAAATGATTCTGTATTGGTTTTCTAAATTTTAAAAATTATATATGTGAGTTTCTAGTGAAAAAATTGTGTATAACAAACATGAATTCAATCTGTTGAATAGTGTAAAACTGATACTTTTGAAACCTAAACCAAACACAACTAATTTTGATGTCATTACTATGAAAACTGTTTAGTTTATTATTTCTGAGCTTGAAACTGAAGCCAAATTCTGACAAAACAAAACAGGATGGAGCTTCATTGGTACGAGCCCTGGTTTCAAACGAGGCAAGTCCTTTCCGCCAACAACTTTGCAAAATTGTTGCTGATATACTCTACCAGTGGATGTGTGAAGCTTTAGAAAAAGGTCTCAACTTCTCCAAATTTAATTCCCGGTGTCGATAGCCACTGGGGCCAACAACCCACAAATATCAGCCACTAGCGGCGAATACGAATCCATCCTCAAAGATCGTCGACTTAGAGTTATTTTATTTAAGTCCTTAAATTCTGCTAAGAAAGATCCCATACTGTTGTTAAGATGCTTCTGGGCTTCGTTCGTCGTGTTCTTCGTGGCATCGGCTATGGCTTGTCACAGAGTGTTGGTTTCTCTCACTGGAGATTACTTGAGTCGTTTATCCTATAATTCAAGCAAATTGCAGTGACTGCGTAAGTTACATAATTTCAAACATTTGGGTTCGAAAATTTTTGTGATGAC
Source organism: Rehmannia glutinosa (assembly GCA_016081115.2). Taxonomy (NCBI): domain Eukaryota; kingdom Viridiplantae; phylum Streptophyta; class Magnoliopsida; order Lamiales; family Orobanchaceae; genus Rehmannia; species Rehmannia glutinosa. The sequence continues at coordinate 28,042,586 of CM071936.1, forward strand.
AATCTGGGAGGATGAAAAATCTGCTGGAGATGACTCAGTTGAAAAGTTCTAGACAGGTTTGTCAAATTTTATCTTTGCACTTGCAATGTTTATTAATGTAAAAAATTAAAAGGTTCTAAATCTTGCTCTACTATGACCGATATTTATCAGTACACAAATTTTCACATAGGAGTTGGAAACACTGGGGCTCTGGAGATCTCATATAGTTGTAACACTGTACATATATGTATATGAATACTTACTCTAATGCTACAATTTAAGTCATCATTTTGTTGATTGCTTATTTTTGTATCTGTTTGTTGTGAAAGTTGTTATGCAAGAATCCTTTAAATTGATAAGTTGAACTTGTTATTTAAAAAGTATATAATGTAATGTAATTAGAAGTGTGCACGAACCAAGTCGATTCGAACATATCTTAAAATTGTGTTTAAAGCTAAACTTATTCGCTCAAATTTGTTTGAAATTTTATCGAATATCTAATCTTGTGTTGGAATTTGGTTTGTTGATAGACTCGACTTTGAATGAGCTTTAATCATGAATAGAGTTCAAGTAGTTTGATTATTGTACACGTTTTAATTTTCTTTTGATCAAGCATAGAAAATATGTGTTCTATTGAAAATTTAGAAGAGTGAAGAAAGAAGGCAAACATATAATGTGGTTCGACCATTTGACCTACATCCACGACAAAATGCTCAAAGGTCTATAACACTTTCATTTACTCTCTTACTTCACCACTACAATGTCACTATAATATCATATATATAGGTGTAAAAGACGTGGAATACATATAAAAAGGAAATAAATCATTGCTTAAATGTAAAGAGATTGTCCATATCAATTTACATTGAATGAGATATTCGATATCTCAATTCTCAACAAATCAATTCTAATTTGATTACGGTTTTCAATATTGTACAAGAAGTTTAACACGAGAATAATTGTTGGAGTGTTCAACTCGAAATAGAATGAATGACTTTCAAAAATCTTGAATCGGATATCTTTGTAGTTTTGCCTTTAAAGGTCCACAAGAAGATAATGAGGCACGTAATGACATATCACGCAATTCTAACATGTAATAAGCCACGACATATTGGCGGTGCAATAAGATAAATGTACGGAATGAACATCGTTCTATATAGAAAAAGGATTTCGCATGACAAAGCTAAGGAGATCGGACAATGACTAGGTGTTCGCTAACAAAGAATTGGCTACACTTCATTAAGTCGTAACTACACGATTGTTTTTCACCACCACGTAGCCCATTGAAGACCAAAATCAGATATCCACAAAGTACAAAGCATTTGTGTTGTTGATCCCAATTCTCCTTTACTTGTTGAAATTGACGTCGTTTTTGTCGGATTTTGTTGTCATGCGATTGACCTTTACAACCAATTTTTCACCACCAGGGACAAAGAAACTCACCATTGTACATGATTTATGTTATACTTAGAATTATCTAGAATACCCCACATGATTTTAGAACATTGTATAAGAGTCCTGGAATATACTAGAAGATTCTAGAATGTTCTAGAATAGTGTAGGATGTTATAGAATATTAAAATATTATAAAGTAGTATGGAACCATGTGTGTGAAGTAGTGTAGATATTTGTAGACTAACATAGAGAAGTCTAGAATATTCCAAGAGTGGTAGAATATGTAGGAATTTTTGGAGATTTACGGAGAACTGCTCTCATACGTCCTATCAAATAAATCACCACATCCATTGAGCAAACGAGTAGTATATATAGAAGTTAGGAGCTCATTTGTAACTAACCAAATAATGTAAGCAAGTTTGAGTGAATACTTCAAAGAGTTCTCTTCCAATTACTTGAGTGCTTTTCTTACTTTGCATCTTTCGACATGGAAAAAGTTCGTGACACATAATCTTGCTATTTTCGTCTTCATGTCGAATATTTGTTTGATAAACTTTTATCATATTAAGAGTATGGTTCCCGAATGAAGAGTAAAACGCGCACATACTTATATCGGACCATCTGCCCCCTCTGGTTTTCGCCGTGGATGAACAGTTCCAATATAGGTAGAAAGTTTTAACAATCAAAAGCAACATTATACTGAGATTGACGAGACAAAATATTAGCAAAGACGTAAAACTTGTTGGTAGAAAATTTAAAGTAGGTTGTACAACAATTATAAAGCAACCAAATGAAATACAACAACTCACTTGCCAACTCGACAGTGCATGAAGGAAACACTAATGATATGTATAAAGTTTTTAATGTTTTTATACAAATGTACAATTATTTGAGGATGTTATTACTATGGTGTCCCTGCAAGCCTATCTAAACAACTTTATTAGTTCTGGAGTAGTATAAGCTTGGTTAACCTGAGAAATCATGTTAGTGTGAAAAGAATATCCTAAAAAATATGATGGTCAACAGTTGAAGTGTTTGCATGACATTCACAATATTTCCGTAACAAAACTAAGTAATATAAACCACTAGCGTTTTACGAGTTGGTGTTCATGCTTTTCAACAAACATAAATTCTTTGTCAGTACCACTTGGAAATTATGACAAAATATTAGAACACCATCTAAAAGTGTGTGAAGTAGTGTAGATATTTGTAGACTAACATAGAAAAGTCTAGAATATTCCAAGAGTGGTAGAATATGATGGAATTATTTGAAGAGTTCTAGAGAACTTCTCTCATCCATCTTATCAAATAAATCACCATGGTCCATTGAGGAGATGAGTAATATATATATATATATATATATATATATATAGGATATGGATCAAATAGGTCCTCTCATTTGGGGTGAGTCCATAGGACCCAATCCTAACCATAGATTAATATTTTTGGGTGGTCCGGATTTTTAGGGGTTTTATATTTATTTTTTTGTTTCAACAACTAAAAAGGGTAGGGTGGTCATTTTATAATATAGAATCGATTATTGAGATTTGATGAGATCTCAATCACGTTCAATTTGTTTCCTCCTTTCACGCGGCACATGGTTTTGATTATTGAGTAACCCATATCCCTCATGTTCACTTTTTTTTATCTCGGTGTATTCTATTGTTAACTCGCTTATGTAATATAATTATATTGCATGTGTAGTATAACCATATTGCATGTGTAAATTAATCATATTTGTATTGCATATGTAGTGTATATTTGTTGCTTATGTAGTATATGATTGTTGCTTATTACTTGCTTATATAGTTAATATATTTGTGTTGCATATGTAGTGTATATTCGTTTCTTGTGTAGTATGAGTTTGTTGCTTATGACTTGCTTATGTAGTTAATGTATCTGTGGTGCATTTGTAGTGTATATTCATTGCTTATGTAGTATAGACTTGTTGCTTATGTAGTATGAGTTTGTTGCTTATGACTTACTTATGTAGTTAATGTAATTGTGGTGCATACGTTGTGTATATTCATTGCTTATGTAGTATAGGCTTCTTTGCTTATGTAATATGGGGTTGTTGCTTATGACTTGCTTATGTAGTTAATATATCTGTAGTGCATACATAGTGTATATTCGTTGCTTATGTAGTATAGACTTGTTGCTTATGTAGTATGGATTTGTTGCTAATGACTTGTTTATGTAGTTAATATATCTAAAAGCACCATGACACATCTATATAAGCAACAAATTACATTTTCATAAGAAAGATGAATGATTTTTCATAGTAGTATGTTGAAGAAGAAGCGATGGGTTTGTTACGTGATTTTGTTTTGAGATTTGGAAGGATTGCGTGAATCCCATGAATACCGTGAATCCCATGAATATTGATTTGAGAGGATGACTAATTTACCCCTGTGTTTAATTAACAAGCTTGTAATTTGTAATTTTGTCTCTTAAATCGCAACCCTTGAAAAAAAAATTAGATATATGGCTAGGATTGGTCCCTATGGACTCACCCTATGAGGTGGTCTCATATAACCCTCTCCCTATATATATATATATATATATATATATATATATATATATATATATATGAGTTGAGAGCTCATTTGTAACTAACCAAATAGTGTAAGCAAGTTTGAATGGATACTTCCAAGAGTTCTCGTCGAATTACTTGTTTATTTTTCTTACTTAGCCATCTTTCTACACCAAACAAGTTTATGACACATAATCTTACTATTTTCATCTTCATTTAGAATGTTTGTATGATAAATTTTTATCATATTAATAGCATGGTCACCGAATGGAGAGTAAAACACACACATACTCATATCGGACCATCTGTCCCTAGTTTATGCTAGTGGATATACGATCTCCCGATATAGGTAGAAAGTCTTAACAATCAAAACCAACGTTTCTCTCGGGCTTGCCGATATGCCATATTAGTCATATTAGTTTTAGAATAGGATGATGCCTATTTTTCGGGTCTTCTACATAGAGTTGTTGCCAACTGGAATGACGAGACAAAATATTGGCAAAGACGTAAAATTTGTGGTAGAAAATTTAAAATAGGTTATACCAATTATAAAACAACCAAACGAAATACAACAACTCACTTGCCAATTCTACAGGTGGATAAATGGAAGTATTATCTTATCCTAAAAAACCCGATTATGTTCAATGATGAAGATACCATGTGGTTTTACGTATAAAGTTTTTAATGTTTTTCATATGAATGAGCAATTATTTGAGGATGTTGTTACTATGTATCCCCTGTAAGCCTATCTAAATAACTTTATTAGTTAAAGTAGCAGTATATGCTTGGTTAACCTGTTTGAGAAATCATGCGAAAAAATATCCTAAAAATATGATGGTCAATAGTTGAATTCTTTGCATGACATTTACAATATTTTCGTAACAAAATTGAGCAATGTATTACCACTAGCGTTTTACGTGTTGGTGTTCATTCTTTTAAACAAACATGATTTTTTTTTGTACCCACTGGGAAGTTATTGGAAAATATTAGAATAACATCCTATTTTGAGGTATCGTTAATAGATGTCATGCGATTAGAACCGTTTCCTTACGATTTTATGCTATTGGATGGACTTTTTGTTGAAGAATTTTAAGGATTCAATTTCGGGCACTAAACACTATTTGTTAATGTATGAATCTTTGAATTGTTTTGGTTATGAACTGATATAGTCATCCTCCTCATATTCAGTTATTTTGTGCGAGAATTAATATTAATAATTATTTTTAAAATGTGGATTTTATTGTGATATATATAACTTGTGGATATTCACCATCCTGCTCCAACAACTTATGACTTGCAATAAATTCTGTAGTAGCCCGCTTCACTATCTTTTTGCCGTGCAACGATTTTTGTAGTAGTTGTGCGGCGATCTGCGCCATCAATTAAATTAATTTGCGGCTTAAGCTACTTCTACAGCGTCGACAAATGTGCAACCGAAGAATTTGGTGTGCACATTAGCCCTTATTACACTTGTATATGTCGTTGCTTATTAACTATGAAATTAATCTAATACTTGTTGACTTATGTTGGTTAATGATATATCTTAAAATTGAATTTATGGTTACTTGTTTACGTTAATATATTATTTAATAAAAGACATTTACAATACAAGAAAGGCCAGATGTATTAATAATTAATTGAAAAATATTAAAAATTTATAAGAGAGGAGAAAGAAGACAAACATATGACGTGGTTCGATCATTTGGCCTATAACCACCGACAAAATGACCAAAGGGCTATAACACTTTCATTTTTTTTTCTTACTTCACAAGATCACCTATATATATGTGTAAAAGACTTGTGTGAAACACATGTAAAAGGAGAGAAATCATTAAATAAAGAGCAAATGGTGGGATTTACCCACTTGGGATAGGAGAGAGACTTTTTGACATGTAGGATAAAAAATTATGTTGCGTACCCACTTAAAGGGTTCTTTTACCACAATACCCTTGAGGCTTTAAATACAAGCCTTTAAAGTAGGTAAGTTGTATTTCTCTCTCATGTTAAATACATACATACAATTCTTCCCCATTTGCTCTTTATTTTTTTTCTCTCTCTTCTTCTTCTTCACAAAATATCAAGAAGTTTAAATTGTTCAAGACAGAGCACGATATCGTGCCTGATATAGGGCACAATATATCGTGCCTAATTTTCGAGGCACGATATCACGCCCATATTAGTCACGATATCGTTGTTAAGAATAAAGAATTAAGCAACTTGATTAAGGATAATGGCATCTTTGCAGGATATTCGATTTCTTTTCATAAAGTATATTATAGTGTAGCAAATGGCAATATTATAATATGTAGACCATTCTGTTTTTGTTCCCGACTTTTTTGTATAAAGCACAATCGTAATTGATACAATTGTCCATTAAAAACAATACAAAATATTCCCTCGCAAATATTCTCTCTTTCTTTCATTGTCTAAGTTTTTGTCGTCCATGGCACGGAATCTTTTTCAAAGAATCGTGCCTCGATTAAAATTAGGCACGATATATCGTGCCATATATATTGGCACGATATCATGCCTATTTTTAATCGGAGGCACGATTTCGTGCTGATATAGGCACGATATTTCGTGCATCGTTTAAAATTAGGCACGATATCGTGTCTCATTTTCGTGCCCAAATTTAAATGAGGCACGATATATCGTGTCTAATATTAAATAAGGCACGATTTTGGGCACAATATGTATATGTATATGTACATGGGGTTGGCACGATATGTGCACGATATGAGTATACGATTTTATACATAGGTGTGTGTGTGTGTGTATTTGGGGGAAAGTGTACATGATTTTCAAGGAAAACATTAATTGCACCGTTTCAAAATTCAAAATCTTCAAACTAAATGAGGGCATTTTTGTCAAATTGGGTAGAAAAGAATTTTCTTATGTCTATGGATAGAAAAGAATACCCAACAAACAATAAGGAGATTTATCTCAAGGAACGTCCAAATGCGTATGGAATTTTCAACATTGGTAGGGTTTAGTATTTTGGCCATAACTCTCTATACAAAATTGATATTGAGCTGATTCAAGTGGCTATGGAAAGATAAGAGAGAGGGCTACAACTCTTATGAAGACCTTGCAAGCAAATGCGGACGTTTGGGTGGAGCATGGGCCGCCCTGCGTGGGGCCGCCCGTGCGCACTGAAGGCACCTAAAGATTTTGAGCATGTCTACGGCCGAGCACGGGATGCCCGTGCGTGGGGCGCACGACCCGTGCATGGGTAGTGAAAATGTGATTTTCACGGCCCGTGCGTCTGTCTTTGGAATGTCCAAAAATGACAAAGACATTGACTCGCTTCTAAAAGGGTATAAATACCACTTTTTGGGGCCCACACCAGGGAGAAAAGGTGCGGAAAAGACCCAATACACAAGAAAACACATCAATTTCATCAAGGAAGAATCAAGGGAAGAATCGGGTCGAATCGGAGCTTGAGGATTGAAGATTAATCGAGAGATTATCCATTTCCCTAAGTTTTCTCATTCTTTGTGCTTTAATCTTTCATTTTAGCTTGTCCTGAACATGAACAATTTGTCTATGAGTTATTTATTTGTAATGAGTAGCTAAATTTTTGTGATTTCTGGGTTTTGGAAGTAGATTAATTGAACTCTTTGTTGAATTTTTTTAATCTTAGTTGAAGTTATTGTCTTGAAAGCTATTTGAGTACTTTATGCTTATTCTTGTTTTATCATTTGGCCAATGATTTAGCATGTTTGATATATTGATTCATAATTCGAGAGATGAGTTTCAATATTAGATCTTGAGTACTTGACATGAATATTTGCATAATCGAGAGGTTTGTGATATTTGTGAGGATTTATGATCTTTTGTGCTTTTGGGAGTTGTGTATCTTATGTTGAGTAGAGATGCTAGCATAGATATTTCAATATACGTTTTATATACATCTCGAGAGGGGGATAAAATACTTGTGTGATCATCTTATAGGTATATTGATAATAACTTTGGCTTTGATTAAATCGGACAACAAGTGGAATATTAATTAAAACCATAACACGAATCCATTTCATTCCCTTGATAATTCTATTATTATATTCATCTTGTGTTTTTGTGGTTATTCTTGTCTTTACTTCCACAACAAACATCCAATTTTGATCGTCTAAATAAAATTTAAGGCTATCTTAGTTCGATACTTAGCACATTAATTTATTAGTCTCCTCGTGGATACGACATTGCTTACCATATTCTATAAACTACACCGTACACTTGCGGTGAAGCTAAAAATAGGCGAACAAGTTTTTGGCGCCGTTCTTTGGGACTAATACAATTTTTGGTGCTAATCTTTGCGATAGATAGAATTATTTTTAATTTAGACTTTTTTTTATTTTTATTTCATTTTTCTTTTGTAAATTCTATCTCTACAATGTTTGATTTGTTTCTTTGAGTTGGTGCGGGTAGTACACGAACACTCACTCGAATGGAGAAAGTCAATTACTTCAATAATCGGAGTTCTTACGATTATTGGAATAATCCTACTCCTACGTGCTATTATCCGTTGGGGGGAATCACGAAGATTTTTTATATGCTAACACGGAGAATGTGATTCAACCGCCATCAAGCTTCAATTTAACAAATGGATTTACTAATATGGAAGCTAAACCATCTTTAGAAGAAGCCCTCACCTCGTTAATGAGTGAAACAAGTTTGTTCATGAGCGAGTCGGGACCGCTTTACTCGCAATGAAGCAAATAAGCCATCTTTAGAAGAAACCCTCACCTCATTCATAAATCAATACAATGCATTCATGAGTGATACGAGGAGCCGCTTCATAAGACAAGATGCAAGGATGGACAAGATGGAGCTACAATTGACACAGTTAGCTAGCACGATGAAAAATCTTGAGACTCAAATGGGCCAATTAGTTACAATTGTTGGTGGGCAACAACAAAAGAGCCAATTTTCACGCACCACTCGAATCCAACTCAAAGGAACAATGTAGTGCCATTCATCAAAGGAGTGGTACCGGATACGAGGAGCCGAAGATCCTGGAAAAGCAAGAAAGTTCGAACCAAACACGGATCGTGTGTCTATGCACTTTCATCCCGTGTGTGGTACCGAAAAGGAGCAAAAAAACAGGGGCGGGGAACACACGAACCATGTGTGTACGCCCGCTGCAACGCGTGCAAGATGCAATAAGAAAACTATTCCGAATGAGTCAAGCACGGACTATGCGTATGCGCACGGACAAAATGCGTGTAATTCAAATCAAAGTGTTCCAACATCGGACTCCAATACTTGCTTGAAATCCCAATTATGCATTACTAGATGAAAACAATGCAAAAATGGTTCTCGATCACGACCCAAAGCAACTAATATATGCATTCAAAGGTGGTACAAATCGAAATTAACATGCGTCAAGCTAAAGACATTAAATATAGCGCTTGTTGGGAGGCAACCCAATGGTTTGTGGTGTGATTTTTGTTTTTGTTTGTTTTCTTTTTGTAAAAAAAAACCTGAGTGTTCTGTGACGACATCACGCATGGGTGACCGTGCGTAGCTAGGCGCACACCCGTGCATGCCTGTGTTAGTCCAAGTGGCTACGATAATCTAGAGGGGGGGTGAATAGATTATCTCGGTTTTTCAGATTTTGCCCTCTTTTTCAAAAATTCAAGCAAAGACGAAATGCTAAGTGCGGAAACTAAATAGCACACTTCGATTTAAAGAGGTTCAACCCACCTAGGGCCTAATCCTCTACCACCCCAGTATATCCGGGATGGATTTCAAAAAAGAAAAAAAGATTTTATTAATTACCAAAATTAATAATACAACACCTTGAGGATTACCACAACCCTCTTGCAACACCTTGAGGATTACCACAACCCTCTTACACCACCTTGAGGATTACCACAACCCTCTTACAACACCTTTGAAGATTACCACAACCTTCAAACACCTATCACCTAGATCACCCAAGTGTATTCTTACCACAAGAATACTCACAAGGATGTCTTGTGTTGAATGATGACCAAAAAATGAAGATTACAACTCAATGACGAATGATACAATATGAGTACAAGTGTAATCAAGAATTGTAAGCCTAGACCTCAAATTTGTGCAAGTGAAAGTGTTAAGGCTAATACAACAAGATATATGAAAGTGTTTGCTTGTTTGCTCTTTGCTTGTGTAGAGTGTTGTGTATTGTTGCTTGAATGAAGCCTTTATTTACGGAGAGGTCTAGGCTTTGATTTCCGGACATAGGATCCTCCTTGGGGAGTGATTTGCTGCAAAAGAAACCATTTAAAATCATCAATATAGTCATAGAAATCAATCCCACAAAATAGGAAAACTATCCGAAAATGCAACGGATAGTTTGATAAAATAAAACAAGTGCGGCCGATGTCGCTACAGAGATAAGATTGAAATAGAATTTCTGCGATTTTTACAGGGGGGACCGGTCGCCTAGACCATGATGGTTGGGGTTATTTAAAATACAAAACAGAGAAAAAAGGCTTCAAGAGGGCACTCCCGAGATACCGACGCCTGGGGTCGACCAGAGTCGCCCTCACCGGTTGACCACCCAGTCGACCAGTCGCCCTCCCTTATTTTTTTCTACGTCTCTTTTTCTGTTTCAAAACTCAACTCAGTGCGGGTTGCCTATAGGGTGACCAATCGAGCTGAAACAAATGTGTTGTCCAATTTTTATCGAAAATAAACTCCAAAAATACTCCAAAAATAGTAAAAACATTTTAAATCGATCGGAAGTATTTAGACAACATTTAGGGACATTGTTTTGGTTTAAAAACTCATTTGAACAAAATCATCAAAATCATGATAAAAACATTTATCTAACAAACTCCCCCTTTTTGATGATTACAAACCAAAACAATTTTCTCGAGGACGATTTTGAAAACAAATAAATTATTCCGGTTTTACGAGTGAACTATCCGTTAAAAAATATTTCATACAAAGCTCCCCCTATCTATGAGCATATCAACAAGAGATATTGCATAAGCTAGAAGCACAAGCTTTTATAAGATGCACATAAACATCATAAGCTCTACGAAGCTCCCCTTCAAAATACTATAATCTTTTGCAATTAAGTCCATAATACAAGCCATGGACTAGGTATACTTGGCTTTAGGAAGCCATAGCTTATAGCTTTTATTAAGCTTTTATTAGCTTCTTTGAGCTAACGAGCCAATTTCTGTTTCTCCCCTTTGGAATCATCAAAAAGAATGTTAGGAAGATAAAAACATCATACAATTATATCAAAGTGCGCCAAAGAAACGATTTATCAACCTTTGAACAATTTAGGCTTAAAATCCAAAGAAAATGGGAGAAATGTATCATGAGGAGTTCATACGCTCGTTTTATATGCCAAGACATGATCTCAATAAGTATTTAAGACTTTTGGAAGCAAGAGAATCATGTAGAAGTTGAAATTTTCATTGTGACATTTCATCGAACACTTTGTGGGCGTAAAAATTAAAAGAAGTTGTATAGAGCCCTTGTAAATGAGTCAAGCCAAAAATTTTATCACCAATTCACATCAAACATTATACAATACAATATAACAACTAAGCTCATCATGATCATAAGATAATTTCATCAAGAAATATACAAGAAAGCTACAAGCTCAAGGGTTCAACCCAATTGAGCAAAGAAAGGAAAATTCTTACCATTTGATCGGCAAAGATGAACGATGATGATGATAAACATGCTATATAAGGTCCAAGATATGAATTGATTGCATGAAAACAAATTTTGAGTGAAATTTGTGTGAATTTGGCAAAGGAGACGAAAAATGGCGTAAAGAAGTTAAAATAACGAATCTTCAAGACATAACGGTTTTAATCCAAAATTTGGCTTAGGCGGCCGGCCGGCGTTGAGGCGACCGGTTGCCCTCAACCCCTTCACCCATTTGTTTTGCTTTTAACAAAATCCGAATTTTCAACCAAAAATCCGATTTTTCGCCCGTAAGTTTTAAAAACATGCAAAATGCAAACTTAAACCTCATTCAATATGCATTATGCCTAACCGAGCTCGTATGGACGCAAAAAAAGTCTTGGAAGATAGCGGTTTTGTAAAATGTCCGCCAATTGATCTTGAGATGGTACAAAAGATATCTCAATTTTTCGTTTAGAAACACAATCCCTTAGAAAATGATGTCGAATCAATATGTTTAGTACGGTTATGATGAACCGGGTTTTGAGCAATATTTATGGCGGATATATTATCACAAAAGATAGGAACATTTTCAAAAGAACATTTGAAATCCGCTAAGGTTTGTTTCATCCAAAGAAGTTGAGTACAACAAAAAGTTGCGAAATATATTCGACTTGGTAGTTGAAAGTGAAACACAATTTTGCTTCTTTGAAAACCAAGAAACTAGGCAATCGCCTAAAAATTGACATGATCCTAAGTACTTTTTCGATCATCAATATTTCCCGCATAATCCGAATCACTATATCCTTTAAGAGAAAAATTTTCATTCTTTGGATAGAATAAACCATATTGAATTGTGCCTTTCAAATATCTAAAAATCCTTTTAACGACACTCATATGAGATTCTTTGGGATTGCTTTGAAAACGAGCACATAGGCATACGACATGAAGAATGTCCGGTCTACTAGCATTAAATAAAGTAAACTACCAATCATACCTCGATACTTTGATTCATCCACGGACTTGCCTTTTTAATCTTTGTCAATTTTGACATTTGTTGCCATGGGAGTAGAAACGGTTCTTCCTTCTTCAATGCCGAACTTTTTCAAAAGTTCTTTTGTATATTTTGATTGCGAAATGTATATGCCTTCTTGGCATTGCTTAATTTGGAGTCCAAGAAAGAAGTTGAGCTCCCCATCATACTCATATCAAATTCACCTTGCATCAACTTAGAGAATTTCTTGCACAAAGAATCATTAGTAGCACCAAAGATAATATCATCAACATAAATTTGCACAAGTAAGCAATCTTGCCCTTTTTCAAAAACAAAGAGAGTTGTATCAACTTTACCTCTTATAAAACCATTTTGCAAAAGAAAAGAGCTAAGTCTATCATACCATGCACGGGTGCTTGCTTTAAACCATACAAGGCCTTTTTGAAGTTTATAAACATCATTAGGCCTAGAAAAATTTTCAAATCCGGAGGTTGTTTTACATAGACTTCTTCTTGAATAATACCATTTAAGAAAGCGGATTTAACATCCATTTGGTAAAGTTTGAAATTTTTATAACAAGAATAGGCAAGTAAAATACGAATAGCTTCTAAACATGCTACGGGTGCAAAAGTTTCATCATAGTCAATACCTTCTTCTTGACAATACCCTTGAGCTACTAACCTTGCCTTATTTCGAACAATGTTGCCTTGATCATCAAGTTTGTTCCGGAATACCCATTTTGTACCAATAATAGTTTGAGATGGAGGACAAGGTACCAATTCCCATACATCATTTCTTTCAAATTGATTCAACTCCTCTTGCATCTCTAAGAACCAATCCTCATCTTCAATAGCCTCCTTAGCATTTTTAGGCTCCTTTTGAGAAATAAGAGCTTTCTCGGCAAATTTTCTTCGGGTCATCACTTTGTCAAGGGGATCACCAATCATAAGATCTTTTGGGTGATCTCCTTTAAATTTCAATGCAACGGGAAGATCCAAAGTATCACCTCTATCTTCTTGAGGACCATTTGAAGTGGACGGTTGATCATTTGATGTAGACGGTTGATCATCAACTTGAACAATTGGTTCAATAATATCCTCTTCATCACTTTCATCATTGGGTATTCTTTCAACACCCGAAGCTTCATTGAATTTGACATGGATGGATTCTTCAACAACCCCACTAGTCTTATTGTAAACCCGATATGCTTTGCTTTTTGTTGAATATCCCATAAATATCCCTTCATCGGCCTTAGGATCAAGTTTGTCCAATTGATCCTTGGTATTCAAAATAAAGCATTTACAACCAAATATCTTGAAATAACTAATATTTGGAGTTCTACCTTTCCAAAGCTCATATGGAGTTTTATTCATTTTAGGACGAATATAAACTCGATTAATGACATAGCAAGCGGTACTTACGGCTTGACCCAAAAATATTTTGGAAGTGAAAATTCATTGAGCATGGACCGACTCATCTCTTGTAATGTCCGATTTTTCCTTTCGGCCACTCCATTTTGTTGAGGTATCCTTGGAGCCAAAAAATTATGGGCATATCCCTTGGTTTCACAAAAGACTCTAAATTCACCATCAAATTCTCCACCTCGATCGCTTTCGAATAAACTTAATAGTATCTTCCTTTTCATTCTCAATAAGTCTACACAACTTAACAAACTCATTAACGGCATCACTTTTATTGGTAAGAAAAAGAGCCCAAGTATATCTAGAAAAATCATCGACAATAACAAAAGTGTAATGTTTTCTACTTAGACTTGCCGTACCAATATCCCCATACAAATCAAGGTGAAGCAATTGTAGGGGTTTGGTTGTGGAAATTTCATTTTTGGGCTTAAAACTACTTTTAACTAATTTGTTCTTTTGACAAGTGTCACATAAGCCAAGATTTTCAAAATTCAATTTTGGTAGTCCTTTCACATGTTGATTTTTGTAAATATTTTTCAAATTCTTATATCCAACATGTCCAAGTCGCCTATGCCATAAACTAGTTAAATCATTATTGGCGACTAAACAAGAAACATTTTGACTTACCAAATCACTTGTACAAATTTTGTAAAGATTGCCTTTTCTATTTGCTTCACAAATAATTTCACCATTTTTAAGAATAAGGCATTTTTCTTTATTGTAAGAAACATCATAATTTGAATCACAAAGTTGGCTAACACTTATCAAATTAAACTTAAGCCCTTCTACTAAAAGAACATTACTAAGAGAGAAAGAAGAGTTACCAATTTCTCCATTTCCAAGAATTCTTCCTTTGCCATTGCCGAACATGACCATACCCTCTTCTTGGAGCTTGATGTTGGTAAAAAGTTCTCTCCTCCCGGTCATATGGCGTGAACATCCACTGTCCATGAGCCATTTTGAATCTTTCATTGTTGTTATAGCCCCTATTACCTACAAAAGAATTTCTTTTAGGTACCCTATAATTTTGGGGTCCATGGGGTTAGTCTTGAGTCCTTTGGGTCTCCAAACATGTCTAGAGATATTTGTCAATTTACAATTATTAGCATAATGTCCAACTTTGCCACAATAAAAACAAGTAGGAGTATTAGAACTACTAGCACGTACAAAAGTCGGACCTTGGTTATTTTTCTTAAAAACACTTTGAAATGGCTTATAACCAAGTCCCAATTTGGAATGCTCACCTCTTTGTGCATCTAAAATTTTTGTGACTTTATCCGTGCTTATGTTGAAACGATGCACATCATTTTTCAAACATTCAATATTTTTGTGAGCAATTCCTTTTCGGTTTCAAGAGAGTGAACTCTAGTAAGAGTAAGTGTATGAGCTTTGTCTAGAGATTCATAAGAGGTAAATAATTTTTATTTTTCAACCTTAAGCTCTTTATGCTCCTTTTTCAAATTTTTGTATTTAACAATTAAATTTTGAAACTCAATTTGCAATTCATCAAAATCATATTGCAAATCATCAACTATGGAGGAAGTAGAAGAATTAGAGCGTGCCTCATTATTTTCATCGTCTATGGCCATGAGACCATGTTCGGTCTCTCCTTCCTCGTCGGTTGTTTCAAGTAGTTCATCCCACGTTTTGACCTCCACATTTAGAGCCTTCTTTTTCATGAAAGGCTTCTTTTTCTTTTGTTCCTCTTCATCGAGTTTTGGGCAATCGACAATGAAGTGCCCGGTTTTCCGCATTTAAAGCAAGCATTATCTCTTGGTTTTCTTGCTTTATTTTTATTCACAAATTTTGCAAATATTCAAACAAGTGTGGTCGTCTCCTCATCATCATCATCATCATTATCATAGTATGCATTATTAGAAGAAGAAACAAGACCTTTAGGAATAATTTGCATACCCGATTGATTTGTGGATGGTTTGGAATTTTTCCTCTCCTTGAGATAGACTTCATAGATGAGGAGGTTTCCAATAATCTCGTCAAACTTGAGTGTCTCAAGATTTTGTGCCTCCGTGATTGCCGTCACTTTTTCGGACCATGAGCCGGAAGAACATTCAATACCTTAGTCACCTTGTCTTCTTCGGAGATGACTTTACCGAGGGCCACAAGAGGATTGACAATATTGTCGAGCCTTTCCACCATCTTGAGATGCTTTCACCATCATGCATGTTAAAGTTTTCAAAGTCTTTAACAAGCATGGTCTTTCTTGCTTGCTTGACCTTCTTGGTCCCTTCATAGATTGTCTCCAATTTTTCCCAAACCTCATGTGCCGACCTTATGCCACTTATGCGATTGTACTCGGTGGCGGTAAGAGAACAATGCAAAATATTTAAGGCCTTACCGTTTAGAGAGAAAGCCTTTTTGTCGTTTTCATCGAACTCCTTGAAATGTTTAGGAGCCGAGGTGCAATCCTCCGATTTCTTGGTTGGTTGATCAACCCCTTCAATGACCACATTCCAAATGTCGAACCCGCACCCTTGTAGGAAGCACTCCATACGGTCTTTCCAAAATGCGTAGTTGTTGCCGAATAGTGGTGGCTTGTTGGTGGAGGCGCCTGGTGAGATAAGCATCATTTGTAGCCATGGATCTTTCCTCTTTACTCGAACGAGCTAGCCAAAGAGTTTGGCTTTGATACCACTTGTTAGTCCAAGTGGCTACGATAATCTAGAGGGGGTGAATAGATTATATCGGTTTTTCAGATTTTGCCCTTTTTTTCGAAAAATTCAAGCAAAGACGAAAGGCAAAGTGCGTAAACTAAATAGCACACTTCGATTTAAAGAGGTTCAACCCACCTAGGGCCTAATCCTCTACCACCCCAGTATATCCGGGATGGATTTCAAAAAAGAAAAAGATTTTATTAATTACCAAAATTAATAATACAACACCTTGAAGATTACCACAACCTCTTGCAACACCTTGAGGATTACCACAACCCTCTTGCAACACCTTGAGGATTACCACAACCCTCTTACACCACCTTGAGGATTACCACAACCCTCTTACAACACCTTTGAAGATTACCACAACCTTCAAACACCTATCACCTAGATCACCCAAGTGTATTCTTACCACAAGAATACTCACAAGGATGTCTTGTGTTGAATGATGACCAAAAAATTAAGATTACAACTCAATGAGGAATGATACAATATGAGTACAAGTGTAATCAAGAATTGAAAGCCTAGACCTCAAATTTGTGCAAGTGAAAGTGCTAAGGCTAATACAACAAGATATATGAAAGTGTTTGCTTGTTTGCTCTTTGCTTGTAGAGTGTTGTGTATTGTTGCTTGAATGAAGCCTCTATTTATAGGAGAGGTCTTGGCTTTGATTTCCGGACATAGGCTCCTCCTTGGGGAGTGATTTGCTGCAAAAGAAATCATTTAAAATCATCAATATAGTGTTAGAAATCAATCCCATAAAATAGGGAAAAGTTGTCTCAAAATGCAACGGATAGTTTCTTGATAAAAGCAGTGCGACCGGTCGGTCGCAAAAGATAAGATTGAAATAGAATTTCTGCGATTTTTACACGGGGGACCGGTCGGAGGGGTGCAACTGGTCGCCTAGACCATGACCGGTTGGGGTTATTTAAAATACGAAATAGAGAAGACAAGCTTCAAGAGGCACTCCCAGGATACGGTCGCCCTCACCTCGACCAGGACCATGATTGGTTGGGGTTATTTAAAATACGAAATGATAAGACAAGCTTCAAGAGGGCACTCCCAGTGTACCGGTCGCCTGGGGTCGGCCGGTCGCCTCCTTCATTTTTTCTACGTCCCTTTTTCTATTTCAAAACTCAACTTAGGTATGGGTTGCCCTATAGATGACGGTTGAGCTCAAACAAATGTGTTGTCCAATATTTTATCGAAAATAAACTCCAAAAAATACTCCAAAAATAGTAAAAACATTTAAATCGATCGGAAGTATTTAGACAACATTTAGGGACATTGTTTTGGTTTAAAAACTCATTTGAACAAAATCATCAAAATCATGATAAAAACATTTATCTAACACCTGGAGGGAGGAATAATGTGGCTTCGGCATGAAGCATGGGCAGCCCGTGCACAAGGCACACAACCCGTGCGTCCTTCACCGAGACAATATTAAGGTACAAAACTTGAAGTGATGGTTGAAAGAAGAAGTCCTAGCGATAGAAGGAGATGCCAAGGAGGGCCATTATCCACCACCACTCACACAAAATGTGAATCGGTAAATCCACACAGTTTTATATTGAAATTCTATCTTCTCTTACATGCGATATAATTTCATTTAAGTTTGAGGGGAGAGATAGTTATTTTGATATGAAATGTGTGGATAAGAAAAAAATTGCATTTTTGTGTGTTTCCATATAGTTTCATGTAGAGCATTTTAGGTTGCATTTGCATTAGAAACACGTTTATTATTTTAGCACGTTTATTGCTTTCATAGATTTTAGAGAATGAGTTGATCTCTTGATTGTAACTTGTGCTTGATTTTGAAAATTTTGTATTGTTTGGATTTGGTGTTGAGCATGAGTTGATTGAGCTATGAATAGATAACATTGAGCATGTTGATATGGAAAACTTGGTTTGATGCTTTGAATTACATATTTATAAGCCTGTGAGCTTTTGAGCCTTTACTTCTTTGTCATCATATGCGATCTTGTTTGTGATTTGAGTGTATCCTTCATGTTGTTAGAATTCTAGAACTTGCTCTGTATCTCTATCAAAGTCACATGTTGTATGCGAATGTGAAAATGATCAAAGGCTATTTTTTGTTAGCCCTTCAAGCCTTTTGCTTACCTAAATAATGATATTGAAACTCCTAGTTAGCCAATTTGAGCCGTTTGCCTAATTTCTTGATAGCAACGATTCAAGCCTTAACTTGATATATCTATATTACCCTATACTTGAGCGTATAGCATTGAGTAAAGGGATTGAATAAGGTTGAATGTGTTGGAATTGAAAAGTTAGATAATTGTGCAAATATTGGTTGATGGGAACAAAAGAGGAAGAAAAAGGAGAATTGAAATGTTTAAAACTCATAAAAGAGTCGGAAAAAATCACTTTATGAGATGAGTTTTCTTTGAATGAACTTGGAGGTTAAGAATTGTAATGTGAATGGTTGAGTTTACAAAAGAAATGGGGTGGAGATAAGAAGAGTTGGTGAAAATGAGAGATGATTTGAGTAGCATATTGAGCTTTAATGTAGATGAATTATATGCTCACCTGGTTCATACGCTCGAGTTTGAGTCACTATATCCATATTTTCCTACCCCAACCAAAGAGCCTTCATTACAACCAAAGGAAAAGTCCTTTCGATTCACAATTTTGCATACATTCTAGTGGCGGAGATATGAGACGATTTGCAAGCCTATGGTAATTCTCGCAACATTGAATTGAATTGAGCGTAAACACGTCCTATATTCATTTGAGATGAGAGTATACACTTGATCTTTGTGAGGCGTAATTCTTAACATTTACCATGGTTTCTTTGATGTGTGCTCTATGTTAGATGTTTGAGGCTTGGTTGATTCGTTGCTTGACACCTATGATGAACAATGCGAATTTTATGGAGTTGTTGTGCGTTCTACTTTTCATTACTCCCAATCTGTTTTGTCTTGTTTTTAAAAGCGTTGACCGGGACGGCCAACATTTAAGTTTGGGGTTTGATTAGTGTGAGTTTTGCATGTATTTTAGGGCATATTTATGGTTATAATTGTGTATAAACATACAATAACACATATGAAATAGTATATATTCGCTCTTTGTGGAAAAGGTGTTACGTTTTGCTTGTTTTGTAAGAATTTAATGATATTTGGAGTGATTTTATGACAAATACGAGCATTGCCACCTAGAATCATCAAGAATTGAGCGATTACACCCAATTGGAAGCCAACTATATGGATTCTAGAGTCATAGTGATGAGTCGTGTGTCAAAAGAAGCATGGATGAACAAACAACAAGGATATTTATCTCAAGGAATGTCCAAACGCGTATGGAATTTCCAACACCGGCGGGGTTTAGTATTTTGGCCATAACTCTCTCTACAAAATTGATATTGAGCTGATTCAAGTGGCTATGGAAACCTAAGAGAGAGGGATACAACTCTTATGACGACCCCGCAAGCACATTCGTACGTTTAGGTGGAGCACGGGTCGCCCGTGCGTGGGCGCACGGCCCGCGGCGCACCGAAGGTTTTGATCATGTCTACGGCTTGAGCACGGGCTGCCCATGCGTGGGGCACACGGCCCGTCGTGGGTCGCAAAATGTGATTTTCCATGGCCTGGAGCACGACCAGGTTGTGCATGGGGCACACGGCCCCGTGCGTGTGATGGAATGTCCAAAAATGACAAAGACATTGACTAGCTTCTAAAAAGGGTATAAATACCACTTTTTGGGGCGCATATCGTGGGAAAAGCCTGGAAAAGACCCAAGAACACAAGAAACACATCAATTTCATCAAGGAAGAATCAAGGGAAGAATCGGGTCGAATCGGAGCTTGAGGATTGAAGATTAATCGAGAGATTATCCATTTCCTAAGTTTTCTCATTCTTTGTGCTTTAATCTTTCATTTTAGCTTGTCATGAACATGAACAATTTGTCTATGAGTTGTTTATTTGTAATGAGTAGCTAAATTTCTTGTGATTTTCGGGTTTTAGAAGTAGATTAATTGAACTCTTGTTGAATGTTTTAATCTTAGTTGAAGTTATTGTCTTGAAAGCCTATTTGAGTACTTTATGCTTATTCTTGTTTTATCATTTGGCCAATGATTTAGCATGTTTGATATATTGATTCATAATTCGAGAGATGAGTTTCAATATTAGATCTTGAGTACTTGACATGAATATTTGCATAATCGAGAGGTTTGTGATATTTGTGAAGATTTATGATCTTTTGTGCTTTTGGGAGTTATGTATCTTATGTTTAGTAGAGATGCTAGCATAGATATTTCAATCTACATTTTATATACATCTCGAGAGGGGGGATAAAATACTTGTGTGATCGTCTTATAGGTATATTGATAATAACTTTGGCTTTGATTAAATCGGACAACAAGAGGAATATTAATTGAAATCATAACCCGGGAATCCATTTCATTCCCTTGATAATTCCATTATTATATTCATCTTGTGTTTTTGTGGTTATTCTTGTCTTTACTTCCACAACAATCATCCAATTTTGATCGTCTAATAAAAATAAGGGGCTATCTTAGTTCGATACTTAACACATTAATTTATTAGTCTCCGTGGATACGACCTTGCTTACCATATTCTATAAACTACACCGTACACTTGCGGTGAAGCTAAAAATAAGGCGAACAAACATGAGGTACTTATGGATCGACACATCTCTTGAAGAGTCGATTTTTCATGTCGGCTACTCTATTTTGTTGTGGTTTGTAGCTGAGAAATTATGAGCATATCATTGATTTTCACACAAGACTCTAAAATCATCATCAAATTCTCCTCCTCGGACACTCCTTATAGACTTAATTGTATCTTCTTTTTCATTCTCTACAAGTCTACACGACTTATAAAAATCATTAGCGGCATCACTTTTATTTGCAAGAAAAATAGCTCAACTTATCTAGAAAAATCATCGACTATAACAAATGTGTAATATATTCCACTTAGACTAGCCGTGCCAATATCCCCATACAAATCTAAATGAAGTAATTGTAGAGGTTTGGTTGTAGAAATTTCATTTTTGAGCTTAAAACTACTTTTAACTAATTTGTTCATTTGACAAGTGTCACATAAGCCAAGATTTTCTGAATTTAACTTGGATAGTCTTTTGACATGTTGGTTTTTGTAAATATTTTGCAAATTTTTGTATCCAAGTCGCCGATGTCATAAACTTGTTTTATCATTATTGGCGACAAGACAAGAAACATTTTGACTATCCAAGTAACTAGTGCAAATTTTGTAAAGATTGCCTCTTCTACTAGCTTCACAAATAATTTTACCATTTTTAAGAAAGAAGCATTTTTCTTTATTAAAAATAACATCATAATTAGAATCATAAAGTTGGCTTACACTTATCATATTGAACTTTAGCCCTTCTACTAATAAAACATTACTAAGAGAGAAAGAAGAATTTACCAATGTCTCCATTGCCAATAATTTTTCCTTTGCCATTCCCAAACATGACCATGCCTTCTTCTTGGAGCTTGATGTTGGTAAGACGTTCTCTCTTTTTGGTCATATGACGCGAACACCCACCGTCCATGAGCCATTTTGATCTTCCGAAATTATTATAGCCCCTAGTACCTACAAATAAATCATTTTTAGGTACCCTATAATTTTGGGGTCCATGAGGGTTAGTCTTGAGACCTTTGGGTCTCCAAAAATGTCTAAAGCTATTTTTATGTTTACAATCATTAGCATAATATCCATTTTTATCACAATAAAATAAGTAATAATTCTAGGAGAACTAGCACGAATAAAAGTTGGAGCTTGGTTATTTTTCTTGAAATTAACTTGAAAAAGTTTGTAACCAAGTCCTAGTTTAGAATGTTCACCTCTTTATGCATCAAGGATTTTTGTGACCTTATCGGTACTTAAATTAAAGCGTTGCACGTTCTTTTTCAAATTTTCAATTTCTTTTGTGAGCATTATTTTTCGAATAGAGACTATGAACTTTTGCAAGAGCAATAGTATGAGCATGATCAAGTGATTCATAGGAAGTGAATAATTTATACTTTTCTAATTTAAGCTCTTTATACTCCTTTTTCAAAATCTTGTATTTACAAATCATATCTCTAAACTCATTTTGCAAATCATCATAATCACATAGAGTTCATCATTTAATGAAGAAGATGAAGAGTTAGAGCGTGCCTTGTTATTTTCATCGTCTATGGCCATGAGACCATGTTTGGCTTCTTCTTCGTTGGATGTGGCAAGAAGTTCATCCCATGTTTTGGCTTCCGCATTTAGAACCTTCTTTTTGGGAAGATGATTTTTCTTCTTTTGCTCCTCTTCCGATAATTTTGGGCAATCAACTATATAGTGCTCGGGTTCCGGCATTTGAAACACGAGTTGTCTCTAGACTTCCTTGCCTTATTTTTATTAACAAACTTGGCAAATTTCCGGACAAGGGCGGCCGTCTCTCTCGTCATCCTCATCACTAGCATAATATGAATTATTAGAAGTAAGACCTTTAGGAATGGATTGCATACCCGATTGTGAGGTGGATGGTTTGGAGTTCTTTCTTTCCTTGAGATAAACTTCATAGATAAGAAGATTTCCAATAAGTTCATCGAACTTGAGAGTCTCAAGGTTTTGTGCTTCTATAATAGCCGTCACTTTTTCGACCATGAACCAAAAAGAGCATTTAAAACTTTGGTTACCTTATCTTCCTCCGAGATAACCTTTCCGAGCGCCAAAAGTGGATTGACTATGTTGTCAAGTCTTTCCACTATTTTTGAAATACCTTCACCCTCAAGCATAATGAAGTTTTCAAAATCTTTAACAAGCATGGTTTTTCTTGCTTGTTTTAATTTCTTTGTACCTTCATAAATTGTTTTCAATTTTTTCCATACTTCATGTGCGGGGCGTATTTCTTCTAATGCGATTGTACTCGGTGGCGGTAAGAGAACAATGCAAAATATTCAAAGTCTTACCGTTTAGAGAAAATGACTTCTTGTCGTTTTTCGAATTCTTTGGAACTCTTGAGGTCGTAGTTCCATCCTCCAACTTCTTTGTTGGTTGATCTATCCCTTCAATAACCGCATTTCACATATCAAAACTGCAAACTTGTAGATAGCACTCCATTCGGTCTTTCCAAAAAGCATAGATGTTGGCGTCGAATAGTAGTAGCTTGTTGGTGGAAGCGTCGGTGGTGAGATAAGTTTTGTTCGTAGCCATGGATCTCCTCTTTACTCGCAAAGATTAAACGAGCTTGCCAAAGAGTTTGGATCTGATACCACTTGTTATTCCAAGTGGCTACGATAATCTAGAGGGGTGAATAGATTATCCCAATTTTCCGATTTACGCCCTCTTTTTGAAAGTGAAGATGATAACCAAATAAAAGTGCGGAAATGTAAACAACACACAATAATTTATAGAAGTTCAACCCACCTGGGCCTATCCTCTACCACCGGTATGTCCGAAATAGATTTCGATATATAAAAAGTTTATTAATAGATATCAAACTATTACAACCTTTATCTTGAAGAATACCACACTCTTCTTACAATACCACCTATGAAGATTACCACAATCTTCTTACACCAATAAAGAGTACCACACTCTTCAATACCTAGAATCACCCAAGTGTGTTCTTAATACAAGAACACTAACAAGGATATCTTGTTTTGGATGATTTAAAACAATTCAAGATTACAACTCAAATGAAGTAGTGATAATTGCCCAAATTGCACCAAAAAGATATACAAAACTCTTTTTTATCACTTTTCCATAACAAAATCTTTCTTACACAAAAAGAGAGTATTTTTACATTTTTACCCTTGATTTAACCCAACCCATGGACTATGGTTAACCTTAGTCTATCTCTCTTAAACACACAACACACACATGCTCTCATTAATGTTTTTGAATTTTCCAGCCAACAATTTCAAATAGCATCTTCAACATTGGTGGGTTTTAACTCTCACATATATACATTTTTCAGTTTTTTTCTTTCTCCGTTAATAGGCACCTACTGATTTCAACTTCTTCTAAGACAAAAGATTGCAAGGTATATGTTTTGCACTTTCTTTCTTGACTTGTAAGATTATAAAAACAAGTTTGGAATTATGTATATTTATTTTTATTTTATTTCATAAATAAGCTTTGTAATATTCTTCGTTGTTGGTATAAGTGCTCGAGTTTAATATCGTTTTTCATGATTTTTGGTATATATGGTGTAAAAACATCACTATATGACTTGAAATATAACATCACGATATGGATATTGAAGAATTGGTTCATTCACGGTATGATAGATGGTTCACGGTAAAGGTAGATGTTATTGGTGCATATTTTTGCACATTTCACGGTATGAATAAGTTCACGGTATTCACTATGTCACAATTATTATATATTAACCATAAAGTTATAGACTCACCGTGAAACCCCAGTATTCCGTGAAGTGAATGAAATAATACCGTGATGTTAGTACATTAGTGTGATGCCCTAAATAGAATAATACCGTGAAAGTATATATATCATGAAATTAAGTTAATATTCTTTGTGATGGTAGTGTAGTGTCCTGATTCTACATATATATATATAACGTAAAATTACATATAACCGTGAAATTATGCATACCGTGAATTAATTGAGTATAATACTATGAAGTTAGGTGTACCATGAATTATGCATATTGTGTTAAGTACAAAGTACATGGACTTTTTCTAAGACATGCATATCATTCGGACTCCGTTATTTATTATTTTTTTTATTTTTTTGCGATCTATGAATTGACATAATTTGGTAGTTGATACGATGGGAATTGACAAGGACTCAAATATATCGACAAAAAAGACGAGATAATAGTCATTCATGATGGAGAGCCACAATTATACTAAAGTTTAAAAAAATTTAAAACAATTTATTATAATAAATAAACAAATATTCTGTGAATAATAATGAAATCATAATTTTTCATATTAATTTTAAAAATAACACTTATAGTTTTAAAGTTAAAACATAGAAATCAATACATTAATCATTATGATGACTTCAAGTATATTAATCAGTTTGACTTCATGGTATAGGAATTAGTATGAATTCACGTATATTAATCAGAATGACTTCCTGATATATTACGTAGTATGACTTCATGGTATATTAATCGATTTGACTTCACGGTATATTGACTATTTTGATTTCACGTTATAACAATTAAATTTTATATCACGATATGAGAATTAGTATGAATTCACGGTATATTGATCAATATGACTTCTCGGTATACTAAGTAGTATGACTTCCCGGTATATTAATTGGAAAGAGAAGGAAAAAACAAAACCTAAGTCAAAAGAGGTAGACTAAGTCAAAGTGTGATTGAGTTATGGAGTGTGGTTAGATAAGTGTAGAAAATAGTTTTTTAAAGTGTGAGTAAAAAGAGTTTTTGTTGTTATAAAAGTGTAGTTTAAAAATTCTCCAAATGAAGTATACAACTTTGAAGTGCAAGTGTAATCAAGAATGAAGCATAATACTCAAGATGTGCAATTGCAAAACTTAGGCTAAATACAACAAGAATATGAAAGTGAAGAACAAGAAGTTTGCTTGTGTTTGTATTGCTTGTGGTGTTGTATTTGTTGCTTCAATCCTTCATCTATTTATATGAGAGCTCTTGGATTTGAATCCCAGAATAGGCTCCTCCTTAGAGAGTGAAATCTATAAAAAAATTGCAAATCAAATGGAGAAAATAATCATTAGAAATCAATACCATAATTTCATGAAAAATTGTCTATTGTACAAATGAGATAGTTTGGCTTTGATAAAACCTTAGCCTCTAATATGAAAAATACGTTTAAAATTGAAAAATACTTTGAAAATACACCGATGGACTACCGATCCCGAGGGGGTTGGACCATCAACCAACCAGGGTCGATCGGTCGCCTACCCATTGGACCGGTTGGCCTCCCTAAAATGTGAAACAAAAACATTTTGTGAAAAAAATCCAACTTTCGTTTATTTCAATTTTCAATCTTCAAATGGGTTGCCCACTAGGGCGAGGTTGGTAAAACCATTTAAAACGTTTTGAAGTATTTGGACAATATTTGGGGACATTGTTTTGGTGTAAAACTGAATAATATGAAATCATCAAAATTACGATAAAAACATTTATCTAACAGAGTCTACTTAAGCAAAGAAAAAACATAGATAGGCAATATTAAGAATATCAATAAATACTAGAACAACACCCGTGTGTTACACGGATTAATCAAAAAATGAAATTTCTATTGTAAACTCTGATAGTTATAAAAGATCCAAAATACTAATTAAAAATACTAAAAAAGAAATTCAAAGTTTAGAAAAGTATCATAGAATCGTTCACTTCAAATTATAAAAAACTTCTTTGTAAACTACATTATTTGTTCTATTTGAAAGTGTAACATCCTCGTCACAACAACGAATTTTCAAGCCGTATTAGTTTTGAATGGTTGAAAGAGTGCAATTTCAATCTTTGAATGTTTTCTGGAAAGGAAAAATTCTCTATAAAATTGTTTATTTGTGCTAATTTCAAATACTTGGCCGAAGTTTACTTTTGCACAAAAGTTAATAAATTAGTTATGGTAAAAATAATGAATCCTTGACATGCTTAAAAAAATATTTAATATAATTGTTATACCCCCGTAAATAATTTAAATCACAATTAAAAGTATAATAAGTATTAGAGATAATAATTGAAATTATATCCTGGGTTTTCGTATCATAATAATATTTAAATCAGAATTAATTTGCAAACTAAAAATAACTTTCTAATTTTATATCCTTGATTTTTGGGATTATTTAATTTACTGATTAAATGTTTGATTAAATTTTAATAGTTATATACGGAAATAGGAAATTTAATTATTAAGTTGATGATAAATTCATAGTAAATTGATATAGTAAATCAATTTATAATGGAAAGAATAAGGTGGTGGCAATGGTGTGCCATGTGGCTAAATATAAAGGTGACACATGGATTTGGAAGAATAAGGTGTTGACACGTGTACCAAATTGATCAAGTGATGACATGTGGCAACTTGTTTTTTCTTTTAGTATATAGGGTTGATTTGCCACATACTTAAATAAAACAAAATCCTTAAACCCTATTTCCCTAAATTTTCTTCCTATTACAAACCAAAACAATTTACCCAAACTCCAAACTAAATCAAAAACATAGAAACATCGTAAAAAAATCCATGAAATCATAAGAAAAAATACTCTAACAATACTTCCTAAAATTCCAACAAAAACGAAACAAAAATATATAAACTCACACTAATTCTAGGATTTGAAAACCAACAAAAACAAAAAAATATAAAAATCAAAATATTATGCATTATCATATGCTTGTACAAAAGACTTGAACCAAATATTCTCAAAAACAATTCCAAAAAAGTGAAGAAAAAACAAAAGTTTGTTCCAAAACTCGAGAGAAGACGATATGGCCGTCGACTTCGGAGAAGACGATGTGGCCATCCAAATCGACTCGGAGAAGACGATATGGCCGTCGAGAGGGTGTCGTCTAGTCGAAGATTGTATTGACCGCCTCGAAGAAGACTTTGTTGTCGTCAAGAGAGAGATGATGATGAGAGGATGTGTGTGTGTGTGTGTGTGTGTGAGAGAGAGAGAGAGAGAGAGAGAGAGAGAGAGAGAGAGAGAGAGAGAGAGAGAGAGAGAGAGAGAGAGAGAGAGAGAGAGACTGTGAAACGAGAGAACACCGACAAAAAAAAAGAAGACTTGGAAGGAAAAAATCACAATGAAACCGTCTCTCATTGAGATCCCATAATTCTAAGAACGTGAAAAGGCATCACCAAAAATAACCCCTAATAACGATATTAAGTTGGAATTACCAAATAGTCCTTTTCTTTAATAAATTAACCATAATAAAAAACCAAAAATTGATTAATCTAAACCGTTTAAAAATAACCCGACGCTCCGATTTGGTCTCGCGTACTTACATAACTTATGTGGACTCACGATGTAAATCCTATATTTATATATGTAAAATATATATTAAATATAATAAAAAAAAATATTCTAGGCGGGCGGGCGGGTCGAAATTGCCATCCCTATAAATAAAATATATTAAAATATTTCAAATCATGTTCTTAATTATAATTTCAATATGTTTATTATGATACTCTTCTAAATTTTGAATTTCGACTTTAGTATTTCTAACTAGTATTTTAGATCTTATACAACTATCACAAACAAATTTGAAAACTGTCTTTTGATAAATCATATATAACACACGGGTGTTGTTCTAGTTTACATTAAATGAGATATTTTGTTATCTCAATAAATCAATTCTGATTGATTATGATTCATTCCATGATTCTCAACATGTTAAAAATCGGTTTGTTACATTTAACAAATCGAGCTCACGCGAGCTTTTAGCAATCGAGTTTGAGTTAAGCATTAAATAAATTGTTTTATTTTTCACCCATAAATATAGTTACAATTAATATATTTGTTCGGACCTAAACAAAACTCGTTTGATTCAAACAAATGTATTATCAAGTGAGACGATTTTCGAGCTCATGCTCTTGCAGAAGAAAAATATGAGAAAAGAGAACCCTAGGAATTGTGAAGGGTATTAAGAGGAAACTCGTGATCTTGAAATTTAAATGATAAGAAGAATATCTCCTCCAATAGCCACCCACAAATCTTTTAGTAATGTATGAACTTTGACATTATTAAGTCCATTAAAGTAAGCCCCTATGTACCATTTAAATGTCTAATCGGTGATGTTAAATAAGATCAAACTATCTTTAACTTTTTAAATTTAAATATTAATTTCTTGAACATTTATTAAAAATTTGTAGGGTCCGTTATCTTGTTCATAATTAAAAATATCTTTTAAAGAGAAACAACCAATTATTATTTTTTTGATCGATAAAACAACCAATTATTTGATATTACATGGGAAAACATATATAATCGTGTTGACTATATTAAATGCGGGAATGACAATTTTGCCCCAATCCAGGGATACCTCCAACCCCGCTTGGGTACCCGACTCGCGGGGGTCGGGTTTGGATATAACTTTCGCCCTAAGGGTATTCGCCCCTACCTGCCTATTTTTTAATATATTTTACATATACAATATATATTACAATATAATTTTTATTTTTTAATGTTATGTCTATTATTTATAAATTTGAAAATAACAACTTTTGTAAATAATATTTATAAATATATTAAAAATAAATATATTTTTTTTTTTTCTATTTAAGTTTATTTAATTTGGGGCATGTGGCCCTGCCCCGCTCCGTGACCCGCGGCGAGGCACCCCGTCACGTTCTAAGGATGGGGCGGGTCTGGGTCTTTAGATACTCAACCCGCCCCAATGTTATCCCTAATTCAATGTTAAATATTAGGGTGTTTGTAAAACTCGTGCATGTTCATGAGTTCAATTCTCACCTAACTCTCTTTTTTCGAGGATTTGTACTTAAAACAAAATCAATGTTAAACATTAGGGTTAATCATTCAATTCAACTCCTTTAATTTTTGGGGCAAATAGAAGACAAGAGTGGTGAATTCGTAGGGATGGCAATGGGGCGGGTCAAAAACTTCGGTTCCGCATTAAACCCGTCCTATTCGGGAGCGGGTTTAAACCCGGTCAAGCGGGTCCCGAGGCGGATCTTGGACCCGTTTTAAGAAAATCCGCCGGGTCCGGGGCGGGTAACGGGCCTTTATGGACCCACCCCGTATACAATATACAGTTAAAATATTATTTAATATTTTTTTTTATCTAGTCTAGTTCACTCAGTCTTTGAGTAATTGTTCCATTCTTTTAAATTTTTTTCTTCGCAAATATTGAACTCAGGCAATTTAGTCTAAGTACTCTTCTCAAATTTTTCCGCCGTCAGCGAAAATCTCGAAAAACCGTTGCGGCAACGATTGATCGGAGCTTGTTGGCAGGTGTCTTGTTCATTTGCATTAAGACTGTGTGTTGACATGTACTATTTGTATTAATATGTCCTGCAATGCTTTAATTCTATATAATTCTGATTCTCAAGCAGGTTGGTTATTTTGAAATTTAAAATTAGTTAGCAGAGGGTTTAATTGCCTCAGTGCAATTAATTTTAAAAAGGTTGGCGCTATTTTTGCCTTAAAATTTGATTAATACACCCCTGAGCCCTCTCCCAATATTTACAAAAATGCCATAAGTTAAAAAGATTATGATACACTTAATAAAATAAAACAAAGTAAATACACTCTTTAAACGCTGAAACAACTTTTTTCCCAAAAAAAAACCTGTTTCTCTTTTTCCCCAAAAAAAACTGATTTTTTCCAGCTTTTTTCCGAGAAAAACTGATTTTTTCCGAAAAAAAAACTGTTTTTTACCAAAAAAAATGGAAACATCTTTTTCTCCCAAAAAAACCTGATTTTTTCCAGCTTTTTTTTCCGAGAAAAAGCTGTTTTTTTTTTTCCAAAAAATGCTGGAAACAGCTTTTTTTTTTTTTTTGTTTCCAAAAGCTGATTTTTTCAGCTGATTTTTTTCGAAAAAAAGCTGTTTGTTTCAAAAACGCTGGTCAAGCTTTTTCTCTTTTTCCCAAAAAAAAAAAAAACTGATTTTTTGAGCTTCTTTTTCCGAGAAAAATCTGTTTTTTTCCACAAAAAAAAAAAACGCTGAAACAAAAAAAAACTCTCTTTTTCCCTAAAAGCTGATTTTTCCAGCTTTTTTTTTTCGAAAAAGATGTTTTTTTCAAAAAAATTTGCTGAAATAACTTTTTTCCCCAAAAAAGCTGATTTTTTCCAGCTTTTTTTTCCCGAAAAAAGTGATCTTTCCAACTTTTTTTTCGAAAAAACTGATTTTTCCCAACTTTTTTCCCAAAAAAAAATGTTTTTTTCAAAATCATCGTAAACAACTTTTTTCCCCAAAAAAGTTGTTTCTCTTTTTTCGAATAAAGTTGATTTTTAAGTTAGGGTTTTTAGTTTGGAGGGTAAAATTGGAAATATAAGTGTGGTGTATTTAGTAACTAGATGGGTTTGTAAAATAGGGGTGGGTGTATATAGAAATGTGGTGTATTAATCAAATATTAGGGTGCAAATAGCGCCACCCTTTTAAAAACTGGCGATCAGAATTTTTAAATTCCAAATGTCCAGTCGGGTTGGACCACGCCCGGGTCCCGGTCCAATGCGGGCGGGGCGGGTTCCGGTCCATGATTTTCGTCGCGGGCGGGTCCCAGTTTGGCCAAACCCGTCTGTAGGGTCCCAAGGGGGTATGAGTGTAAGGTTTAGAAGGGGGGTTGAATAAACTTTACCAACTTTTCGATTTAGTACTTTTTAAAGTTAAGAGTTGATACTACACAAATTGTGTCCTTGGTGGAATGACCAATTTAGTTAATCAAGAGTTAGTCACTCAACAAACTCGATGAGCTGTTGATAGAATAACTCAAATTGTTAAGACCGAATTAGCTCAACTTGTAGTTTGTTTTTATTGGAAGACTTAACTCCCTTAATTTTGGTTTACCAATGATTTAATACTTGGTTTTAGTACTTAGAAATTATCAAGTGGATAGCAAATTTATCAAAGCAGAGTTAAATAAATAAGATGCAGGAATTAAAATGTTTGAAATGTAAATGACACGATAAGTTTTTATAGAGGTTCAAGATGGGGTAATTCTTCTACTCCTCTCTTTCTCCAACTCCCCGAGGAATCCACTAGGTATTGATCAATATACAAAGTGGTAACAAGTCCGGATAAAAGTCTTGATCACACAAATGACTTGATCCTTTGGGACTCGATGCGAGATGCCTTGATCACTCACCGCTTCTCGTGACGACTCGGCTTCTTCACAGGCAAACGCTTTGCTACTACTGACCCACTTGCTCAAGCTCTTTGGATTTGATCACGAAGCCCTCCAAAAACTTAAGATTGGTTCGACCTTGAACCTTCCCGCAATCCTTCGTGGAATGTAGACCCCTTTTCTTCAAAAGTTTCCTCTTCAACCGATTGAAGTTATCTTTCCTTCACAGTGAGTGTTGGATTGATTTGCTTCGTAAGGTAGGCTTGAGGATTTATCTTGAATGATTTGAGAATATTTCTCGTTACATTCAAATGTTCTCTTGAATGTTCGTGGTTCGTAACCTTCTCTCGAGTCATTCCTCGGCCTTTTATAGTGATCTTTCAAAAATCGCCCGTTGAAGAGATATGCTTTTTTTTCAAAGTCACTTGTGGACGTTGGCTTGTCTTGTTGCAGCCACTTGAAATTGCCACTTCCTCGTATGAATTGTTCTTCAACTTTTCGTAGTTCGACACGGTGTAGTGCTTCCCATTGGTTTATTCCTCTTGCACGCTTCCGGGACTCAACACTTGAGAAAGGTACCATGGAGATATTACTTGTTTAAGTAATTCCCTTGATTTCCGTGCAAATGCAAATGATCTCTTCCAGCTTATCTCGACTTGATTGCATTTCCTTGCTTTCCCCCAGGTGACTTAGAGTCGACTTCCAATCATTGATGACTCTTCCACACTTCAACTTGAGACTTGGCTATCTTGAGTTGACTTGACGATACTCCACTTAGTCAGCATCTCACCGCTCCTTCAATCGAGTCCTGTCTTCTTCTTTGCCATACTCACTGTCTTGCAATGAGTCTTCCTTCTAGTCTTGATTGTCTTCTTTTGCATGTTTAGTCATAGCCGACTTAACTCAACTTGACCAAATTTTATTTATCACAATACGATTTACAAAAAAATGGGTTGCCAACTTCCTATTCTAAGTTTTACATGGCATTCATCAAAATCAACAACAAATTTCCCAACAATTTCCCCCTTTTTGATGATGCCAAAACTTATAACATTCAAAATGTAAATAGCAAAGATACATACGGATAGTGCATTCACATAGAATGTATGCGTAGAATCAATCCTTTTATTGATCATAACATTCTTTGTTCTTTTACACAACTGTTTACAAAGTGTATCGAGCAAACATTTATGTCTACGCAAAATAGAGAATTTACAAATTTATTACGTAAGACTTACATGAAATGTATTTACATAGTAAGATACATGAAGGGGTGGGCAAGAACACTTCATCTCATTCGCTGTCTCCTTTTCTTTCTTCTTCTTGATTCTGTCATCTTCTCGCTCTTCTTCTCTTTTTCTCATCTTCAAATGCTTTTCTTCTTCTTTTTTCATATGCCTTTCGGGCAGCTTCATCTCTTCTTAGTCTCTCTTGTCTCTCCTCCCATAGCTGAGTTTGTCTTTTATTTTCTTCTTCGATTCGTTTCACATACTCGGATTGTTCTTACCACTTGCGATTGGCTACTTCGTCAAAAACTGACCCGAGATCCCTCCTTTCTTGCATGGATCTATGTACTCAATATTTTTGGGCGAGGTCTAGGTCTCAAACCTCTTCCTCCACCACGCTTTTTCCTCTACCTCTTCCTCTCGGGCGTGTATTGTCTTTGGGGTCTTCTTCTTCCCAAATTGAGTGACTAGCAGAGTGACCATCGAGTGATCGGTGGTCTGTCGCCTTTCGGCTTTTTCACATAGTGTGAGACCCTTTTCCCAAAGATAAGTCCTGTGCTTGAGCCATGGACATGTTTGCGAAGTATCCTTCGATGCGAGCGTTTTAAATTCATCAACGATCTTGGCTCGCCCGCATCTCGGATGGCATAAGTGTCTCTCTCTTTGGAATGCCTCCATGTTTCAAGATATTCATAACTCGGGGATTCATCCTTCCTTCCACTTCCCCATCCCTTTCAATCGTTTTTTCTCTTTTCGGCCATAGATACAACAGAGTGTTGGAGTGGCGAGTCACTGAGTTTGTCTTGATAATATCAATCGGACAAGACCTTGTTGGGGGTTTGTGCAATCATTAAGGTCACATCTTTCAATCCTTCCCCCTCAACAGACTTTCCTTTCTTTTGTTTTGACACTTCCTCAAATCACTGCTTTCCCTTCACAAATCTCTTCCTCCTTCTCAATGTCGATCTCTTGAGTCTTTTAGGTATTCCTCTTTCCCCTTTTTGGCATCATCAAAGGAGAGAGGAACCCCTGAAACATACTAGCGGCGAAGTCGAGTCCTGGCGATAGCCGAGTTCTCGCTTTGAGTCTCTGCGGAGTATGCGGCGCGAAACTCGTAGAGGGGAGTAGCGTTGGATTCAATCAAATTAGCTTCATCTCGGCCATGAGAAGGCCGAACTTTCGATCCATGTTTTCTTCCATACGCAGGAGCTCACTCTTATTTTGCTCACGCAATAGCTTTATCTCAAAGATGTGAGATTCATGCATGTGCTCAATGTGTTCTCTCAATTTTGTCTTTGCATCAACATTCTCATTTCCGCCATACCAACAACTTGTTGGACAATGTCTGAAATATCTAGCTTGTTCCACACGCATTGTTTCTTCTTTGTTGCCACCACTCCCGATTGACTATTATGCCTCTCAAGTCGGCGGTGAGGTTGGCATCTCTGTTGTCCAGATCTCATGTCCATCGAGGCCTGGTGCCTCTCTATCCGTTCAATTTCAAAGAAATAATGCGCTTGAACACCTCCCGAACTTTAGCCGATCCCTCACATTGCGGTGACGGCCAAGCAGCGTCAAAATCATAGTCACCGAACGATGGTATCGATGGAATGACAGGATCTGCCGTCAAAGCGCGAGATCTCTTTTTCTTCGACTCTTCGGGAGGTCGGGTACCTCCAGAGAGAAGGGAAATGATTCTACAAAGGAATCATCATGGGCAATCGGGATTTGTTCAATGATGAGTGGTGCGCGTGAAGTTCCTTGGGAGTCGAACCTGCGCTGCGGCTGGGGAGCTTGCGCGGTGGACTCTGTTTCACCGGGTTTGTTGTGAAGTGGACCCGGCTTTGAGCCTCGGCCCGTCTCAACGGCCGTCGGTCTCAAACGGTTTCTCCAATTGAGTTGGGACGGTCCTCGGCCTTATCGGAAGCATCATCGGACGATGATGAGATTTCCATGGGTGGCTCATCATCAAAATTGAAAGTTTAACGAGTAGTCTTGAGGTCGACTTGCTCGTGGTTGGAACATCCTTAGGCCGAGTCTTTTGGATCGACCACAGGATGACTCGGCTTCATCGTCTTCTTCCGATCCCGAAAAGGTTACATCAGGATTATCCTGGGAATCGTGAAGCACACTTATCTCCTTTTCGGATGGATCAATGATAGCGGGAGGGATGTTCTCAGACTTGACTTCTTTACCCCGGAAGTCTCAACCTCCCGTTGGCCTTCATTACCTCCTGCCGATCTCAAAGCTGCGAGAGGCCTGGACATCCCTTTCGATAGTGTCACTGTCTTAGGGTCTTCTCATGGCATCCATTGAGTCTCAACCCCATGGATTGCACTTTCATCGCCCCAGTGTTAACTCCCGGGGATGTTCCTTCATGTGCCTCGATCGCATCGCGGCGTCATTAGCCTTCGATCGGTTGGCACCTCGGCTAAGACAGTCTCAATCGCCTCGAGCTTCGTTGATGACAACTTCTTTGTGTACTTTGTGTTTGTTCCTTCTCCACTTCGCCTCCTAGATTCGTTGTGGAGTCATCTGCAGATCCTCCGACCTTGCTTTGCAGCCGTGGAGGGAATTTCCCCGGTGCACCACCGAGTGACTTGAATGGGGTCACTCGTCTCCAAACTCCCTACTGTTTCTATTGAGGTTCACCGTTGGGGCGGTGGTAAGACACCTTCATTAGGGGTTGGCTCGTTGATCGGGAACCGGTGGCGGCAAGAACAACGGTGACTATATCTTTGCACCACTCCCATTGGGTCTATTTCACGTGTGTTTTTGGAGGACTCTCCTGGTCCCTCCATCATTCTTTGCTCGTGAAGGATTCTCGATTCGTGCATTGCTTGCTGCATTTGCAATTCTTACGTGGCGGCGGCAGGTCCGATCCTCATCAATATCGATAAGACGTCAAGGAGATGATGTGTGTGTTACGTGGTCCTGTGATAGGGCGAGATCTTTGCCTTCTCACATGCCTCATCTTCCTTTGCTGTCTCTCCTTCTCCTTGTCCTTGAAGATCGCAAGATATATTTGCGCTTTTCTTCATCCAAAGGCGATCTTTGGATCACAAAATGGTCGATCCAAGAAAGTTCAGCGATTCCTCTTCTTCTTCTATAAACTCAAAGCCGTTGGAACTGTTCCTGGATCGACTCAATTTCCACTTCCACTCTCGCACGATCTTGGATGTCCGGGTAAGGTGGGGATAGGATCATCACATCAATCATCTCTATCGCCTTCTTCTTCTTGTCTCTCATTCTCGAGGGATAGAAGGTAGCAAGCTCGTGCTCCATACATCTTTGCCGATTGCATTTGTTGCGGGAGGGGATACGATCCTGTCAACAGGCGAGTGCACTTTCTCGGCTACTCCTTTTGTCTCGGGGTCTCGGTTTGCCTCTGCTTGATCGCGCTTTCAGACTTTTGTTTCATCAATAATATCCGAGACTCTACTTCTCCAGCGAGCTCCCAGATCTGTTTGGTGAGTGACCGACTCACCGGTTTCTCAAGCTCGGAGCGTTTGATGATTCTTCTTCGTCTCCTAGTTTGTACCAAAGTGGTATTTCAGTTCGGAGAGAGTTTCTTCTCGAGTCTTGGCGGCGGGGGTCTTTGGTGGTTTCTTCCGAGGAGTCGCCGTCTTGGCTTATCGCCTCTCCTCTTTTTGACGATCGGAGAAGGTATTTGAGATTCCTTCTCGGCCGCTTCTTTGGGCGAGACACACGGCTGCGGGGCGGGTGACTTCGGCTGCAGGGGCATGAGCGATTCTCTTAGTCAGCAGGGCAACAGCTTTTCTTAAGCAACTGCAGGGCGGCCTTCTTCTTTTTGGAGAGGAGACATCTCAGATCTTGGTGGTCACCGATTCCCCTCACTCGTGTCGACTCTCTTGGCGTAGGCTCTCTTCAGTGCGCCCGAGAGAGGTTTGATCTGAACATCCTCTTGTTTACATGGAACACCTTCCCATGTCTAAGAGAGACTCCTTTGACTTCCATCACCCGGCCGATCACTGCACCATATCCTAGGGATCCTCCAAATGCACCATTCTCCTTGAAGGATTTGTTCCTACATTCTCGCGAGTCTGCTGTAGACAAACTCGGCTAGTTTATTCGCAGCCATTATGATCAACTTGACTTTGGACGATTGGTCAAAAACCGCCAAATTTGATGTCTATGCATTTGGCAACTATGTCCAACAGCTTGTGGTAGTCTTCCTTCAAGCTGACCTCTTGTTGGTGTAGACTATCTTTTCAAATAGTCGGTCTTGGCTACTTCCTTCCAAGCAGCCAACCAAGTCTACATCGCCTTCATTGATTTCGATGCTCCTTCCGCCGGTAGTGGAGCGGTGTTACGCCAAATCCTTGGCGAGAGATGATGAACTCCTTCCCGTGAATGAGGATTTGATCCCCTCATCGTGAATCTCGGCGTTCATGTAGAACTATGCGACCTCTTCCACATAGGTCATTGAGAACTCCATCGTCCGAAATGGTTTTAGCCCGGACTTTTCGAGCTTTTCAGCGATCTTCTTTATGAGGGTGTCATCGGACCTGTTTGACCATACCCTCGAAATCCACAAGAGACCGGTGTGGATTTGCTTTCCTAGCTTGACAAAATCATAAGTTGATGCCATTTTTCAAGATTTCGCGAATAAAACTTAGAGGTTGATTTGAAGATTGATAGGGTTTTGAGAGAGTTTTGCCTTTTCTTCGAGAGAAAATGAACAGCTTTTGATAATGTGTGAGAGAAAGCGGACGAAAAAAGGTGTTTAAGTATGGTTCATGAAAGGGCGTGCGGGTGGTTTTTGAAATGTGATCGAAATCAACGGCTTAGATTTTGCACGCCGATTTAGCATTTAATGTCTCGTATTTAATGCGGCAGATTTATATCCAATCATAAGCTTGGTGTGCGGCTTTTGCCTGTACACGTCATAATTATCTTGACATCATTCTTAAAAACGTTCACGCTTAGTAAAAACGACATTGCGTTTTTGTCACTTTGCTCATAAATGACTCGGCTTTTCCCTCACCATTTAACTCTTCTTCTCACAGTTCTCTTAGTGACTCAAATTTGTCGGCTAATTCGATATGGTCATCTTTCCGATCTGGTGATTCACTTAGTGATTTGAGAGTTCACCCTTTTTCCCTTTTTGTGTTTCATTTCTTTTCTTTGATTCTTCCGAGTGTCACTACTCGATTAATCCTAACTCATGCTTGAGTTCTTCAAATCTTGACTCACATAATGGTTTTGTGAATATGTCGCCTAACTTGTTTATCGCTTGAAATATACTCCAAGGTAATGTCCTTCTTTTCAACATGATCTCTTATGAAGTGATATCTCGACATCGATATGCTTTGTTCTTGAGTGCAACACAGATTTTGAGTGATTGCAATTGCACTTGTGTTATCACACATGATTGGAATTTCCTTTTCTTCAACTTCATAGTCTCTCATTTCTTTGTCTCATCCATAGGACTTGGGCTGTGTTTGCCCAGCCTATGTATTCTCGCCACCAGAGGTGGCTATTGAATTTTGCTTTTTGCTAAACCATGAAATTAGCCTTGTTTCCAAGCATTTGACATGTGCCTCGAGGTGCTCTTCCCGTCAACTCTACATCCAAAGATAGTCGTAGTCCGAATAGCCAATTAGCTTGAATCCACCTTCCTTTGGATACCATAAGCCAACTTCTTGACTTCCTTTTAAGTATCTCAAGATTCTCTTGGTCATGCGATCATATGGCTCTCTTTTTGAGCAGATTGAAATCTTGCACATACACCTACAACAAAGGTGATGTATGGCCGCTACGTGAGATAAAGCAACGATCCAATAAGTGCTTTGTATCTTGTTTGATCTGAGAATTGCCATCCGCATCCATGTCCATTTGATGATGTATTCATTGGTATTTTCACGTAAGAATTCTTTTCCATACCAAATTTCTTCATTAAATCTCGGTGTATTTTATTTGACTTATGAAGGTTCCATCCTTCACCATTGTTTCACTTGGAGTCCAAGGAAAATGTCGGCTCTCCCATCATGCTCATTTCGAATTTGCTTTGCATGAGGTTTGAAAATTTATCACACAACTCTTTGTTTGTGGATCCAAAAATGATGTCATCCACATATATTTGAACAAGCAAAGATGTATCTTTCTTGTCTTGAATTCTCAAAAGTGTTCTATCTACTTTTCCTTTTGTGAAACCATTCTCGCTAGGAATTGTGACAAAGTATCATATCATGCTCTGGTGCCTGTTTCAATCCATATAGAGCTTTCTTGAGTTTGTATACCTTATCTCCAAGAGTCTTCGCTCAAATCCTGGAGGTTGTTCAACATACACTTCTTCTTCCAATAAACCATTTAGAAATGCACTTTTTACATCCATCGATATACAATAAAATTCTTGTGAGTGCATAGGCAAGAAACATCCTTATAGCTTCCAATCTTGCTACAGGGGCAAATGTTTCATCAAAATCCATCCCTTCTTCTTGGCAATATCCTTTGGCTACTAATCTTGCTTTGTTTCTTACCACATAACCTTCCTCGTTCATCTTGTTTACGAACACCCATTTAGTGCCAATAGCATTTTGATGGGTGGGTCTTTGAACTAATTCCCATACTTTATTTCTTTCAAACTGATTGATTCTTCTTGCATAGCTTGAATCCAATGTGTGTCATCCAATGCTTGTGACACATCTTTGGCTCTATTTGTGAGATAAAGCATGTGAACATAGCTTCTTGTTGAGTTCGGATCTTGTTTTGACACCTTCTCTTATATCTCCAATGACAAGTTCGTGGATGGTCTCTTAGCCATCTTACATCGAGGTTGGAGTAAGTTAGTGGATTGATCGTCTTGCAGTGTGTTGCTTTGATCGCTCTCTCACAATTACTTAGCCGCAAATTTTCCAGTTTGTTTTTGAGATTCAAATTATCTCATCTTCATCTCGAGTTTATGATTCCAAATTTTTGGCTTGAAAAGATAGGACTCTTCTCGCATGGTTGCTTGATTCACTTATCACCGATTCTTCAATGTCTTCTCCATTAACATTTGGTTCATCGAACACCACATGAATGGATTCCTCTGTAACCATAGTCTTCTTGTTGAGTACTCTGTAGAGCTTTGCTTTCACCGAGTATCCCAAGAAGATACCTTCATCTCGCTTTAGCATCAAAAGCCTTTAGATTATCTTTGCCATTGTTATGGATGAAGACTTACATCCAAATATTCTAAAATATGCAACATTTGGTTTTCTCCCCGTCCAAATCTCATAGGAGTCTTTGTCACCGTCTGTTTATCATGCATCTATTTTGAGTGTAGCATCTTTGTGTTTATTGCTTCAGCCCAAAATCTTTTTGGTAACCCTGCTTCAGACTATCATGGTCCTTCTTTGCTTCTTTGAGAGTTCTATTTCTTCTTTCGCAACTCCATTATGTTGTGGAGTCCTTGCTGCAGATAATTCATGACCAATACCATTTTCAATACGATCTTGAGTTATTATACCATTGACAAACTCGGTTCCTCTGTCAGATCTTATTTTGATAATGGTTTCGCTCTTATCATTTTGGATCCTCTTCATCACCGTGGTAGTTTCGTAGAGTTTCTTTCTTCTTACACATGAATATTGTCCATGTATATCTTGAGTAGTCATCTACTACCACCAAGGTGTATTTCTTCCCACTTATGCTAGCTGGTTCAATCTGGACCAAATAGATCCATATGTAGCAGGTGCAATATTCTTGTTGAAGATGGACATGTCTTTTCTTTGAATGATGATTTGATTTGTTTTCCTTCCCGACATAAATACGTCCGCATATACTCTCTTTCTTGTATATTGAGTCCGAAGTCCTTCCACAAGATTGCTTCTGCAAGCTTGTTAATCATTTTGAAATTTAGGTGACTCAGCTTTTTGTGCCACGAAACTTGATTCAAATTGTGCTCTTTGCTAATAGACAGTCTTTGGTGTTGAAGTTGACCAATCCACGACATACATGTTCTTTTGTCGCATCCTTGCAACACAACTTCATTTGATTGAGATCCTTGATTTGGCATATACCCATGTTAAATCGACGTTATAACCCTTGTCACGAGTTGGTGATGCTTAGCAAGTTGAAGTTGAGTCCTTCAACATATGCAACATCTGTGATTTCTAATCCATTCTTCTTGATGGATCCAATGCCTCTTATTTCTCCTGGAGCTTCATTTCCTCCAAATATGACTTTTGCTCCTTTGACTTCCTTGAATTTTGACAGATTTTTCTTGTTTCCTGTCATGTGTCTGGAACAGCCACTATCCATGTACCAGGTTCCTTGGCACTCACCGTTTTTGAACCCGCAAACAAGGAAATTAAGTTTTAGGTACCCATACTTGTCTGGGTCCTGAGGGGTTAGTATTGTAAGATGATCCAACCAACCTATAGCCAAATGATTTGACTCTAAGGGGTTGCCATCTATCAGTGCCATAATCATAATTAATTCTGGCAAATTGCTTGGGAATTCTAGGTTCATACAACTGTCTCTTTTGTCTGTATGCCTGTATATGTGTTTTAGCAATTGCCTTCTTTGGGTAGTTGTGATATCTCTGAGTGTAGTGCCTAGGTGCATATGTGTGCTGATGAAAGCTCTTATACCTTTGGAATGGCCTTTGCTGAGTTCTAGGCCTTTGCCATTTTGGCTTATATTCCACAGGTCTTTGCTGATAGTTCACATTATTCCAATCAGCTTGGCTTGG
Source organism: Rehmannia glutinosa (assembly GCA_016081115.2). Classification (NCBI taxonomy): domain Eukaryota; kingdom Viridiplantae; phylum Streptophyta; class Magnoliopsida; order Lamiales; family Orobanchaceae; genus Rehmannia; species Rehmannia glutinosa. The sequence goes on from CM071936.1 coordinate 28,084,881, forward strand.
GTATTTTCTACCATTCCCTTCATATGTGTTTCTTTTATAGAACTTCTGGGGTTTTTGGTAGCTCTGTTTCTTCTTTACAGAGTATTTCCTGTTTGGAGTTTGCTGAGGAACTCGGCTGGATTTCTTCTCAGCTGTCCTCTCAGCACACTCAACTGGCTGTTTTCCTTTTCCTTTATAACCAAGGCCAGTTTGCTTGTAATTGTGCTTTGGATTAAATGTGTGTGCACCATTTGGAGTTTTGGATTTTTGAGATACTTCATTGCTTGAAGATCCTTTTTCCAAAATCACTTTTGGAGCTTGACGTATACGAGAGGAATTAAATCCTAAGCCTATCTTATCTCCACGCTCTCTTTGACTCATAATAAGATAATCAAATGATTTAGATGCCTTAGTGAATGAGGCAATCACATTTTTGAGGTCATTTTCCCTCTTTTCTATAGCAGCTATTTCTTTATTAGCTTTGCATTTTCAATCTTTAAACTTTCATTCTCATCGGCTATTTGACTTAGAGTACTCGGCTCCTTAGTTAGTTTGTGAGTTTTGGCTCTTAGTAGGCTGTTTTCCTCATTTAGATGTGTGTGTGAGGATTTAATGTGTTCAAAATCTTTCATCATTTTGCCTAATGAATCATAAAGATCGGTGGGTGATGAAGTGTGTGTCACATCACTATCACTAGAATGAGTGTGATGAGTTAGAGTGTACCTCATCTTATTGTTCGGGTTGGTCTTGTTCCTTGGCCATCAAACGGATCAAGGCTTCTTCTTCGAGTCACTTGAGTAGTCGACTTCACTACTCTCTCAATCGGCCGTGTCTCTTGACTTCGCCGTTTTAGCTTCAATCTCGCAACCAACATTGCCTTTTTCTTTTCTTGTCTTCTTTCTCAAGACCTTTCTTTCTTCTTCATTCCTGTATTTGTTGACTACAGGATATGGACAATCAATGGCATAGTGACCTGGTTGCCTACGGTTCAACATAGATTTTCAACCTTTTGATCACTCTTTCCATTCTTGGATTGTCGGCCCTTGGATATTCACTTTTTGATGATCTGTTCTCTTGGTTGGCCTATCTTCTCTTGACTTGGAGGAGAGCCGAGTGTCTTACGGAGGATTCGCCCTTGCCTCTCTTGTAGTTCTTATTGAAGAACTAGTTGAACCTTTTAACCATCGTGGCTATTTCCTCCGGGTCAAAAACTTTTTGACCTCGGCTCTCTTTGCCATCCTTGACAATTAGAGCAATTTTTTGGGTACATCTGTCTCTTCCTGGTCTTTTCTTCTCGGCTCAAATTCGTAGGCTTTGAGATCCGAGAATAGCTCATGGTTGGATGTCTTCGATAGGTCCATGGTATGTCTTAGTGCCATGACCTTCATTTCCCATTCACCGGGAGACTTTTTAGGATGTTCATACACATTTCTTCCTGTGTATATTCTTTTCCAAGTGCGAGATAGCTCGTTGGTAATTTACGTGAACCGAGCATCCAGTTGATCCAGGTTCTCTCCTGCAATCATTTTGAAATTCTCAAATTTTTGTACAGACCATTTGATAATTTATTTTCCTTGATTTGTTCCGAGCCTTCACAAATCAATGTTAGCTTGTCCCATATTTCTTTAGCCGTTTTGCATGATTTGACTTTATTGAACATGGCTTTGTCCAGGTTTTGTAAAGGATGTCCTTGGCCACATTGTCCAAGTTATATCTTTTTTCTCATCATCATTTGTCCATTCGGTTCTTGGTTTTCAACCATGACCGTTTGGGAGCAACATCCTCTTCACCTTCACCGACCATTCTTCACACTGTGTTCACTTTTAAAATTTGCGTGGCCCATCCTCTATCACTATCCACATCTCATCATGTAATCTTTGATAGATGAGCCTCGCATCACGAATTTTCCAATCATCAAATTCTTCAATTGTGAACATAGGGATGCGTGTTAAATTTGCTTCCATGATAATAACTTTTATTGATAAAAGGAGTTTTGAAAACTTAAGTACTAAAACAGACTTTGAAAAATTTGGAGATCTAGTTCGGAACTGGTGCGGAAGGCTCAATGAACCAACCGCTCGATACCACTTGTAGGTCCCAAGGGGTGTGAGTGTAAGGTTTAGAAGGGGTTGAATAAACCTTACCAACTTTTCGATTTAGTCCTTTTAAAGTTCGTTGATACTACACAAATGTGTCCTTGGTGGACAACCAATTTAGTTAATCAAGAGAGTTAGTCACTCAACAAACTCGATCGAGTGTTGATAGAATAACTCACTGTTAAGACTGAATTAGCTCAACTTGTAGTTTGTTTTCAGTGGAAGACTTAACACCCTTAATTTTGGTTTACCAATGATTTAATACTTGGTTTTAGAACTTAGAAATTATCAAGTGGATAGCAAATTTATCACAGAGTTAAATAAATAAGATGCAGAATTAAAATCTTTGAAATGTAAATAACACGATAAGTTTTTATAGAGGTTCGAAGATGGGGTAATTCTTCTACTCCTCTCTTCTCCAACTCCCGGAGGAATCCGGTAAGTATTGATCGAGATACAAAGTGGTAACAATCCGGATACAAGTCTTGATCACACAAAATGACTTGATCCTTTGGGACTCGATCTGGAGATGCCTTGATCACTCACCGGCTTCTCATACGATTCACTTTCTTCACGAGGCGCGACTACCTTGCTACTACAGCCCACTTGCTCAAGCTCTTTGGATTTGATCACGAAGCCCTCCAAATACTTAAGATTGGTTCGACCTTGAACCTTCCTACAATCCTTCGTGGAATGTAGACCCCTTTTCTTCAAAAGTTTCCTCTTCAACGATTGAAGTTATCTTTCCTTCACAGTGAGTGTTGGATTGATTTGCGGTGAAGGAGAAGAAGATGTTGCTCCCAGGACGATCCATGGTTGAAAAACCAAGAACGAGTGGACAAATGATGACAAAAAGATACAACCTGGACAATGTAGCCAAGGACATCCTTTACAAAACCTTGACAAAGCCATGTTCAATAAAGTCAAATCATGCAAAACGGCTAAAGAAATGCGGGACAAGTGACATTGATTTGTGAAGGCTCGAAATCAAATCAAAGAAAACAAATTATCGGTGGTTGTCTGAGAAATTTGAAAACTTCAAAATGATCTCGGGAGAGAACCTGGATCAACTAGATGCTCGGTTCACGAAATCACAAATGAGCTGTCGCACTTGGAAAGGAATATACACGAAGGAAATGTGTATGAAGATCCTAAAAGTCTTCCACTGAATGGGAAATGAAGGTCATGGCACTCGAGACATTCCATGGACCTATCAAAGACATCCAACCATGAGTTATTCTCGGACCTCAAAGCCTACGAGTTTGGTGAGAAGAAAAGACCGAGGAAGAGACAATTGTACCCAAAACAATGCTCTAATTGTCAAAGATGGGAAGAGAGCCGAGGTCAAAGAAGTCATTGACCCGGAAGAAATAGCCCGATGGTTAAAAGATTCAACAAGTTTTTTAATAAGAACTACAAGAGAGGAAAGGGTGAATCTTCCGAAAGACACTCGGCTCACTCCAAATCAAGGAAGATAGGCCAACCAAGAGAACAGATCATCAAAAAGTTGAGTATCAAAGGGCGACAATCCAAGAATGGGAAGAGGCGATCAAAAGGTTGAATATCTATCTTTGAATCTGTGACAACCAGGTCATTATGCCATTGATCGTCCATATCCTCGTAGTCAACAAATACGAGGGATGAAGAAGAAAGGAAGGTCTTCGAGAGAAAGAAGACAAGAAAAGAAAAAGGCAATGATGGTCATAGAGATCTTTGCCAAATGCGACCAAGTCAAGAGAGACAATGATTGAGAGAGCGTGAAGTGACTACTCAAGTGACTCGAAGAAGAAGCCCGATCCGCTTGATGGCAAGGAACAAGATCAACCCGACCAAGAAGATGAGGTACACTCTAACTCATCAAACTCGGACACTAGTGATAGTGATGACACACACACTTCATCACCCACTCGATCTTTATGATTCATTAGGAAAAATGATGAAAGATTTTGAACACATTAAATCCTCACACACACTATTGAATGAGGAAAACAGCCTACTCAAAAGTCAAACTCAAAGTGACTAAGGAGCCGAGTACTCTAAGTCAAATAGGCCGATGAGAATGAAAGTTTAAAGGTGAAAATGCTAAATTAATAAGCGAAATTGCCGCTATAGAAAAGAGGGAGAATGACCTCAAGAATGTTATTGCCTCATTCACTAAGGCATCTAAATCATTGGATGATCTTATTATGAGTCAAAGAGAATGTGGAGACAAGACAGGCTTAGGATTTAATTCCTCTGTGCTATGTCAAACCTCAAAAGTAATTTTGGAAAAAGGATCTTCAAGCCATGAAGAGTCCGAAAAATCCAAAACTATAAATGTTGCACACACATTCACTCCAAAGCACAATAACAAGCAAACTGGCCTTGGTTATAAAGGAAAAGGAAAACGACCCGATTGAGTGTCTTTGAAAGGGCAAATGAGAAGAGATTCACCGAGTCCTCAAAGAAACTCCAAACAGAAAATACTCTATAAAGAAGAAGCGAGCTACCAAAAACCCCGAAAACCCATAAAAGAAATACATATGATGGGAATGGTAGAAAATATCCAAGCCAAGTGATTGGAATAATGTGAACTATCGGATAGACTTATGGAATATAAGCCCAAATGGCAAAGGCCTAGAACTCAAAAAGGCCATTCCAAAAGCATAAGAGCTTTCATCAACACACATATGCACCTAGGCACTACACTCAAAGACACCACAACTACCCAAGGAAGGCAATTGCTAAAACACATATGCGGCATACGAGACAAAAGAGACAATTTGTATGAACCTAGAATCCCCAAGCAATTTGCCAGGATTAATTATGATTATGGCACTGATAGATGGCAACCCCTTAGAGTCAAATCATTTGGCTATAGGTTGGTTGGATCATCTTACAATTCTAACCCCTTAGGACCCGACAAGTATGGGTACCTAAAACTTAATTTCCTTGATTGCGGTTCAAGGAACAGTGAGTGCCAAGGAACCTGGTACATGGATAGTGGCATTCCGGACATATGACAGAAATAAGAAAAATCATCAAAATTCAAGGAAGTTAAAGGAGCAAAAGTCATATTTGGAGGAAATGAAGCTCCTGGAGAAATAAGAGCCATTGGATCCATCAAGAGGAATGGATTAGAAATCACGGATGTTGCATATGTTGAAGGACTCAACTTCAACTTATCGAGCATCGATCCAACTCGTGACAAGGGCTACAATGTTGGATTCAACATGGGCGTATGCCAAATCAAAGATATTGAATCAAATGAAGTTGTCTTTGCAAGGATGTAGACGCAAAAAAATATGTATGTCGTGGATTGGTCAACTGCAACACCAGCACCCAAAGACTCTTAGCTAAGCAAAGAGCACAAATTTGAATCAAGTTGGTACAGTGGCACAAAAAGGTGAGTCACCCGAATTTCAAAACGATTAACAAGCTTGCGGTAATCTTGTGGAAGGACTTCCCGGACTCGATTATCTGAAGGAGAGTATATGTGACACATGTCGGAAGGGGAAAACAAATCAAGTCGTCATTCAAAGAAAAGACATGCCCATCCTCAACGAGAATATTGCATCCTTCATATGGATCTATTTGCCCATGGAACCAAACAAAGATAAGTGGAAAGAAATACACCTTGGTGGTAGTAGATGACTACTCAAGATATACATGGACAATATTCATGTGTAAGAAGAAAGAAACTCTACAAAAACTACCACAAATGATGAAGAGGATTCAAAACGAGAAGAGTCAAACCATTATCAAAATAAGATCAAACAGAGGAATCCGAATTTGTCAATGGAATAATAACTCGATTGTATTGAAAATGGTATTGGTCATGAACTATCGGACAAGAACTCCACAAACAGAATGGAGTTGCGAGAAAGAAGAATGTAACCCTCAAAGAAGCGGAGGACCATGTTAGTCAGCAGGGTTACCAAAAATTTTGGGGTGAAGCAATCAACACACTTGCTACACCCAAAACAGATGTATGATAAATAGACAGCGGTGACAAAGACTCCCTATGAGATCGGATGGAAGAAAACCAAATGTTGCATATTTGAGAATATTTGGATGTAAATGCTTCATCCACAACAATGGCAAAGACAACCTAAAGGCTTTTGATGCTAAAGGCGATGAAGGTATCTTCTTAGGATACTCAAATTTGAAAGCAAAGCCTACAGGATACTCAACAAAAGAACTATGGTTACTGAAGAATCCATTCATGTAGTATTCGATGAGCCAAATGTAAATGGAGAAGACATTGAAGAGTCACCGATAAGTGAATCATCCAACCATACGAAGAGTCCCTATCTTCAAGGCGATCTTTGGAATTATCAATTCGAAAGAAGATGAGATAGTGAATCTCAAAAAACTATTTGGAAAATTTGCAACTAAGTGATTACGAGAGAGTGACCCGCGCAAGAACACAAAATGCAAGTCGATCAATCCAGTTAACTTACTCCAACCTGATGTAAGATGGCTAAGAGACCATCCACGAAACTTGTCATTGGAGATATAAGAGAAGGTGTCAAAACAAGATCGAACTCAACAAGAAGCCATGTTCACATGCTTCATCTCGCAAATAGAGCCCAAAGACGTGTCACAAGCATTGGACGACACATTGGATTCAAGCTATGAAAGAAGAGTGAATCGGTTTGAAAGAAATAAAGTATGGGAATTAGTGCAAAGACCCATACATCAAAATGTTATTGGCCCCAAATGGGTGTTCGAAATAAGATGAACGAGGAAGGTTACGTGGTAAGAAACAAAGCAAGATTAGTAGCCAAAGGATATTGCCAAGAAGAAGGGATAGATTTTGATGAAACATTTGCCCTCGTAGCAAGATTGGAAGCTATAAGGATGTTTCTTGCCTATGACTCACAAGGATTTCATTGTATATCGGATGGATGTAAAAAGTGCATTCCTAAATGGTTTATTGGAAGAAGAAGTGTATGTTGAACAACCTCCGGGGATTTGAGCAGAAGACTCTTGGAGATAAGGTATACAAACTCAAGAAAGCTCTATATGGATTGAAACAGGCACCCGAGCATGGTATGATACTTTGTCACAATTCCTAACCGAAAATGGATTCACAAAAGGAAAAGTAGATAGAACACTTTCGAATTCAAGACAAAAAGAGTATATTGCTTGTTCAAATATATGTGGATGACATCATTTTTGGTTCCACAAACAAAGAGCTATGTGAAAAGTTTTCAAACCTCATGCAAAGTAAATTTGAAATGAGCATGATGGGAGAGCGACATTCTTCCTTGGACTCCAAGTGAAACAAATTGAAGGATGGAACCTTCATAAGTCAAACAAAATACACCAGAGATTTAATGAAGAAGTTTGGTATGGATGAGAAGTCTTACGTAAAAATACCAATGAACACATCGATCAAAATGGACATGGATGCGGATGGCAAGCACAGAGATCAAACAAGATCTGAGCACTTATTAGATCATTGCTCTATCTCACAAAGAAGCGGCCGGACATCACCTTTGTTGTAGGTGTATGTGCAAGATTTCAATCTGCTCCAAAAGAGAGCCATATGACAAAGCAAGCTAAGAGAATATTGAGATACTTGAAAGGAAGCCAAGAAGTAGGCCTATGGTATCCAAAGGAAGGTGGATTCAAGCTAATTGGCTATTCGATTCTCGACTATCTTTGGATGCACGAGTAGACAGAAGAGCACTTCAGGCACATGTCAAATGCTAGGAAACAAAGCTAATTTCCTGGTTTAGCAAGCAAAATTCAATAGCCACCTCTACAATGAAGCGGAATACATAGGCTGCATGGGCGGTGTTTGTGCCCAAGTCCTATGGATGAGACAAAGAATGAGAGACTATGAAGTTGAGGAAAAAGAAATTCCAATCATGTGTGATAACACAAGTGCAATTGCAATCACTCAAAATCTGTGTTGCATTCAAGAACAAAGCATATTGATGTCGGATATCACTTCATAAGAGATCATGTTGAAAAGAAGGACATCATCCTGGAATATATATCAACCGATAAAAAACTAGTGACATCTTCACAAAACCATTATGTGAATCAAGATTTGAAGAACTTAAGCATGAGTTGGGGTTAATTGAACTGAGTTAACATTGAGAAAACTCAAAGAAAAGAAATGGAACACAAAAAAGTGAAAAAGAGTTTGAACACACAAATCATTTCGATAAATCACCAGATCGGAAAGACAACTGACTACACCGAGTCGGTGATAGCTGAGTCATTAAGAGAATCTGTGAGAAGTAGAGTTAAATCGGCTAAGGGATAAGTTGAATAACTTATGAGCAAAGTGACAAAAATGCGATCGTTTTGACTAAGCGGGAATGTTTTAAGGAATACGTCGGATAATGATTATGTGTGTACGACATAAAAGCCGCACACCAAGCTTATGATTGGATATTAATCTTTGCCGCATTAAATACGAGATATTAAATGCTAAATAGGCGTGCAAAATCTAAGCCGTTGATTTCGATCACATTTCAAAAACCACCCGCACGTCCTTTCATAAACCATATTTAAACCATTTTCGTCCGTTTCTCTCTCACACTTCTAAAAACTGTTCATTTCTTTCTCTCAAAAGCAAAGGCAAAAATTCTCTCGAAACCCTATCTATCTTCAAATCAATTTCGAGTTTTTCTTCGATATAATCCTGAAAAATGGCACCAACTTATGACTTTACCAAGTTAGGAAAGCAAATCCACACCGGCTCTACGGTGGATTTCGACGGAATGGTGAAACAGTCCGGTCCGACGACACCCTAGTGAAGAAAATCGCTGAAAAGTTGGAAACGTTCGGTGAAACCGTTTACGGCGTTAGAATATCCGATGACATATGTGGAGGAAGTCGCGCATTTCTGCGTGAATGCCGAGATTCACGATGAAGGAATAAAGTCATCTGTTCACGGAAAGCGGTGACTATCTCGCCAAGGATTTGGGTGAACACCGCTCACTACCAAATGAAGGAGCATCGAGATTAACGAAGGCGATGTAAACCTGGCCGATGCTTGGAAAGAAATAGCCAAGCCCGACTATCTTTGATAAAATAGTATACCACACAAACAAGAGATCAAGAAGGAGGATTATCACAAGGTCATTGGACATAGTTGCCAAATGTATTGACATCAAATTTGGCGGCTTTGACCAACTATCAAAGGCAAAGTATTTATGTAATGGCTTGTAATCATCGCAGAAAAGAAGATAAACCGGGCTGAGTTTGTCTACAAAGCAGACTCGCGAACGTGGGAACAAATCCTTCAAGGAAGACGGCTCATTTGGAGGATCCCTGGATATGGCCTAGTGATTGGCCGGCTAATGGAGGTGAAAGGAGTCCCTCTTAGACATGGGAAAGCATTCCATGTTAACAAGAGGATGTTCGAGCAAATCTCTGCAGCGCACGAGAAGAGAGCTTACGCCAAGAGTGACACAAGTGAGGGGGAATCACCACCCGAAGATACAAATTGTTTCCTCTCCAACCAAGAAGAAAGTCGCCCTGCAGTGCTAAGAAAAACTCGCTGCCCCTGCGAAAAAAACCAAACACGCTCATGCCCCTGCGTGAGTCACACCGCCTTTGCGGCCGTGTCTCCGCCCAGCGGCGGTCGAGAAGGACTCACAAATACCTTCTCCGATCGTCAAAAGAGGAGAACGAGAAGCCAAGACGGCTGCTCCTCGAGAAAAAGACACCGGCCAGCCCCCGCGCCCAGACTCGAGAGGACACCGTCTCGAACCGAGAAATCCCTGCGTACAAACTAGGAGACGAAGACGAATTATCAAGCGCTCCCAGGATGGAGAAACCACGGTGAGTCGGCCACTCGGCTAGAAACAGAATCTTAGGAGATGGCTGGAGAAGTAAGAGTCTCCGGATGTAGTTGATGAAACACCAAGTCTGTGAAGCGATCAACAGAGGCAACCGAAGACACACCCGTAGTTCACACAAACAAACACAAGAAGAACTGCTAGAGAGGATAGTGATGTAATGATCCTATCTCCACCTTACCCGGACATCCAAAATCGTCTGCGTGAGTGGAGAAATGGAAGTTGAGTAAGTCGAGGAACAGTTCCAACGACTGAGTTTATAGAAGAAGAAGAGGAACTACTAAATTTCCTTGGACTAAACAACTTTGTGCTCGGCCCCTTGATGAAGACAAGCTGCATAGACATCCTGCAGATTTTCAAGGAAAAGGAGAGAGAAAAGCAAGGCGAGGAAGCCGAGGCACGTGAGAAGGCCAACATCGCCTATCTCTCCCGCACCCGTAACACACACATCCTCTCCTTGATGTCTTCTCAGCGGCGGATGAGGATCCTGGAGAATGCTGGCACGCTCTGAGAAGAGTTGCAAATGCGGCAAGCATTGCATGAATCGAGAATCCTTCACGAGCAAAAAAGCGATGGAGGGACCAGGAGAGTCCTCGAACACACCACAGTGAAATTGATCCAATGGGAGTGGTTCGAAGAAATCGCCATTTTGTTCTTGCCACCACCACCACTTCCTCACTCGGAAAGAAGGCAATAAGGGACTTGGCGATGAAAGCGGGACAATGGGGACCCCATCGAGCCAACCCCTATTGAAGGTGTTTTACCACCTTTGCGGCTGAACATTCAATCGAAACAATGTAGGGAGTTTGGAGACGAGTGACCCCATTCCAAGTCACTCGGTGGTGCGCCACCGAGTGGGGAAACTCCTCCACTGCGGCAAGGTCGGAGGATCTTTGGATGACTCCAACGAATTAAGGAGGCGAAGGAGAGAAATTACAAACACAAGAAGAACAGCAAGTTGCCATCAACGAAGCTCGGGCGATTGAGATGTCTCGGTGAGGTGCCAACCGCTCGAAAGGCTAATGATGCTTTGCTGATGCGATCGAGGCACATGAAGGAACACCCAGGAGTTAACACTGGGGCGATGAAAGTGCAATCCATGGGGTTGAGACTCCAATGGATGCCACCACGAAGACCACTAAGACGGTGACACTGTCGAAAGGGAGGACCAAGGCCTCATTGCGATGAGAGACTGGAGAGGTGCAAGGCCCACGGGAGGTTGAGACTTCCCGGGGTAAAGAGGGCCAGTAGAGAACATCCCTCCCGCTATCATCGACCCATCGAGAAGGAGATAAGCGCACTTCATGATTCCCGGATAATCTTGATGTAACCTTTCCGGGATCGGAAGGCGATGAAGAAAGCAGTCATCCCCGTGCCAAATCCAAAAGACTCGGCTAAGGATGTTCCAAGCACGAGCAAGTCGATCCCAAGACTACTCGTCAAACCTTTAACTTTGATAATGAGCCACCAATGGAAATCTCATCATCGTCCGATGACGCTTCGATAAGGCCGAGGACCGTCTACTCAAATGGAAAAATCAACCGAGACCAACGAAGGCTGTTGAGACAAAGTGAGGCTCGGCAAGCCGGGTCCACTTCACAAACAAGACCCGGTGAACAAGAGACCATGCGCAGCTCCTCAAGGCTGCAGCAGGTCGATCCCTAAAAAGAACTTCACGCGCACCGCTCATCATCGAACAAATCCCGGTGGGCGGTGATGAATCTTTTATAGAATCTTTTCCTTTTTCCCTGGAGTACCCGACCTCCATGAAGAGTCGAGAGAATGAACGCGCACGCTATCACGGACCGACTCCCGTTTTCTCATTAGGTACCATTGTTCCGTACTTATGACTTTGATGATGTATGGCCATCGGTACCGCAACGGAAGAATCACCAAGTTCGAGAAGTGTTCAAGGCACTATTTGTTGAGGTTGAACGGATGGAGAGGCATCGGCCTCTTTGGACATACGACCGGACAACAGAGATGCCAACCTTACTACGGCCGACTTGAGAGGCATAATCGAGAATAAGGGAATGGTGGCAACAAAGAAGAAACAATGCGTGTGGAACAAGTTAGATTCTTGAGGACATTGTTCAACAAGGCTGCTGTATGGAGAGTGAAAATGTTGATGCAAAGACGAAGGCGAGAGAACATATTGAGCACATGCATGAAGCTCACACTTTGCCGAGATAAAGTCTGCTGCGTGAGCAAAATACGAATGATCTCTGACGTTTGGAAGAACACATGACTAGAAAATTCAGCCTTCTCATGGCCGAGATGAAGCTGATTTCAGCAGAGTCCAACGCTACTCGATCCGAATTCCGTCTTTGCGCTTACAACGCAGACTTGAAGCGAACTTCGACTATCGGCTCGACTTCCCTTGCCAAAGATGTTCCTGGGTTCCTCTATCCTTTGATGATGCCAAAAAGGGGAAGAGGAATACCTTAAAGCGCTAAAATCAAGTCGAAAAGAAAGGAGCGGTGAGAAGGGAAAATCACCGAGGAAGTTTTGAAACAAAAGAAAGGAAAGCTTGTTGAGGGGAAGGGTCGACGATGTGACCTTGATGATTGCACAAACCCCCAACAAGGTCCATCACGGTGACATTATAAGCGACAAACTCCTCGTGACTCTGCCACTCCAACACTCTGCTATATCCATGGGATAAGAGAAAAACAATTGAAGCGAGGGATGAAGGAAGTGGAAGGAAGAATGGATGCCCGAATTATGAACATCTTGAAAGAACACGGAGGCATTCCAAAGAGAGCGAGAGACACTTATGCCATCTCGGATGTCGGAGACGAGCCACGATCGATTGATGAATTTAAAACGCTCGAATTTGAGGATACTTTGCAAATATGTCTATGGCTCAAGCTTGGGACTTGTCTTGGGAAAAGGGTCTCACGTTATGTGAAGAAGGCGACAAGAGCGGACGGACTAGCGATCTCTCTGCTGGTCACTCCATTGTCACTCACCGGAAAGAAGAAGACCCCAGTATAGTATACGCCCGGAGATAGAGGAAGAAGCGTAGTGGAGGAAGAAGCTTGGACCTAGGCCTCTGCCAAAACATTGAATATGTGGATCCGGGAAAGAAAGGAGGGATCTCTTTGGGTGGGCTTGACCAAGTAGCAAATTTGCAAGTGGCTAAAACTAACGCCGAGTATGTAAAAAGACTAGAAGAAGAAAACAAGAGACAAACTCAGGCTATGGGAGGAGAGACAAGAAAGAATAAGAAAAGATGAAGGCCGCCGAGGAAGGCATATGAAAAGAAAAAGAAGGCGGTGACGACGAGAAAAAGAGAAGAAGAGAAGAAGATCTTTGAACAAGATGAGAGAAGGAGATAAAGGAGATGAAGTGTTCTTTGTCCAACCCTTCGTGTATTTTATTATGTAAATACATACAATGTAAGTCTTACGTAATAAAGCTATAAATTCTTTATTTTACGTAGACAAATATGTGCTCGATACACCTTGTAAACAAATTGTGTAAAAGAACAAGAATGATATGATCAATAAAAGAATTGATTCTGCATACATTTCTATGTCAATACACTATCTGTATGTATCTTTCTTTGTTTGCATTTTTGAATGGTTTAAGTTTTGGCATCATCAAAAAGGGAAATTGTTAGGAATTTTATTGTTTAGATTTTGATGAATGCCATGTAAAACTTAGAATAGAAAGTTGGCACCCCATTCTTGTTGTAAAATGCATTGTAACAATTAGAGTGGCCAAGCCGAGTTAAGTCGCCTACGCCCAACATGCAAGAAGACAATCAAGATCGGAAGGAAGACTCTGCTTTGTGAGATAGCCGAGTATGGCAAAGAAGAGTAGACGGGAACTCTCTTGAAGAAGCGGTGAGATGCGGTGAGTGAAGTATCGATCAAGTCAACTCAAGAAAAGCCAAGTCTCAAGTTGAAGTGATGAGAAGAGTCATCCAATGATTGGAAGCGACTCTAAGTCACCTGGGAAAGCAAGGAAATGCGGTCAAGTCGAGATAATCTGTAAAAGATCCGTTGCACGAAAATCAAGAGATTTACTTAAACAAGTAATATCTCCATAACACCTTTCTCGGAGTGCTCGGTCCCGAGCGTGCAAAAGGAATGAACCAATGGGAAGCACTACACCGTGTCGAACTACGAAAAGGTGAAAGAACAATTCATACGAGGAAATGGCAATTCCAAGGACTGCAACAACAAGACAAGCCAACGACGCAAGTGACTTTCAAAAATAAGCCTATCTCTTCAACGGGCAAATTTTTGAAAGATCACTATAAAAGGCCGAGGAATGACTCACGAGAGAAGGTTACCCTGAACCACGAACATTCAAGAAATCAATCAAATTGTAACCGAGAAATACTCTCAAATCATTCAAGATTAATCCTCAAGCCTACATTCTGACGAAGCACATCAATCCAACACTCACTGTGAAGGAAAGATAACTTCAATCGGTTGAAGAGGAAACTTTTGAAGAAAAGGGGTCTACATTCCATGAAGGATTGTAGGAAGGTTCAAGGTCGAACCAAGTCTTAAGCTTTTGGAGGGCTTCGTGATCAAATCCAAAGAGCTTGAGCAAGTGAGTCAGTAGTAGCAAAGCGGTTGCCGCCTGTGAAGAAGGCGAGTCGTAAGAGAAGCCCCGAGTGATCAAGGCGTCTCAGGGCCGAGTCCCAAAGGATCAAGTCACTTTGTGTGATCAAGACTTGTATCGGATCATACCACTTTGTAAACCGATCATTACCTAGTGGATTCCTCCGGGAGTTGGAGAAGAGAGGAGTAGAAGAATTACCCCATCTTGAACCTCTATAAAAATTTCACTTTGTGTCATTTACATTTCAAAGATTTTAATTCCTGCATTTTTAATCGCTTATATCTGTGATAAATTTGCTATCCATTTGATAATACAAGTACTAAACCTAGCACTAAACTCTTGCTTAATCAAACTTAAGGGTGTTAAGTCTTCCAATTGAAAACAAAACCACGGTCGAGTTAATTTAGAGCCAACGGCTCGATTATTCCATCAACAAATCGGTTGAGTCATTTGAGAGATTAACTCTCTTGAGTGACTAAATTGATGTCCATCAAGACACACAGTGTAGTATCAACTCGAATATTTAAAAGGACTAAATCGAAAATTTGGTAAGGTTTATTCAACCCCCTTCTAAACCTTACACTTACACCCCTTGGGACCTACAAAATGTTTCATGGCTATTAGATTAGATATGGCTAAAGCATATGATAGGGTCGAGTGGTTTTTCCTTGTGCATGTTTTACAACTTATGGGTTTTTCTTCTGCTTTCATCAATTGGATCTTGACTTGCATTAGCACCACCTCTTTCTCTTTTTTAATTAATGGAGAAAATAAAGGTTGGGTTACCCCATCTAGGGGCATAAGGCAAGGGGATCCCCTCTCTCCCTATCTCTTCCTTATTCTTGCTGAAGCGATGTCCTTTCTCATTCATAAATTCAGAAAGCTCAATCTCTTCAAAGGTCTCAAAATTTGCAGAAGTGCTCCTGTTGTTACTCACCTTTTTTTGCAGACGATTACCTATTATTCTGTGAAGCAAGCAAGGAACAAGCTGAGGGAGTCAAGAGATTGTTGGACATGTACTGTAAACCATCAGGCCAAATGGTGAATTTGGCCAAATCTTCGATTTTTTTCAGCAACAATACCACTAACACTGTTAGAAAGGATGTTTGCCGCAGCCTTGATGGTATCCAAGAACATAAACGAATGAAACACTTGGGATTACCTATAATTATTGGTTGTTCTAAAAAAAAGTCTTTAGATTTGTGGAAGAAGCAGCCAGGTGGAAAGTTGGAGATTGGAAAACATCATTTTTAGTTTGGTGTGCAAGGAGTTTTTGGTCAAATCGGTTTTGAATGCCTTACCAAACTACGATGTCTGTTACAAGCTCCTAATGGAACTGTGATGCGCTTAATAGGATCTCTTCTCGGTTTTGGTGGGGTATGAATGAAAAGGGGAGTAATAAAATTCATTGGGCTATTGGAATAATCATGTCCATTCCTAAGGATGCGGGGGATTGGGTTTTATGGATCTTAGCCTCTTTAATGATGCTCTCCTCGCCAAACAATTGTGGAGACTCATTACAAAGCCTAATCTTTTGATGTGTAAACTTTTGAAAGCCAAGTACTTCCCCAAAGGTCACATTCTCAATACTTGACTAGGGATGGGGATTTAGTTATTTGGAAGAGTTTGATCAAGGCCAAATATGTTCTTAAGATGGGGTCTAGGATGCATATTGGGGATGGTAAATCAACACGGTTTGGGAACATTCATGGCTACCAAACTCAACTCATTGGGACTCCCCGATTTGATAAATCCTCCTACTTGGTGAGTGAATTTCTTCTCCCGGATGGCCAAGGTTGGAACATGGAACTGTTGCAGCAGCTTTTTAGACCGGATGAAATTCTATCTATCTCATCAATTCACATTCCAGCCACCCCAATTAGAGATAGACGATCGGATTGGGACTACGGACTTTTGCAATACTCGGTTAAGGCGACTTATAAGTTACTTGTACAGATGAAAGCGGACTCGTTGAAGAAAGCAGAAACCAGTTCAAGGGGTAGGCAGCAATGTAAGATGTGGAGTCGAATTTGGAAGATGAAAATCAAAGGCAAAATTAAACATTTCCTGTGGAAAGGAATTCAAGGCTTTCTTCCTGTTTGCACCACTCTTATCTCAAAAGGTTTGGAGGTCGACCCTGTTTGTCCCTTCTGTGGAGAAGAGAATGAATCAATCGAACACCTTTTCTTTTTTTGTCGAAGAGCTGAGATCACATGGAAGCTTGCACCAGTTTCCTGGGAGGGTCTCAAGAATGAAACTTTTTGCTTCAAATAGTGGTGGCTGAAGATTTGTAATATCCCCTGGACTGATAATTTGAAAGACAGAGTCAACCTCTCGTCCTATATTTTGTGTTGGCTTTGGAAGACCCGGAACCTCTGGAAATTTCAAGGAAAAAAACTATCAGAATCAGAATTAGTGGCTAGAGCAATCAACGGATGGCGGGAAGCAGAATCCTTAGGCTGAATTTTGGATGCTCTCTTTAGGGATCTCTGTTATCCGATGAAGATGACTATCCAATTTTTGGTGTTGTTTTGAAGAAGCGAGTATGACTTTGATCTTTGAAGATATAGATTTCCTCTCTTTTGTATATTTTTTGGGATTTACATCTGAATCTAAAACATCATTCTCCCTTGTTCCTTTCTGTGTTTTTTATTTCGGTCTGTTACGCTGCAGGGGATTTTCTTATTTTGTTTGTGTTGTACGACGGGTAGGTGATTGGCATATATGCCCCAATGTTGTATATGTTCATTCCGAGTTTTTTTAATGAAATGAATCATCGTTTTTGGGAAAAAAATCAACCGGAAAAATAGTTTACTACCTCACCAAGAAATCCAATCGAGATCACCCCATAATTCAAAACCACAATGAGCTCTGCACGACTCTCGGGGTGAGTTATTAGTTGTAGATAATATTCCGAGTGCATATATACGTACATTTGAGTTGTTTAACAATAAACAATACATTCTTCATTAGATCTCAATTTTATTTTATTTTACATTTTTCTATGAAGAGGGTTGGATTTTCTTGTGTTTTCTTTTATGGTTCTGTTTTGTTGATTTAGGGCGAGATGAGCATTTACACGGGATTCACAAGGCTATGAAAGGGGCTTGCAATGGTGTTAATAGGAGGTCACATTGTTGTTTAGATTTTGCCTTCGCAATTTCTTATCTTGCTCTCATTAAAAAAAGTAATTTTTCAAAGCATTTTCTTGGTAATTTTTTTTCTGTGTTTATGTGTTATTGTGTGCATGTAAATATACCTGTGTTTTTATTGTAAACTTTTGAGGTGTTTGGTTTTGGGTGAGTTTGCTAGCTGGCTTGATTAGACCACGCTTAGTTCTTCTATTTATTTACATTTTTAAGGTAATTAGGATAAAGTATGTTCTTGGTTGATTACCAAGGATTATATTAAGAATATCAAATTTTTTACCTTTTGGGCTTACCTAATAAGATGGAATGGATTTTATGTTTATTGTATGGAAGATTACAATGTGTAGAATCTAAGACAAGATTTAAGTGGTGAAAAAATCTGCAGCACCAAACTTGTGGTTTGAAGTGTATAATGTTGTGGAAGAATTGGGGATGTGGACTCTGGGAAATTGAAGTGTATTTGGATGAGTTGTTGTGGAATAATAATGAGAGTTATTTCCATTGAAAACACAATTTCATATTGATATTTTCAACGTAATTGTCTTTTCATTGGATTTTGTCTCGGTAATTTCATATGTATAACATATTGTTGTTATGATTGGGATATGTATAAACTTATATTCTAGGGAATTTAAAGTTCATTTTAATTTGCTTTCAACTTTCGACACCGGTTTGTGTTTTTCGTCATGGGCTCATTTGCTATTTCCTTGTACTACATTACAACTCGAGAAACATACATGTAAGTGATGCAAGAGCAATATTCGCACAAAAGTGTGTTTTATGGTACTCGGTTTTCCTATCCCCTTTGATCTTAAAATCGACGGGTTCATTAGCCTTAAAATTCACTCAAGACTTTTATGTTACGAATTTTAGAAAATCTTGAGGCATCAAAATGATAACACCGGATCAAGAGTTGTCTTTATTGTAGTTATATGCCTATTTCGGTTTCCAAGGGGTTCTTTCGGGGCTCTTAGTCGGCATCAAACAGATAACACCGGATCAAGAGTTGTCTTTATTGAAGATCAAAGCAAAAGTATAAATTTCAAATTCATTTTGTTCAAAATATTCGCCTTATTGATTTAACATTCAAACTCTAAAATCTTTGAGCAATTTTAGCTAACATTTTAATATTTGTTTCTTTATTACCTTTTTTGTGTGTCTTGTGTAGTGGATACCCTATCTTTTTATTGGTGTATATTGTTGCAAGCTTTTTCAACGAAAGATTGATATCATAACTTCCTACCTTAATGTATCGACTTGTAGCTCAAGTGGTATTGTTCACCTTTTGTAAGGGTGTTAATCGGGGTTTGAACCATGTATCTTTCAATTTCTTTAAAATTTATCCCCTTCCCTTCAATCACTACTCCCAACTTATTAAAACAAATCTTACCTTAATACCACGAGCTTGTAGCTCAAGTGATATTGTTCACCCTTTGTAAGAGTGTTGACCAGGAGTTCGAACTCGGTATCTTTCGGTTCTTTTGAAATTTATCCCTTTTCCTCCAACCACTACTCCCAACTTATTAAAAAAACTTTCTACCTTAATATTTGGCAACAAAGGGATTTAGAATGACGCTATAAGAACCCCAGGAGTCACTATTATCCTATTGGGGCATGTCTTGACATTTAGGATTGAAAACAAACCAAACTATTCAATACTCGATTTGAGATCGGTCGTTTAAAGCTCGTTTGAGCTTGGTTCATTAACACTATAAACCAAGCTTGAACACATTTTAGCGTTCGATAAGATGTAAAAGGCTGCTCGAGCTCGAGCTTGATTAGTAAAAAAAGAGAATATGTATTAAAATATCAAGCTACTTAAGCTCGATTCGATTAATATTCAAACTAAACTCAAACACAATTTTTCAAGCTCGATTAGAATTCAAACTAGCTTGAATAGTACAACTGTAATTTTTTTCCCAAACGAGAATTGGGGACAAAAAGAGTTAGAGCTCTTACCAAGAAAAATCAAATCAACGTATAAAAGGAAGTTCCTTTTTTTTTTTGTAAGCTAACTAAAGTTTTAAGGAGAGTACAATTGGCTTTGAAGTACTTATTTGGGTTGAGAATGATTATAGATATTATGAGCCTTTGTTTCTTAATTCTTAATATGAATGGCTACTCGTACTCTACTTGAAGAACCCAAATTAATAAGAGATAATTATTTTTAACCACCCCAACTTTACCCCTTTTTACACTTCACAACCTAGACTTTTATTTTTATCCTTTTGCATCTGAACTACGAAAATAATTACTCTTTGCAACTTTTGGACCATTTTGCCCCTAAGTTTTATTCTTTAATAACAATAGTTGTAGTTATTCCTTTAAACTCTAATTTGTTGCGATTGCTCCACAAGGATAAATATATTGCATTATACTATAATCAAAAAGTTTTCACTCCTAATCAATTTGTTTTTCGGATTTTTGAGAAATAAGAACCCGATTTTTACGTAACTTGTTTTGTTCGTGGCATTGTTACACCTACTTAGATCCGATCTCTATTCGGAGGTTTTAGATGGATCATGTCGGGTTTCGACCTATAAACTCAACAAGACATACTTCTATCAAGCTCTTATTTCAAGTATTTATCGTATACAAATTGGGTCTTTAGACCCGAAAATGAAAATAGTCCATTACGACCATATCGGGCCCAACATACTTAGTAAAATTAATAAATCCCTTAAAATTCATACCTCTTTTGACCAAAAAAGACAAGGGTTAAGTGGTTCGCAACACCACCGATCGGAAAATTACGCCCCGGATCGTTTGACAAACGGCTCCTCATGTTTCAACCTCACCCTCGGGAAGATGATCTGCAAGTTATCCGACTCCTTGAATCGCTTGATTTCAGCCACGCCTTGGTTCGTTTCCTACTCCAAGGCGTAAAGTAATTCTTCAAAGGGATTGATCAATAGTACATCATGAACACATGTTGAACAAACAACCTTTATTTTATTAAGAACTTAAAGAAAAATTTATTACATTAGTAATCTCCTTTTGGGAGGAGAATACTTGTTTAGCCTCTCATGTATGAGGTGGCACTCGAAAATACATAAAACTTGAAAACTAAAACACTCAAATATTACAATTTTTTCTCTCGGTTTTTATTGTAAGAAAACTAAGGAAAATGTTCGATGTCCCACTTCCTTCAAATCACTGCAATTTATAGAGATAAGTCCGGACTTGAAATTCGGACTTCAAATCTTGTTGAGATGTAAGACGTCACTACTTACGTCATACTCTGAATTATTACTCGCCACTATCTTCCTTCTTTTTCCGCGTGACTCGGCTATGTGATGGTTGTCGGGGAATCTTTTAAAAAGTTGGTCTACGTGGTCCTCGAGGAAAACGCGTCTTGTGAGTGGGCCCTTGTCCTTTCCAGTTGTATGGTCTGTCGGTCGGGTTTGGGTGGAAACCTTTCCCAAACTCGGGTTCCTTTTGTTCGGGGCATGCTTGCGGTCCGGTCGATCCAACGGCCAACATGCGCCATGTTCTGAGAATTTCGGTAAGTTTCTTTGCTCGCCGGAATCTTGTTTTCCCAGAGAATTCTCCTTTTGGTCTCGAAGAGTTCCTCCGCAAATCCTGTGGTTGATCCAGTCATCGAATTCAAAAGGAAAGATCCATTCGCCGATGCGGAAGAACTTAAATGGATATTTGACTTTGTCCATTTCGATTAGACAAACCCAAAGACCCCATGCTCGTGCTCCCTGGTAGAAGCTTCGTCTTGAAAAATGCTCCTACTAACACTTTGGTCCTTACGGTGAAGTTGCCTTAATATATTTTAAAGCATTTCCATCCGGTCTTCTTAGCTTGATGAAATGAAAAGCTTCATTAAAGCCTTTCTTTCTTTGGTTCAGAGTTGCACCGATAAAATACGCCCAAAATATCACCTGCGGCCAAGTGTGGATTATTAGCCCAGTCTCGAAATGGCGCTTCCCCAATCCATTTCGGTAATTTTGAAATTTACGGGAATCCTGGTGATACGGTATAGATTGAAGCTAAAGC
Source organism: Rehmannia glutinosa (assembly GCA_016081115.2). NCBI lineage: Eukaryota > Viridiplantae > Streptophyta > Magnoliopsida > Lamiales > Orobanchaceae > Rehmannia > Rehmannia glutinosa. The sequence continues at coordinate 28,106,496 of CM071936.1, forward strand.
TCCAAAAGTATACCATTCATGTACTTCATTTGGATGACTTCTGGTTTCATCCAAACTGGGATACTTTCTGAGATATCAACCATTGTTTTTTTTCGGGTTAATACCTTGTCTTGTAACTAGTTTCTCCCATTGCCGATATACCGCATAGGAGAAATCTTATTTTTAAATCGTTTGAACCTTAGATTTGCTATCTGTGGCCTAAGATTCAACTCTCCCTCTTTTACCCCAGTCTTTGGGTTGACTTGAAGACTCGGGTTGTGACAGGAGCTTCAACATTCGTTCTGATTTGTACACCCTCGGGGGATGCATCACACCGCAACACTTGTGATTATGGTACTTGAATCCATAACCTCCGGGTTAGAGCCCCGTACTCTCTCGGCCCCTTTTTGCACCGTAGGAGATGCGGCTGGAAGAGAGGCCCTTGCGATCTAAGAACAATTGTCCTTGAGCGAACTGGCATGCTCGTATTTGACTAGAAACGGTTTACAGTCGACTGTTGAAGTCATCCAAGCAATTCGCATTGAGACATAACGTCCCAAAATCTCGTTCTAGACTCTCCGGGTTTTCCCTGAGATGTCTTACTCGTTTAAGGACCTCGTCGTCGACAACGCGTCCTTCCATCTCGTGTCAAGAAATCTTAGTAAGAATGCCCCACCAATCATCAGCATCTGTGTAAAGAACCGATTCATCCTCGTCTTGGGAATCGCAAGTTTTGGAAGCTTTTTACAAACTTCTTTAAGTTGCTTAATTCCTCTTGATGTTCATCATCCCATTTGAATCTTGCATCTTTTTTTAAGTAATGGGTTAAACACCTTCTCGTAGTATGCTAGATTGTTAATAAACATTCGAAAAATTAACAACTCGAGAAAACTCTGAAGTCAACTTTTGTCTTTAAGTGTGTCCGGAAATCACGTATCTTTTCTACAATATGGTTACGTAGAATAATTCCAGATTCATCGATTTCAATTAGGAATTCAATCTGTCTTGTTGCGATTACGCGCTTCTTTTCCGAAAGCACTAATCCTTCTTTGTGACAAACATCCTAAAATATTTCCAAATGTTTGAGATGTTCCTTCATGTTCTTTGATGCAATTAGAATGTCGTCGATATACCACGAACATGAAACTGAAATAATCTTTGAAAAGATTATCCATCTTTCTTTGATATATCCAAAGTGCGTTAGCGAATCCCATAGGCATCACGTTCCAAATATAGTGTCCTGTGGTGTAGAGAAAGTCGTAAACTTCTTACTTTTCTTCCTCCATCTTAATCTGGTAGAATCCGGACTTGCATCGAACTTTGAGAATATCTTGGCACCTTTGATACGATTAACCGGATGTTCTCTCGCTTGGATATAGTATCCGTCGAACTCCAAAATGTTATTAATCCCTTTGTAATTAATAACAAGTCTTGCTTTCTCTTTTGATTTCTCCATGGTTTTACGACTAAGAATCCTGGATCATTTCTTTGTATGGAGAAACTCCTGGTGAAATTAACTTAAGGTCAAGATGTTCCTTAAGTATCTTTTGCATATCCTCACGATCTTCCCGATTCATAAGGATTGGTTTGAATCTTACAAACTCGTACTCCTTTCCAGGTTTAACCTTTAAGGAAGCTTTAAGCTCGTTCTTATCCCACCAAGCCAAAGGATCTTCATTGTAATTCCTTTGGATCTTCTTCTTGATATCCTCGAGTGATATTTGTTCCTCTATGGTTACATCACTGTGGATTCTCCATTAGACTCATCCATAATGCGCAATGGCTTAAGGGTGACTCGTTCTTCTCCTTGTACTGAATGAATACAAGTTATTATCCCATATCTTCGATCCTTCGGATTGAACCAAATTGTCTATAGGATAATAAAGCTTCACCAAATTTCCTTCGATCCGCCATTTTTGGATTGCGAAGTTTGGCTTCATCACCACGCTTTGCTGCGAAAATTAATGGGCATTTTTACGTAAAATGCTTCCATGATCTCACGGACAATAATCTTATGATCACATAAGGTTGTGAAAATAAGTCTTCTCGTCTCGTTCTCTTGTGTGAACCGCTTGAATGTTTGTAGGAAATTGTTTCCCGCAAAATATACGCACATGTATCATGGAAATAGATTGGTGGCGTCTTTACTTTGTACCATGGGTACTTCCGTGCCTCCGATCATTATTTACCTTGTTTAATTCCCCTGTTAAGGATAAGAATCCTTTTAGAGAAATCTCTTCCTGCAATAGCTGGTAAATCTTCTCCATTTTCTTTAGGAAAAACATCCGGCTTTGTAGTACATATTCCGCACTGAATCATATAGCGTGAAATACTCGGCTTTGTATTCGGCATATAACATTCAATAGAAATGTATATGGAGAATGGACTAGTGGTCATCGATTACTGTATCTTTTATTTGCCACTTTGTGAACTCCATTCCGTCTTGTAATCTTTCCCAAGGTTTATGATCCTCAAAAATTCAATTCCCGGTATTAATTGTTAGGATTTTCCCCAACTCCTGTGATAGTAAGCTCAATTTCTCCTATCTTGGGCTTCCTTGATACCTTCCAACGATTGGTTGTTGGAGATAATATAGAACATCACAAGGAAAAATGTTATCCTTTTGAGTGATGTCGAATATTACTTCAACCTCTCGCCATCCTTCTGGACATTTCAGCTCTCTGCTTGTTTTGAAAACATCGGGGATGCGCTGAACTGTACTTGGTCTCCTTTCTTCCCAACGGCTGCTACTCACCATTCTGTCTTGCTGGAAAGACATCCTTCTAGGCTCAACTCTGAGACTCCGACTTTTGTTGAAGACTGGTTGATCTTGAATTATCATATCAATCTCCTTAATAGTTGGAGATTCAATGATTTCTGGTAACACCACCCCTGGCAAAGTCCTCAAAGATTCTTGGGACTTCAATAAATTCCTTTCTCAAGAATACTTGGAATGATGGGTATTCGAGAGAGCATAGGAAATCTTGTATGTGATCGAGTAAGGCTTGTTTCCTTCTTTCATCAAATCGACTCTTTTGAAATCTTGATGAAGGGTTAGGACTCTCTGAAGTCTCGATCTCCCAAATTGTATGCAATTCTAGGATAGACATTGAATGCTAATTTCCCTGCATACAAATTTCACTGAATCGCTCCAAGGCATGAATCCTTGAGATGCGAGATTCGCTTGTCAAAGATAGCAAGATTAAGAGGCGAATCTATTCCTTCTTTGAATGTTGCTTTAATAATTACTCTTATGGCTCCGATATGAATCCATGAGAGTGTGTTTGCAACTTCTCTTTTAACTTTGCTTTTGATCTCTTGTATTTCTCTAATAGGGACCAACTGCATCTCGATCAGGTTACTGGTAAACTCCATCGGAATAGCAAATTCTCCGGTTGTTACCCCTGTGGATAATTTGGTGTTTTTACATTACTGAAAACCAATCTTATCCAAAGCCTTTTCCATCGCTCCAATTGTAAATCCATCATAGATTTGAAGCTTTGGATCTTCCTTCATAATTCTCATAAGAGTCTTATGAGAAACCGTCGTGTGAGAGAGGAATCCTGACATATCCTCCCTGACTGTCTGTTGAAGAATTTCTTCTTCACTCTGATTCTGAGCTGGAGTCACTTCCATCATCAGAATAGATTTCTTCTTCATAGATGCTTTCATCTGAGGGAATATCCTCAAATTGATACACCTGTATTAAATCCTGATAATAGACAGCTTCTTCGATTTCTGGTGTGGCCTCGAACTGTCTGACTCCTCGTTTTTGATTGTCTGGGCAATCCGTTGAGATATGCCCTCTTGCTCCGCATGTCCAACAATTACAATCTTTGAAACTTTCATTAGCTCTGGTGTGAGCACGCCTGAAAGTTCTTCTCCTGGATTTCTGCTGGTACTTGCTTGATTAGAACCTGATGATGAGGCTCTACTCCTGCTTGGTGCTGGTCTTTGCCCTGATTTATAGCTTCGGGCTTTTGTTTTGACCAGAACCTTCTAGGTCTCCATGAAGACCTGCTTCTTTTGTTGTTGCTTCCTCGGCGGTATGGATGGCTTCTCTCCTTCTTCTTCTTGTGCCGCCTTGGTTGACCTCCCACAACTGTTGGGATATCATTATCCACGCAACATAGAGGAACTGCTTTGTTAATTCCTCTTAATCTCTTGTAATTCTGTGCGGAGCTGATAGCACCATTCGAGATAACTTGGCCTTTAGGAAAGACATTTTTAAGCCCACAGTTTCTACTTCAACTCCACCCTTGTATTCCCGATAAGCATTTCTCTCCGGGGACTCGGAATTTTGGCAAAGAATAGTTGTGCGACTTCTTTTCCTCAATCTTAGATTTCCACGGTATTCGGTGAACAACTTGATATATTCGTCAATATGACAAATATCCGATAACTTTCAAGGCTATAGAGGGCTTGTTTATATTTCTTTCTTTTTTCATCCTCTAATCCTTGAAATAACTTTGTGCTTGATGAATTGGATTTTGAATAGTTTAAGCCATACTATCGACAATTCCTTTAAGTGATTCCCACCTGATGTGGCCAGAACTTTTCGTACTAGCATCGGTCATATCCCGAGCAATCTTCACCGATCCTTCAAGACTCATTTCAAGGAGTAAAATGAATGAATCCTTCGTAAGATCGAGGGTTCTCTTTGAAATTCTCATAGTGAAGCCCATTCATCAATGAGAACTTCTCTGTTTTAAAATGCAGGATGTCAGTTAACATCAACCCATACGGATGTATTGGGTCGAGATGCGATCTTCCATAAGGCGTCGATAAACATTCGGCCTTCCGGTAGGTTATGCAGTTCCCGCAAGAGGGTTTCGACCTCCTATCCCGAAAGTGGATCACTCCCGGTCGTGAAATCCCGCATGTGGCATCCTCTCGTCCCGAACTCCATGATGCGAACCCGTACTTTCTTCGATGTTAGGATTAGCGGTGGCGGTGGTGGAATTGGTCTACCTTGTGGGTCATAGGTAACCAAAGGCGATTCTCACTGCATTCATCTTTAAATCTACAATACCTAATCCCGCGAAGGATTACGCGGTCATGTAGATCTTTAAGATTCATCTTTTCAATATCCATCCTTTTAATTTTTGATGGATTTTCCTTTGATTAGAGCAATGAGCTTTTCCTCATCTCGTCATCTTTCGTATAACCGGTTGGTTTCCCCTTTTGGTGTAAATAGGTACCGTCCCAAAATCAATCGTTTCCTTCCTCCGGATGAACTCGGCTTTGTCCTCCAGGTTCTTGACTCGTTTGAATATCATGAAGGAGTTCAAGTTTCATACGATATTTCACCATCGTCTCCATCAGTTCTGGATCCATGAACTTGTCTTTGGTATATGAATATGGCGGTTGCCATAATGCACACCCGTCTTACGGATTTCTCTAAGATCTTGGAGATCTTAGATTTGTCTGGAAGTATCTCGTTCCACTCGGTACTCCATCGGAATCATTGTTCGATGGGAATTTTCATGAACCATTTCTTGAAGGTTCATCAAGTGAACATATAGGGCAGTTAAGCATCGAGCGCCTTATAATATTCTCGCTCGCATTTTGCATTGCGCTTAAGGTTTCCCGTCGGCTCTGCCATTCCTTTTCTTCATGTTGGTATTCCCAATATGAAACACAGTCAAGTGTTCTTGTGCATACATCGTCAATATTTGACGATATGTCTGTAAGGGTACATCTCGGACATCGGTCCGGATCTATAATCTCGGAGTAATTTCTCCTCACCAATTGTTAATTACATAAATATAATAAATTTAACTAAAAGTTCTTAATAAACTAGGCTCGATACCATTTTCGAGGATCGCAAGACCTTTGGGAGTATTCAAAGAAAATGCAATGAAATTTATCGCCCGAGGTTGCAAAGTGTAACAACTTTAAAGTTTAGAGTGTAAACTACAAACCAACTTTCACGAATCCGGGGTAAAACCGGAATTTTATGCAAAGTGTAAAATTTTGTAAAGTTTAGGTTGCAATCGGTAACTTTTCAAAGTTCGGGTTGCAAAGTGTAAAAACCCGTATAGTTTGGGTTGATTAAAAACGTTATCCCAATTAATAAACTATTATTTGTGAAGAAGAAAATAAAAAGGATAGAACTTGCAATTCTTATTATAATGAACCGCATAAGGATTAGGGCTTGTATGGTTATGTTTATGTAGTCCATTTTCAGTTTCTAGAGTTAAAAAATGAAATTTGAGAATTTATTGGTTTTCGTGTGAAAATTAAAATTATGTTTGGGTTAATAAATGAGAACTGAATTTTATACATGTTTGGGAATGAAAATATATTTAGTTGAGTAGCTTTGAAATTGCTTTTATGTATATAATAATTTGAAAAGTTAGTAGTGATGGGGTCCAATTTCAATATTTTTAATTTGAATATATGATATAATATATGTGATATTGCAGGTGATAGGCCACATTAGATACATATAATTGAAAATAATAATATATTGAGTTGATATAGTTCATAATTGGTAGTGGTGAGTCCCACAAGCTAACTTAGGATGAAAAGATTGGAATAATGATTTGCGATTGAAAATTTCAAAGTAGTTATATTTCTAATCATCAATTAAAAGGAATTTTAGCTTAAATGAAAAATATAGTTAAAGCATATGAAGTAATATGTTTTAAACTTTTTGTGTTAAATTTGTTGGTAATTTAAAAGTTTATCGAACTTCTTTAATTTCCTCTTATTACTTTTACAATAACTGTGAGGAAGAATCTACCATATATACTAAAAAAAAAAACAAATTTGACACATGTAATCACCACATTAATTTTGGACATTTGTCCATTTTCATCCTCTCAATTCCACATGGCGGTTGCATTTATTTATGTAGAAACCCTATCCACAAATTGAAATGATAACAAATTTAAAAGATAAGAAACAATCCAAAAATCAAATTAGTTTTGAAATGTTAATCTTTGGATAACTTTAAGAGATGACAAATAATCCAAAATCAGCGATTTTATCTACCATATCTTTTAAATTATTATTATATTATATGTATCAAATAAAATGCGAGAAAACAAGCAAGAAAAGAAAATAAAGATTGACAAGTTTGTGAGACTACATTTTATCATTAGACAAATTCCACTGTAACACACGCGTATTATTCTAGTAAAATTTATTCTAGTAAAATTATATTTTAGAATCATGTTACACACTTGTGCAATTTTTGCATTATGATCCTATTTATTTTCATCATCGCATAATACATGTTTTCTTTTGTTTTGTTGAGCTTGTGTTTCTCTATGTAAGATGGATGTTGTGTCAATTGTACTCAAAATTGCCTTATTTTGGATGTGCACAAGTTGTGGTTTTATTTCTTTAACTAGTAATTTAATTTCAAAGGCATTTTAGTAAGAAATGTTAATAAATTTCCACATTTTTCGATCTTGATTGTGATGATTTTGAAAATTAGAAATTATTATCTAAAAATGTATATAGTAAAATTAAAAGTATTTCTACTTAATTCTTTAGTAAATATAGTTCTTAAAAAGTTCACTATTAAATACTCCTCTCCTTCGTCGAGTTTTCCCTCATATTCTTCGTCGAGAGCTTTTTCGTCTTTGAATTCTAATTTTATTTAATTTATGTCAATTATCTATGGAGACTAAGATGGCAAATTTGTCCCTGTTTCAAGAAGAATATGATGGATTGGTGTTTGAATCGAGAAAATTCCAATGGTGAAGGTTCGAATCTTTTCTTTTGTTCTTGGTCGGAAAATTCCTTCGATCGAAATGTCAACTTCAATGTGATGAAGGCACGGTTAGCGAATATATGGCACCCAGTTAAAGGTATGATAGTCAAGGATATTGGAAATCAACGATTTCTATTCCAATTTTATCATATCTTGGATTTAAAGAGAGTGGTTGAATAAGGTCCCTGGTCTTTTGATAGTCTAATGTTGATGTTGATTCAACTAAATTCGGGTATGGTTCCTACTACTACCCCATTCACACTATCAATTTTTGGGTTCAAGTTTATAATTTGCCTATAGGGCTTATGTCAGAAAGAGTGGGGTAACAATTGGGTGATTATATCGGATCATTTCTGGAGTATGATGTGAAGAATTCTTCATCTTAATGAAGGTCGTATATACGGATCAGAGTACGTGTTGATATCCATGTTCCGTTAAAAGATGCAAGAAAGTTAAGTTACAAGGGGAGAATGGTCAATTGTCAATTTCAAATATGAGAGATTGGGGTCCTTTTGTTTCGTTTGTGGATTACTTACTCACACTAAATGATTATGTGCGAAGAGGTTCAATTACCCAAATGGAGAGGCACCAAAAGAATGGAGTTCGAACTTATGAGCCCCCAATCGTAGGATGAGTATGTCAGGTGGGGAACGCTAGTTAGTCGAAGATGATGATAATCTGGAAAAAAATATCCCAGACCCTTATTAATCGGGGACACATGAAAATATGTTCAAGACAAGCGGGAAAAGCTCAGTTTCCTCCTCCAGCGGGCATGGTGTCGGTTCCCAGTCTCCGCGCAATCCAGGTTATTACAGGATATCGGTGAAAATTCAAATTTGAATATTGGGGCGGTTATAGTAACTCCCCTATAATTAGAAGAAAAATGAGATAATGAGATACAATGAGATAATGAGATACGTAACTGCTCCTCAGCGTGATAATAGCCCAAATATCATCACTGATACGGTCTTTGATGATTTGGAATTAATGGACGATAGGAAAAGGAAAAGAGGCTTGGTTATCAAGGAGGCCCAAGCCCATTTGTCACATAACACAAATTCTGGTTAGGCTAACTCTGCAGTCCAAATAGCGAGTAACTCGATTAATCATTTTTTATTGGCAGGTCCTGGCTCCCAGGCCTGCCAGGAGCCATGATAGTCCTAAGATGGAATTGTCGCGGGCTGGGCCACCCGCGGGCAATTTCTATTTTATGCGACTTGGTTAAAAAACATCGTCCGGATATAATTATTCTCTTTGAAACCTTGTCGCATGCAAATAAAGTGGAGCAGCGGTTCGGTTTCGGCTCAAAGTATGATGGTATGTTCTCTGTTGATAAAATAGGGCGAAGTGGTGGAATTTGTGTAGTATGGAAGAATAATAATGTTTGTTACTTTTACGGTTTTTCTCATAATCATGTGGATATGGAATTGATGGAGGATAATGGCGTGAAATGGAGACTTACATGCTTCTACGGGCACCACTGAAAGAAACCGAAGCGGAAAGAATCTTGGGATTTACTAAGACAACGTAAGGGACATAGTAATCTCCTTAGTGTTGTATTAGGGATTTTAATAATTTACTACACCCGTTTGATAAAAAAAGAAGAGTTGAACACCCGCCATGGTTGTTTAGAGGGTTTCGGAGGCGGTAGATGAATGAAACTTATCGGACATTCCTCTTTCTGGATATCCATTTACTTAGGAAGCACGGAGAGGGACAAGCGATGTTGTGGAGGAAAGACTCGATAGAGCACTTGCTTGGTAAGTTGGTTATCCCTTTTACGGATGCCGGACTATTAAATACTTATGCACCTATCTCGATCATTCTCCCATAGTTCTTCATACCAGCTCCTCTTCGCAAAAGCAGTTTTAAACCATTTAGATTTGAAAATAAATGGTTTTTAAGAACCGTGAGTTGAAAAGCATTGTTTGTGAGAGGTGGAAGGCCGCATTAGAATCTAACAATAATATCACGAGAGAGGTTACAAAGGTACTCGAAAGATTGAAAGTATGGGCGGGAAACAATTGAATATCTTGAGGATGAATTGAAGGCGTGTCACGGGATATGGAAATTATTCGAGTTATTATGACCCCGAATTAGTTGCACAGTATAAAGAAGCAAGGTGTCGTTACGCGGAATTGCTAGTCAAGGAAGAAGCGCATTGGCAACAACGAGCGAAATTTTTTTGGCTTTGGGATGGAGATTCTAATACTAAGTTCTTTCATGCGACTGCATCATCACGGAAGAAAAATAATTGGATCACTCGGCTTCAAGATAGTGAAGGGATTTGGCATGATAATGAAGCAGAGATTGGTGATATTGCATATCATTACTTGATAATTTGTTTTTCGGAGGTAAACCTACGTCTAATACAGGAGTGAATCATGTGATCCAATTTTTTACTTCAGCCATTCACAATTGAGGAGTTTAAGAAAGTTATTTTCGATATGCATCCTGATAAATCTCTGGGTCCGGATGGCTTCAACCCAGTATTTTATCAGCATTTTTGGGATATCTTGGGGAATGATATATTCAAAGCTAGTACAGAATGGTTTCACAAGCTAGAATTTCCCCGTGGGCTCGTTGATACAAATATCGTTTTGGTGCCAAAATGCTCATTGCCCCAATCAATGAAAGACCTTCGTCTAATCTCGCTTTGCAACGTCTTATATAAAATTTTGTGAAGGTGCTCGCTAATAGACTAAGAGTATTACTTTCTCACATCATATTGGATACTCTGTCGACATTATTCAAGGGTCGTTTCAATCTTGATAATGTCTTAGTGGCATTTGAGATTGTTCATTATATGAAGCGTAAAACCAAAGGGAAGAAGGGTACGGTAGCCTTGAAAATTGATATCGATTAGGCGTATGATAGGATTGATTGGGCGTTCCTCGAGCGAGTTTTGTTGAAGTCAGGTTCGCTAACCATTGGGTACAACTTCTCATCATGTGTGTTAAATATGTATCGTACTCGGTGGTAGTCAATGATAAATTGATCGGGCCAATTACTCCTTAAAGGTCTTGACGAGGAGATCCATTATCAACCTATTTATTTATCTTATGTCTTTGAAGACCTAACAACCATGCTTCTTCAAGCTGAGCTAGAAGGGAAGATCCATGGAGCTAGAATTTGTCGAGGGGCATCTTCCATCTCTCATCTTCTTTTTGTGGATGATAGTTATTTGTTCTTCTCAGCTAATGTGGAGGAAACTCGATATGTTAAATATATCTTGCGCAATACGAGTTCGATTCGGGCGGTAGTGAATTTAACAAAGTCGAGTGTAAATTTCGGTTCTAATGTGGGCGTTGAACAACATGACGACATCTTGAACATTCTTGGAATTCAAAATCAAGCACAAACGGGGAAGTATTTGGGACTTCCCTCTTTAATGGAAGGAGAAAAGTGGGATCTCCGGTTATATTCGAACAATTTGTGGTCTCATATCCAAAAATGGTGAAGTAAACCTTTATCTAATGCGAGGAAAAGTATGCTTATTAAATCCGTGGCACAAGTTATTCCTTCATATTGTATGAGTGCCTTTCTTCTACCATCCACCCTTGGGGAGGAGTTACAAAGAATGATCAACACATTTTGGTGGAGGTCACGAGAAAGATGGTGGTAGAGGGATTAATTGGAATAAATTATGTGTTTCGAAAGTGGTACAGGGCTTAGGTTTTTGTGAGTTCCATTTCTTTAATCTAGCATTGTTGGCAAAGCTTGGTGGAAAATTTTTCCAACTCGGATGCTCTTATCTCAAGGTTATTCAAAGTCAAATACTTCCCGAATGGGGACTTCCTTAATTCGGACTTGGGAGCTAATCCCGATTTTACATGGAGAAGCATCGGAGCTCGAGACAAGTGCTTAGATTGGGTACGAGATGGAGCATTAGAAATGGCATGAACATAAGTGTGTGGAATTCTCCTTGGATCGAGGGAATCGAAGGATTTCTACATCGATCTCCTCATGTCGAAGGCCTGGAAGATCTAAAGGTCCGTGAATTATTTATTCATGGTCTTTATGAATGGGATAAAGGTATCATAGAGGACTTATTTGGTGAGCGGGATGTTAAACAAATATTGAATATTCCACTATGCGATATGGATGAACAAGATAGGCTCATTTGGCACCATTATTCGAATGGACCGTATTCTGTGAAGACGGGCTATAGGTGCCTTGTGGAATCTGTTATTGATAGTAATCTTGGATGTAATGGTGAATGGGATAAAATATGGAGATTAAAAATCCCTGCTAAAGTAAAATTTTTCCTATGGTGGGATTGTCGTAATTGTCTACCTACTCGTACAAATTTTTCCTATAGGTAACTTATAGAAATATTTATTACATTAGTAATCTCCTTTTGGGAGGAGAATCTTGGTTTAGCCTCTCATAGATGAGGCTTGCACTCGAAAACATATAAAACTTTGAAAACTAAAATACTCAAAATATTACAAATTTTTCACTCGAGACTTTATTATAAGAAAACTAAGGAAAATGTTCGATGTCCTCGAACTTCCTTCAAATCCTGCAATTTATAGAGGTAAGTCCCAGGACTTGAAAGGCGGACTTCAAATCTTGTTGAAACTTATGGCCATTGCTAACTTACGTCATATCTGCATTATGCCTCGCCCGGTGGTTTTCTTTTTCTTCCGCATGACTTAACCCATGTGATGTTTGTCGGGGAATCTTTTAAAAATTTGGTTTACGTGGTCCCCAGGGATAACGCGTCTTGTGAGGTGGGCCACTTGTCTTTTCAGTGCATGATCTTGTCGGTCGAGTTTGGGTGGAATCCTTTTCCAAACTCGGGTTCTTTCTGTTCGAGGACATGCTTGGCGGTCCGTCGATCCAACGGCTGTTAGTCAGTGGCTACAATAATCTAGAGGGGGTGAATAGATTATGCCGATTTTTAAATTACCCTCTTTTTTTGAAACAACGAGTAGATAGCAAGAATGTAAATACGGAAAATAAACAACACTCGTTGATTTAAAGAGGTTCAACCCACCTAGGGCCTAATCCTCTACCACCCCAGTATCTCAGGGATGGATTTTGAAAAGAAAAAAAAGTTTTATTAATTTGCAAAAATTAATACAACACCTTGAGGATTACCACAACCCTCTTTCACCACCTTGAGGATTACCACAACCTCTTTACAACACCTTTGAAGATTACCACAATCTTCAAACACCTATCACCTAGATCATCCAGTGTATTCTTACCACAAGAATACTCACAATGATGTCTTGTGTTGAATGATGACCAAAATCAAGATTACAACTCAATAATGATTGATACAATATGAGTACAAGTGTAATCAAGAATTGAAAGCCTAGACCTTAAATAAGTGCAAGTGAAAGTGCTTGAGGCTAATACAACAAGATATATGAAAGTGTTTGCTCAAATGCTCTTTGCTTGTATATAGTGTGTTGTATCTTGTTGCTTGAATGAAGCCTCTATTTATAGGAGAGGACTTGGCTTTCATTTCCAGACATTGGCTCCTCCTTGGGGGAGTGATTTGCTGCAAAAAAACTATTTAAAATGATCAATATAGGCTGTTAGAATTCAATCCCACAAAATAGGGAAAAGTTATGCAAAAGCGGATAGTTTTTGATAAACATGGGTTCGGCCGTCAGCGAGAGATAAGATTGAAATTGAATTCGCGAATTTTTACACGGGGACCGGTCGAAGGGGGTGCGGCCGCCGCTTAGCTGTGACAGGTTGCCCTTGATGATTTTACGAAGCAGAGAAATGCGGAACAAAAATCCAACTTGCGGTAGCACTGTCGCCGCCCGTCCCGTCGACGCACCGGTCACCCACCTGGTCAACCGTCGCCTCGCCTGTTTTTCTTACGTCCCATTTTCTGTTTCTCGGCTCAACTCAGTGCGGGTTGCCTATAGGGCGGCCGGTCGAAACTGAAACAAATATGTTGTCCATTGTTTTATTGAAAATAAACTTCAAGAAATACTCAAAAAATAGTAAAAACATTTTAAAAGTCGATCGAAATATTTAGACAACATTTAGGGACATAGTTTTGGTTTGAAACATATTTGAACAAAATCGAACATAATCATCAAAATCATGATAAAAACATTTATCTAACAAACTCCCCCTTTTTGATGATTACAAACCAAAACAATTTTCTTGAGGACGATTTTTTAAAACCAAATAAAATTTTCGGTTTTACAAGTAAACTATCCGTTAGAAGTATTTCATACAAAGCTCCCCTATTTATGAGCATATCAACAAGTGATTATTATAAGTGAGAAGCACAAGCTATAACAAGCTTATATAGAATGCATCATGAGCTAAGGAGCTCCCCTGTCAAAAACTTATAATCAATTTCATCCGAGTCCAAACTACAAGCTATGGACTAGGTATTAGAGTCCACAATACTTATTGCGAGCTTTTATTAGCTTTTCTTGAGCTAACGAGCCAACTTCCTGTTTCTCCCCTTTGGAATCATCAAAAGAATGTTAGAATGGTGAAAACACCATACAAGAATATCAAAGTGCGCCAAAGAGACGGTTTATTAACCGTTGAGCAAATTAAGCGTAATAATCCAAGGAAAATTGGAGAAATGTAATATGAAGAGTTCATACGCTTGTTTTGTTTGTCAAAACATGATCTCAATAAGTATAGAAAACTTTTGAAAGCAAGAGAATCATGTATAAGTTGAAATTTTCATTGCGACGTATCATCGAACACTTTGCGTGCGTTAAAAATAAAAAAGGTTGTATATAACCTTTGTAAATGGTTCAAGCCAAAAATTTTCAACATCAATTCAAGTCAATCATCATACATAACAACACAACAACCAAGCTCATCATGATTATACGAAAAATACATCAAAAATTTTCAAGAAACTCGAAAACTCGAGGGTTCCACCCGATTGAGTAAAAGAAGCGAAATTCTTACCATTTGATCGGAAAGAGTGAGCCATAATGATGATGATCATGCTATATAATGTCCATGTTGTGTAAGATATGCATGAAATTCATTTTTGAATGAAATTTGAGTGAATTTGGCAAAGGGGACGAAAAATGGCCAAATATTTGTTAAAATGAAGAATCTTTGAAGGCGCGTTTAAAAGCCAAAAAATAGCTTAGGCGACGGTCGAGGTTGAGGGCGACCGGTTGCCCTCAACTCCTTGACCCACTTTGTTTTGTCAGTTTTTCCAAAATCCGAATTTTCAACCAAAAATCCGATTTTTGCCCTAAGTTTTAAAACGTGCAAAATGCAAACGTAAGCATCATTCAAAATGCATTATGCCTAACCGAGCTCGTATTGAAGAAAAAGTCTCGGAAGATAGCGGTTTTTGTGAAAATATCCGCTAATTGATCTTGAGACGGTACAAAGGATATCTCAATTTTACGTTTTGAAACACAATCCCTTAGAAAATGATGTCGAATCTCAATATGTTTAGTACGGTTATGATGAACCGGGTTTTGAGCAATATTTATAGCGGATATATTATCACAAAAAGATAGGTACATTTTCAAAAGAGCATTTGTAATCCGCTAAGGTTTGTTTCATCCAAAGAAGTTGAGTACAACAAAATGCGGCGGAAATATATTCGGCTTCGGCCGTTGAAAGAGAAACACAGTTTTGCTTCTTTGAAAACCAAGAAACTAGGCAATCGCCTAAAATTGACATGATCCCAGGAAGTACTTTTCCGATCATCAATATTTCCCATAGTCAGAATCACTATAACCTTTAAGAGAAAAATTTTCATTCTTTGGATAAAATAAACCATATTGAATGGTGCCTTTTAAATATCGAAAAATCCTTTTAACGGCACTCATGTGAGATTCTTTGGGATTGCTTTGAAAACGAGCACATAGGCATACGGCATGAAGAATGTCGGTCTACTAGCGGTTAAATAAAGTAAACTACCAATCATACCTCGATACATTGATTCATCCACGGACTTGCCTTTTTCATCTTTGTCAATTTTGACATTTGTTGACATAGGAGTAGAGACGGTTCTTCCTTCTTCAATGCCGAACTTTTTCAAAAGTTCTTTTGTATACTTTGATTGCGAAATATAAATACCTTCTTGACATTGCTTAATTTGAAGTCCAAGAAAGAAGTTAAGCTCCCCCATCATACTCATCTCGAATTCTCCTTGCATTAACTTAGAAAATTTCTTGCACAAAGAATCATTAGTAGCACCAAAGATAATATCATCAACATATATTTGCATAAGTAAACAATCTTGCCCTTTTTCAAAAACAAATAGAGTTGTATCAACTTTACCTCTTATAAAACCATTTTGTAAAAGAAAAGAACTAAGTCTATCATACCATGCACGGGTGCTTGTTTTAAACCATACAAGGCCTTTTTAAGTTTATAAACATCATTAGGCACAGAAAAATTTTCAAACCGGAGGTTGTTTTACATAGACTTCTTCTTGAATAATACCATTTAAGAAGCGGTTTTAACATCCATTTGGTAAAGTTTGAAATTTTTAAAGCAAGAATAGGCAAGCAAAATACGAATAGCTTCTAAACGTCTTTCGGGTGCAAAAGTTTCATCATAGTCAATACCTTCTTCTTGACAATACCCTTGAGCTACTAACCTTGCCTTATTTCGAACAATGTTGCCTTGATCATCAAGTTTGTTCCGGAAAACCTATTTTGTGCCAATAATGGTTTGAGAAGGAGGACAAGGTACCAATTCCCATACATCATTTCTTTCAAATTGATTCAACTCCTCTTGCATCTCTAGAAACCAATCCTCATCCTCAATAGCTTCTTTAGCATTTTTAGGCTCTTTTTGAGAAATAAGAGCTTTCTCGGCAAATTTTCTCCGAGTCATCACTTTGTCAAGGGGATCACCAATAATAAGATCTTTTGGGTGATCTCCCTTAAATTTCAATGCAACGGGAAGATCCGAGATATCACCTCTATCTTCTTGAGGACCATTTGAAGTGGACGGTTGATCATTTGATGTAGACGGTTGATCATCAATTTGAACAATTTGTTCAATAATATCTTCCTCATCACTTTCATCATTAGGAATTCTTTCAACTCCCGAAGCTTCATTGAATTTAACATGGATGGATTCTTCAACAACTCCATTAGTCTTATTGTAAACCCGATATGCTTTGCTTTTTGTTGAATATCCCATAAATATCCCTTCATCGGCCTTAGGATCAAGTTTGTCCAATTGATCCTTGGTATTCAAAATAAAGCATTTACAACCAAATATCTTGAAATAACTAATATTTGGAGTTCTACCTTTCCAAAGCTCATATGGAGTTTTATTCATTTTAGGACGAATATAAACTCGATTAATGACATAGCAAGCGGTACTTACGGCTTGGCCCAAAAATACTTTGGAAGTGAAAATTCATTGAGCATGGACCGACTCATTTCTTGTAATGTCCGATTTTTTCCGTTCGGCTACTCCATTTTGTTGAGGTGTCCTTGGAGCCGAGAAATTATGAGCATATCCTTTGGTTTCACAAAATACTCTAAATTCACCGTCAAATTCTCCACCTCGATCGCTTGAATAGACTTGATAGTATCTTCTTTTTCATTCTCAATAAGTCTACACAACTTAACAAACTCATTAACGGCATCGTTTTTATTGGTAAGAAAAAGAGCCCAAGTATATCTCGAATAATCATCGACTATAACAAAAGTGTAATGTTTTCCACTTAGACTAGCCGTACCAATATCCCCGTACAAATCAAGGTGAAGCATTTGTAGGGGTTTGGTTGTGGAAATTTCATTTTTGGGCTTAAAACTACTTTTGACTAATTTGTTCTTTTGACAAGTGTCACATAAGCCAAGATTTTCAAAATTAAATTTGGGTAGTCCTTTCACATGTTGGTTTTTGTAAATATTTTTCAAATTCTTGTATCCAACATGTCCAAGTCGCCTATGCCATAAACTAGTTAAATCATTATTGGCGACTAAACAAGAAACATTTTGACTAACCAAATCACTTGTACAAATTTTGTAAAGATTGCCTTTTCTATTTGCTTCACAAATAATTTCGCCATTTTTAAGAATAAGGCATTTTTCTTTATTAAAGGAAACATCATATTTTGAATCACAAAGTTGGCTAACACTTATCAAATTAAACTTAAGCCCTTCAACTAATAGAACATTACTAAGAGAAAAAAGAAGAGTTACCAATTTCTCCATTTCCATGAATTTTTCCTTTGCCATTGCCGAACATGACCATACCCTCTTCTTGGAGCTTGATGTTGGTAAAAGTTCTCTCTTCGGTCATATGGCGTGAACATCCGCTGTCCACGAGCCATTTTGAATCTTCCATTGTGGTTATAGCCCCTATTACCTACAAAAGATTTAGGTACCCTATAATTTTGGGGTCCATGGGGTTAGTCTTGAGACCTTTGGGTCTCCAAACATGTCTTGAGCTATTTCTCAATTTGCAATTATTAGCATAATGTCCAACTTTGCCATAATAAAAACAAGTAGGAGTATTATAATTATTAGCACGTACAAAAGTCGGACCTTGGTTATTTTCTTAAAAACACTTTGAAATGGCTTATAACCAAGTCCGATTTGGAATGCTCACCTCTTTGTGCATCTAACATTTTTGTGACTTTATCCGTACTTATGTTGAACGATGCACATCATTTTCAAACATTCAATATCTTTTGTGAGCAATTCCTTTTCGGTTTCAAGAGAATGAATTCTAGTAAGAGTAAGAGCATGAGCTTTGTCTAGAGATTCATAAGAGGTAAATAATTTTTCCTTTTCAACCTTAATCTCCTTATGCTCCTTTTTCAAATTTTTGTATTTAACGATTAAATTTTGAAACTCAATTTGCAATTCATCAAAATCACATTGCAAGTCATCAACTATGGAGGAAGTAGAAGAATTTGAGTGTACCTCATTGTTTTCATCGTCTATAGCCATGAGACCGTGTTCGGTTTCTCCTTCCTCATCGGTTGTTTAAGTAGTTCATCCCATGTTTTGACTTCCGCATTTAGAGCCTTCTTTTTTGTGAAAGGCTTCCTTTTCTTTTGCTCCTCTTCATCGAGCTTGAGCAATCGGCAATGAAGTGCCGGTTTTCCGCATTTAAAGCAAGCATTATCTCTTGGTTTTCTTGCTTTATTTTTATTCAAAATTTTGCAAATTTTTCGAACAAGTGCGGCCGTCTCCTCATCATCATCATCATTATCATAGTATGCATTATTAGAAGAAGAAGCAAGACCTTTAGGAATAATTTGCATACCCGATTGATTTGTGGATGGTTTGGAATTTTCCTCTCCTTGAGATAGACTTCATAGATGAGTAGGTTTCCTATAAGCTCATCAAACTTGAGTGTCTCAAGATTTTGTGCCTCCGTGATTGCCGTTACTTTTTCGGACCATGAGCCGGGAAGTGCATTTAGTACCTTGGTCACCTTGTCTTCTTCGGAGATGACTTTGCCGAGGGCCACAAGAGGATTGACAATATTGTCAAGCCTTTCCACCATCTTGGAGATCTTTCGCCATCATACATGTTAAAGTTTTGAAGTCTTTAACAAGCATGGTCTTTCTTGCTTGCTTGACTTTCTTAGTCCCTTCATAGATTGTCTCCAATTTTCCCAAACCTCATGTGCCGACCTTATGCCTCTTGTCTTGTACTCGGTGGCGGTAAAGAGAACAATGCAAAATATTTAAGGCCTTACCGTTTAGAGAAAAGCCTTTTTGTCGTTTTCATCAAACTCCTTGAGAGGTTTAGGAGCCAAGTGCCATCCTCCGATTTCTTTGTTGGTTGATCAACTCCTTCAATGACCACATTCCAAATATCGAACCCGCACCTTGTAGGAAGCACTCCATACGGTCTTTCCAAAATGCGTAGTTGTTGGCGTCGAATAGTGGTGGCTTATTGGTGGAGGCGCCGGTGGTGAGATGAGCATCATTAGTAGCCATGGATCTTTCCTCTTTACTCGGAACGAGCTAGCCAAAGAGTTTGGCTCTGATACCACTTGTTAGTCAAGTGGCTACAATAATCTAGAGGGGGTGAATAGATTATGCCGATTTTTTGCAAATTACCCTCTTTTTTTGAAACAACGAGTAGATAGCAAGAATGTAAATACGGAAAATAAACAACACTCGTTGATTTAAAGAGGTTCAACCCACCTAGGGCCTAATCTCTACCACCCCAGAGTATCTCCTGGATGGATTTTGAAAAGAAAAAAGTTTTATTAATTTGCAAAAATTAATACAACACCTTGAGGATTACCACAACCCTCTTTCACCACCTTGAGGATTACCACAACTCTCTTACAACACCTTTGAAGATTACCACAATCTTCAAACACCTATCACCTAGATCATCCAGTGTATTCTTACCACAGAATACTCACAAGGATGTCTTGTGTTGAAAGATGACCAAAATCAAGATTACAACTCAATAATGATTGATACAATATGAGTACAAGTGTAATCAAGAATTGAAAGCCTAGACCTCAAATAAGTGCAAGTGAAAGTGCTTAGCTAATACAACAAGATATATGAAAGTGTTTGCTCAAATGCTCTTTGCTTGTATATAGTGTGTTGTATCTTGTTGCTTGAATGAAGCCTCTATTTATAAGAGAGGACTTGGCTTTCATTTCAGGACATTGGCTCCTCCTTGGGGAGTGATTTGCTGCAAAAGAAACCATTTAAAATGATCAATATAGCTGTTAGAAATCAATCCCACAAAATAGGGAAAAATTATGCAACGCATAGCGGATAGTTTCTTTGATAAACATGGGGTTCGACCGGTCGCGCAGAGATAAGATTGAAATTGAATTCTGCGAATTTTTACACAGGGGACCGGTCGAAGGGGGTGCGATCGGTCGCCCTTAGCTGTGACCGGTTGCCGCCAGCGATTTTACGAAACAGAGAAGCGGAACAAAAATCCACTTGCGGTGCAGGTCGCCGCCCGGTCAACCGGTCGACCGACACGCCGTCGCGCCCACCTGGTCGACCGGTCGCCCTGCCTGTTTTTCTTACGTCCCATTTTCTATTTCTCGGCTCAACTCAGTGCGGGTTGCCTATAGGGCGGCCAGGTCAAGCTGAAACAAATATGTTGTCCATTGTTTTATTGAAAATAAACTTCAAGAAATACTCCGAAAAATAGTAAAAACATTTTAAGGTGATCGGAAATATTTAGACAACATTTAGGGACATAGTTTTGGTTTGAAACATATTTGAACAAAATCGAACATAATCATCAAAATCATGATAAAAACATTTATCTAACACGGCTACATGCGCCATATTATAGAATTTCCGGTAAGTTTCTTTGCTTGCCGGAATCTTGTTCTCCCATGAGAATTCTTCTCTTAGTTTTGAAAAGCTCTTACTCGTGAATCTTTGTTGTTCGATTATCGAATTCAAAAGGAAAGATCCATTTGCTGAGTTAAAAACTTGAATGGATATTTGACTTTGTCCATTTCGATTAGACAAACCCAAAGACCCCATGCTCGTGCAGTAGAAGCTTCATCTTGAGAAAATGCTCCTACTAATCACGGTCCTTCATCCTGGTGAAGATGCTTTTATATATATTAAAGCATTTCCATCTGGTCTTCTTAGTTTGATGAAATGAAAAGCTTCATTAAAGCCTTTCTTTGTTGGTTCGGGAGCTTGCACTTAGAAAATATAGTTCCAAAATGTCTCATCTCGGCCAAGTGTGGATTGTTGGCCCAAGTCTCGTCTCCAATCCATTTCGGTAATTTTGAAATTTAAAGGGAATCTGGTGATACAATATAGATTGAAGCTAGAGCTCCAAACGTATACCATTCTTTTACTTCATTTGGATGACTTCCTGGCTTCATCCAAACCCTGGATACTTGCCGAGATATCAACTATAGTTTTTAAGGTTAATATCTCTCCTTGTAACTAGTTTCTCCCATTGTCGTTGATATACCTGCATAGGAGAAATCTTAATCTCGTCAGTTTGAACCTTAAATTTGCCGATCTGTGGCCTAAGATTCAACTCTCCCTCTTTTACCCCGAGTCTTGGGTTGACTTGAAGACTCGGGTTGTGACACGGAGCTTCAACATTAAATTCTGATTTGTACACCCTCAGGATGCATCACTGCAACACTTGTGATTATGGTACTTGAATCCATAACCTCCCGGGTTAGAGCCCCATTCTCTATTCGCCCCTTTTTGCACCGTAGGAGATGCGGCTGGAAGAGAGGCCCTTGCGGCGCTAAGAACAATTGTCCTTGAAAGCGGCGGCATGCTCGTATTTGACTAGAAAGCGGTTTAATCAGCCTTTATTGAAGTTGTCCGGCAAACACGCATTGAACATAACATCCCAAAATCTCGTTCTTGACTCTCCAGGTTTTCCCTGAGATGTCTTACTCGTTTAAGGACCTCAAGTCGACAGCGCGTCCTTCCATCTCGTGTCAAAAAATCTGCAAGAATATTTTCATGAGATTTTATAATGACAATATCATAATTATAATATTGACATTCAGACTTGCCATCTAAGTAATCGAGACTTTTAAGGTTTTGATTCATTTTATTTTTCGTAAAGCATTGACACTTGAATTATCAATTTTTAAAGTAAACTTTTTAGCGATAAAAATAGAGGCCATTTTTTAAAAGCCTTTAAAGCCGCAAAGAATTCTTTCTCATTGATATGATATCACGGTTGCTTCACTGGTGTAAATAAACCGCTAGATATCTGCGTGGCACTTCTTCATTTGGTGTGACCTTAGTAAGAATCTGCGCCACCAATCATCATGGCATCGTGTAAAGAACCGTTCATCCTCGTCTTGGGAATCGCAAGCTTTGGAAGCTTTTTACAAACTTCTTTAAGTTGCTTAATTCCTTCTTGATGTTCATCTTCCCATTTGAATCTGCATCTTTTTTAAGTAATGGGCTAAACACCTTCCCCGTAGTATGCTAGATTATTAATGAACATTCCAAAAAATTAACAACTCCCGAAAAACTCGAAGTTGCTTCTTATCTTTCGTGTATATCCGGAAATCCTGTATCTTTTCCACAATATGACTTTGTAGAATGATTCCGTTAAATCGATCTCAATTCCAAGGAATTGAATATGTCTTGTTGCGATCACCGCCTTCTTCTTTCTCTGAAAGCACTAATCCCTCTTTGTGACACACATCCAAAAATATCTCCAAATGTTTGAGGTGCTCTTTCATGTTCTTTGAAGCGATAAGAATATCATCAATGTATACGAACATGAAAGCAGAAATAATCTTTGAAGAGATTATCCATCTTTCTTTGATATATTTGGGGTCGTTAGTCAATCCCATAGGCACCACGTTCCAAATATAGTGTCCATGTGGTGTAGAAAAGTCAGAAACTTCTTACTTTCTTCCTCCATCTTAATCACGGTAGAATCCGGACTTGCAATCGAACTTTGAGAATATCTTGGCACCTTTGATACGATTAACGGATGTTCTCTACTTGGAATATAGTATCCAGTCCGAATTCCAAAATGTTATTAATCCCTTTGTAATTAATAACAAGTATTGGCTTTCTCTTTTTGATTTATCCATGGTTTCGACTAGGAATCCTGGATTGCTATATGGAGAAACTCCTGGTGAAATTAACTTAAGGTCAAGATGTTTCTTAAGTATTTTTTCGCATATCCTCACGATCCTCCTGGTTCATAAGGATTGGTTTGAATCTTACGAACTCGTACTCCTTTCCTCGGTTTAACCTTTAAGGATGCTTTGAGCTCATTCTCGTCCCACCATGCCAAAGGATCTTCATTATAATTCCTTTGGATTTTCTTCTTGATATCCTCGAGTGATATTTGTTCTTCAATGGTTACGTCACTCTGTGGATTCTCCATTAGGCTCACCATCAATTCAGCAATAACCTCTGGAGTAACTCGTTCTTCTCCTTGCACTCTGAATGAATACAAGTTATTATCCCAAAGCTTCTTATCCTTTCGAGAACCGAATTGTCTATAGGATAATAAAGCTTTACCAAATTTCCTTCGATCTGCCATTTTTGGATTTCGGAGTTTGGCTTCATCACCACGCTTGCTGCGAAAATTAATAGGCATTTTTCTCAAAATGCTTCCCGCCATGATCTCACGGACAATGATCTTATGATCACATAAGGTTGTGAAAATAAGTCTTCTTGTCTTGTTCTCCTGTGTAAATCGCTTGAATGTTTGTAGGAAGTTGTTTCCTAGCAAAACATCTGCACCTGTATCATGGAAATAGATTGGTGGCATTTTCACCTTGTACCATGGGGTACCGCCCGCGCCTCCGATCATGATTTCTGCTTGTTTAATTCCTCTATTAAGAATAAGAATTCTTTTAGAGAAATCTCTTCCTAATAGTTGGTAAATCTTTTCCGATTTCTTTAGGAAAAACATCCCGCTTTGCGATACATATTCCGAAGACTTTGAATCAATATAAGCGGCAAAATATTCGGCCTTGTATTGACATATAACATTCGATAGAAATGTATATGGAGAATGGACTAGTGGTCATTTGATTATGTATCTTTTATCATCCACTTGTGAACTCCATTTCTTCTTGTAATCTTTCCCAAAGTTTATAATCCTCAAGAAATTCAATTCCCGGTATTAATTGCTGGGGAATTTCCCTGCTACTCCTAAGATAGTCACTCAATTTCACCTATCTTCAGGCTTCCTTGATACCTTCCAACTATAGGTTGTTGGAGATAATCTGAGAACATCACAAGGAAATATATTATCCTTTTCAGTGATGTCGAATATTACTTCAACCTCTCGCCATCCTTCGGACATTTCGGTTCCCCTGTTGTTTTGAAAACATCGGGGATGCGCTGAATCGTACTTGGTCTCTTTTTCTTCCCAACGGCTGGCTGCTACTCACCATTCTCTGCTTTGGAAAGACATCCTACAGGCTCAACTCTGAGACTTCGACTTTTGTTGAAGACTGGTTGGTCTTGAATTATCATATCAATCTCCTTTATAGTTGGAGATTCAATGATTTCTGGTAGAACCACCCTGGCAAAGTCCTCAAAGATTCTTGGGACTTCAATAAATTCCTTTCTCAAGAATACCTCGGAATGATGTGTATTCGAGAGAGCATAGAAATCTTGTATGTGATCGAGTAGGGTCTATTCCTTCTTTCATCAAATCAACTCTTTTTAAATCTTGATGTAGGCTTAGAACTTTGTTAAAATCTCGATCTCCCATATTGTATGCAATTCTAGGATAGACATTAAATGCCAATTTTCCTGCATACAAATTTCTCAGAATCATGCTTCTCAAGGCATGAATCCTTGAGATGCGATATTCGCTTGTCAAAAATAGCAAGATTGAGTGGCGAATCTATTCCTTCCTTGAATGTTGCCTTAATAATGACTCTTATGGCTCCGATGTGAATCCATGAGAGTGTATTTTCTGTTATGAAACCCAATCTTATCCAACGCCTTCTCCATAGCTCCGATAGTAAAACCATCGTATATCTGAAGCTTTGGATCTTCCTTCATAATTCTCATAAGAGTCTTATGAGAAACCGTAGTGTGAGAGAGAAATCCTGACATATCCTCCCTAACCGTCTGTTGAAGAATTTCTTCTTCACTCTCGATTCTGAATTGGATTCATTTCCATCTTCAGAATAGATCTCTTCTTCATAGATGCTTTCATTTGAGGAATATCCTCAAATTGATACACCTATATTAAACGGTAGTAGACAACTTCTTCGATCTCGGGTGTAGCCTCGAACTGTCTGACTCCTCATTTTTGATTGTCTGGGCAATCTGTTGAGATATGCCCCTTTGCTCCGCATGTACATCAATTACAGTCTTTGAAACTTTCATTAGTCCTGGTGTGAGCTCTTCCGAAAGTTCTCCTTCCTGGGGTTATGCTAGTACTTGCTTGATTAGAACCTGATGATAAGGCTCTACTCCTGCTGTGCTTGGTCTTTACCCTGATTTGTGACTTCGGGTTTTTTGTTTTGACCAGAACCTTCTAGGTCTCCATGAAGACCTTTTGTTGTTGCTTCCCCGGCAGTATGGATGGCTTCTCTCCTTCTTCTTCTTATGCCGTCGTGGTTGTCCTCCCACAACTGTTGGGATATCATTGTCCACGCAACATAGAGGAACCGTTTTGTTAATTCCTCGTAATCTCTTATAACTCCTGTATAGAGCTGTCTGGTAACACCATTCAGATAACTTGGCCTTTAAGAAAGACATTCTTAAGCCATCGTATCTAATTCTCGCTCCATCCTTGTATTCCCCGATAAACATTTCTCTCCAGAGACTCGGAATCTTTGCAAAGAATAGCCGTGAAGCTTCCTTTTCTCCAATCTTGGATTTCCACCTAGGTCTTCGGTGAACAACTTGATATATTCATTAATATGACAAATATCATGTAACTCAAGGCTATAGAGGGCTTGTTTATATCTTTTTCTTTTCTCATCCTCTAATCCCTCAAAGTAACCTATCTTTGATAAACTGGATTTTGAATAGTTTTGCCATATCATCGACAATTCTTTTCGTGATTCTCCGATGTGACCGCGCTCTTCGTACTGCATCGATCATATCCCATGCAATCTTTACTGAATCCTCAATACTCATTTCAAGGAGTAAAATGAAGGAATCTTTCGTAAGATCAAGGATACTGCTTTGCAATCCTCATTGCGATGCCCATTCATCAATAAAGACTTCCGATTTTTGAAATGCGGGAGATCCGATTTAGCATCAATCCATATGGATGTATCGAATCTACATGCGTTCTTCCATAAGGTGCCTGTGAATGTTTGGCCTTCTAGGAGGTACTCGAGTTCCCGCAAAAGGTGGTCGGGCTCCTGTTCTGAAAGTATTTCATTCCCTATAGTGAAATCTCCAACGTGATGCATTTTCTCATCCTGGGTTCCATGATTTGAACCCACACTTTCTTCGACGTTGGGATTTATCTTGGTGGAGGTGGTGGAATTGGCGGAATTGGTCTACCATGAGGGTCATAGGTAACGAAAGTTGATTCATCTCCTGCGTTCATCTTTAAGTCTACAATACCTAATCCCGCGAAAGATTCTGACAGTCATGTAGATCTTTAAGATTGATCTTCTCCATATCCATCACTTTTAGTTTATGATGGATTTTCCTTTGATGATAGCAATGAGCTTTTCATCGTCCGTCATTTTTCGTATAACTTCGGTTGGTTTCCCTTTTTGGTGTAAATAGGGTACTGTCCCAAAATCAATACGTTTCTTTCCTCTGGAAGAACTTGGTCTGTCCTCCAGGTTCTTAACTCGTTTATGAATGTCATGAAGGATTTCAAGAGTTTCCTTCGATATTTCACCATTTTCTCCATCAGTTCTCGATCGATGAACTTGTCTTTGTAGATAAATATGGCGGTTGCCATAATTCTCGCACCATCTTCTCAATTTCTCTAAGATCTGTTTGAGATCTTAGATGTATCTGAAGTATCTCATTCTCATGAATCTAACTTCTTGGCGATTCATCGGATCTACATATAAGGTCCGGTTTCTCATGTCCGAAACTCATATGATATGTTGCTCGCATTTCGCATTGCCTCGAGGTTTCCACTATCGCTCTCGCGGCGTTCTTGTATCTCATATTGGTGATTCCAATATGCGATCTTATCCTGTGTTCTTGTGCATACATACATCAAAAATTTGACGATATGTCCCGTAAGGTATGCATCTCGGACAATTGTCCTGATCCATATTCTAGGAAATAATTCTCCTCACCAATTGTTAATTACATAAATATAATTAATATAACTAAAAGTTCTTAATAAACCTGCTCGATACCATTTCGAGGATCGCAAGACATTGAGGAGTAATTGTAGATAATACAATAAAATTTATAGCATAGGTGGTAAAGTGCAACAACTTTGAAGTTTAGAGGGTAAACGTAAAAAACAACTTTCATGTAGCTAGGGGTAAATGTAATTTAAGGCAAAGTATAAAATTTCGCATAGTTGGGAGGGTTAAGTGTAACGATTTAAAGTTCGTATGGTTAAGTGTAAAACTTGAATAGTTTGGGGGTTGAATGTTTTTATCCCTATTTGAAATGGATGTCAAGACTGTTGTGGATGTTATAAAGAAGATGATATAGATCATGAGTTTGGAAAAATAATTCGTAAATGTGTTCGTTTTCTTTATTCTCAATCTAATTTATCGGTTCAACATGTTAGGCGACAAGCAAATATGGTAGCTCATGCTATTGCTAGAGCCGCTTATTTCTCATGCTACTCCTTCTACTTGGGTAGAGCCTCCGACTGTGTGATTGCCTACCTTGATGAAATTTGTACTTCTCATAATTCGTAATGAAGCTTTATTTCAAAAGAAGAAAAAAAAAGGTTCACTATTAGTTTATCGTGCATGAAAAAAAAATCAAAAACATCATTTTGTATTTACATAATTTTTGGAGGGGAAATTATTACTTTTATTTGTTAACGGCATCATGTAAAATTTGAAATAATTTTAAAATAACAATTGAAAACAATGGACCATTTCATAGTTGCTAAGCTTATAGGAAAATTTTATTAAGTATTTCATAATTATGATACATCTTAGAGCTTGTAAGATACAAACTTAATGAACTAGGTATGGTTATCAACCTTAAAAAGTTAAAGTAATTGACATACAATTGAATCGAAAAGAGGATCAACCTTGTGCTCTAGTGGTCGAGACATGTGTTGTAAGGTGAATGACCTGGTTTGATCCCATACGGTGCGTGTCCCCTCCCCAAATTCCCCCATTATACTCAAAAAAAAAAAAATGAGACGGAAAGTTAAGATAGATTAGCTACAATTACAAGGTGTGTATTTAATGAAATTTAATACGAGCTTGAATGGGCTAGTAGTATTTTCCCCCATTTATGGACTTAAACCATATTCAGGCGACTTCAAACTCCACTAAAGTGAACTTTACTTCCTCGGAACCAACTCCACATGACATGGAGCCAATTATATATGCTAGATGATATGGATTTACCATTCACATAAGATGAAGTTAAAAATCACTATGGGATCTTTTAAAGCACTAGGAGGCGACAATTTTCAACCTATTTTGAATTTTCTTTCAAAAAATTGGGATATTGTGGATAGTGATTTGGCGATCGATATTCTCAATAATGGACAACCATTGTGAATGTTTAATACTACACGTGTTGTTTTGATTCCTAAAATTTTCCAACCACATCATGTTTCGAATTACATGTCGATCGGTTTTCGTAATGGGAGGCGCTATTTGCACCCCAAATTTGATGAGTACACCCACTTTCTAAGTTCACCCACCCCTACTTTTTCAAATATGACCCAATTGATGAGTTCACCCCCCTTTTTCCAATTTTACCCTTAGTCTTATTTTTCTCCAAAATACACCCTCTAACCTCTCACCTCCCCCACTTTCTCAATTTGAAACAAAAATACACCCACCCTCTCAAACTGTTCTATTCCTAATCGACGGCAATGGTTAATAAAATCCAAACATACCAGAGAAGAAGCATGGTTCTTCCCGTTGATGATGACGACTTCGTCGATGGTGCACCACCATCCACAACAGGCCGAGACGAGACACCGCACCACTCGTGAAGATGATGATGAGGTATTTTCATAACTCCACTTTTCCTTAAAATAACTTGCATTTTTGTAGTTTGGGTGTGCTATTTAGTTGTATGGGTATGGGTTGGAGATGGGTGTAGTTATGGCGCCATTTGGACTGAAATTTGAAATGTGGAACTTTGAAGAAGACGAAATGGCACGGTCGATGAAGCCCTAGGTGGCACGATCGATTGAACGATCGTGCCACTTAGGCACGATGGCTTATTCATCGATCGTGCCACCATCGTGCCACTTAGGCACGATGGATTATTCATCGACGTGCCACCATCGTGCCTTTGTGGCACGATGGCTTTATTATTGGCACGCGATCGATGAATAAGCCATCGTGCCATAGTTCTTGTCAATTTTTTAGAGTTCTCTATGTGATTTGATGATAGTGGTTGATTGCTAATTTTGATTTTTACTATTTTTCACAAAGGGGCTTGGAAGAGGCCGAACTTTATGGCAATAAAGCCGAAGATCAATTTGTATAGTAGGTTGTCGATTCTTGACGACTTAGAAATCGAGTTGCATGATTGGGGGATTTTGTGTACGAAGAGTTTTGGAAGTCCTATTTTGGTTTTGTATTGCGGATGGACAACCGTGCGGTTAGTTGTAATGCCGCCCTTCATGCCGTTATTGCGAAGGAGGTTGTTAAGAAAGGCGCGAGGGACGAATTTTGGTTTCGGATTGGAAACCGTTTGATTGATTCTCCAAATATGAGTACACTTTGATTCTTGGGCTATCCTTTGCCCCCACCACATTTGATTTGAATACTAACCACGTGCGCCTCCCAATGGGTTGTATGATAGATACTACCGTGGTGCTAAGGTGTCCATGGAGGATCTACTATTGCATTTTACAAAGCATTCCGTGATGATCCTTCTAATAAGTTGAAGGTGGCGAAGTTGTTGGTTGCATATTATTTGCTATTCGCATGGGATCCAAGGTCCACAATCATTGAGGATTCGTGGTGGACTTTGGTTGATCACGTTTATCGTGGGAGTCTTTTCTGCCGGGAAGTACTGTTCATTTTATGCCACTACCTTTCACTATTACCCACCGAGCCCAAGAGTAATTTCCGTATTTACGGATTTGTTTGGGCTTTCTTGGTAAGTGATATTAATGTAATTTACATCTTATAATTTACATTTAGTACAAACATACATCTTATAATTTAACTATTTTTATTGTTCTTCTTAGAAATGGGCGTACGAGGCCATACCCAATCTGGGGGATTTATGTGGGTTCCAGCCTGAGACATTGCTATTCCACGCTGCACACGGTGGAAGTTTCTGAAGTCCTCCGTAAATCTGCATGGCTTTCTTGACCGCCAGGTACAAAATATAATTTGTGTTTTTCAAATTTTAACTTATGGTAATAATTAAGTAATTACCGATTTTGATCTTGCAATTTTGTAGATTGATACGCACGGACCTTATTGCGAGGGACAATGAGCTTCCTTATTTATTGCATGTCAATCTCGAGCTCTCGATCCTGTTGTTTATGTTCATCGGGATAACTCGATCGGGAAGAAGAAGCCTCGGCGCTATTACTCCTCAAGCTTCAAAGCGTCGGCGCACCACGATGAGTCGACTTCATTGATGGATGATGATGATGGCCTTGATGCGGATCCACATATTGAGATGGGTGATTATGATCGTCCGGCCCGAGGCGTTGTTCCAAATGTTTCTCCACACACCTCCACACCCTCTCTAGCTGCCGATCGAGCGCTATTAGAAGAATTGGTGCGGCGGTGGAGGCCATTGTGCCGACTTTGGTTGAGCGTGCCGTTGAGGCCTTGGTCCCCGCGTTTAGACGGCGGGAGGTCGAGGCGTTGGTTCGGTTTGGTCCGGACTAGGATGCAGCGGAGGTTCCACCTTCTATGCGGCGGATCGTGCGGTTTGGTCCGAAGCACGTATATGAGATCTTTATGGTACCGCTATCGTGCGGAAGGAGGTCGAGTGCGATTGATCCTGCCCGCCATTCAACACGGTATCTGCTCAGTGCGCATTTATTTGTTTTTCTGTTAAACATTTAGAATAGAATATCTTTTGAATTATGTTATTTAATGAAGTTTCCTTCATTGTATCAGACAGATTCTATTCCCCGCGGTGGTGGGCAGCGAGATTCTTTTCTTCAAACTCATGATATAGGTCTCCTCGAACCCGACCCATGCATCTTCACCGTATCCAAGCATGTCCTACTGCACGGAAACCACAATGACCATCGCTCTCAACATCCGTAGTACCAATAATATGTTGATGTAAACGCGTTGGAAGTCAGCTCCATAAAACCACTAATGGTCATCCGGTCCTTTTGACGTAAACCTATT
This sequence comes from Rehmannia glutinosa, assembly GCA_016081115.2. Taxonomy (NCBI): domain Eukaryota; kingdom Viridiplantae; phylum Streptophyta; class Magnoliopsida; order Lamiales; family Orobanchaceae; genus Rehmannia; species Rehmannia glutinosa. Next base: position 28,138,045 of record CM071936.1, read on the forward strand.
GAAACACAACATAAAGAACGTTGGGACATTAGCAACAAATATGTCATATGTACATGCACAAATAAAAGAGACGATATTTACGGTAGCTTTTGCCTCGGCATCGAGAGAACATAGGTTGATTCGATGGACCAACATTAAAGATTACTTCTTCACATGGTGAACAACTATCTTTAATAGACTCGACATATTCGAACTTACTCGGGTCACGTTTGGTTGATTTGGATTGTTTAACCTTTACGGACTTAGGACGGCCACGTGTGCGAAGTCGTACTTGTGCTCAATTAGTGAGGTTGTTCTTGGATTCGTAATCTCCATAACTCTTTTCAAAATTAACAACCTCTCTGATTCGGTGCTTGTTCATATTTGATGAAAAGATCACCAAACACTCTTGAGTCCATCGAGACTCAATTTTGGGCCCAACTCCGAGTTTCATCTTTGCTAGTCGGTAATATATCTAATTTTTGCCAAAATGAAGCCACTTCATCAAGTGGAATTGGCTTATCAATCTCACATATTCGAAAGCTCATGAGCACATGGGAGTCCGCACGTTCTTCTCAATACACAACCACACAACAAAGGGTCTACGCTACCCCTCGGCTACGATCCAATTCAAAGTATAGATCAAATTCAATACATGTATAGACACCATACCTCGTAATGACATGAATACAACCGATTTGTATTTATGTAAGACTACATTTTTCTCTTCTCAAAAGAATGTTTGATTGTATTGTGTGATGTCTCGAGGAGGGTGTGAATCTTTCCCAACATGTCTCGAAATTACCCCGACTAGACGCAAGTCTTTTCAATCTTTGCATGGTGACTCTCCGCCCTATAATGATTTTTCAAACAATATTATATTAATTTTTGGATTGTATATGATATAACACAAACGCAATGATGAGCACAATAAAGTGAATTACCTATTTGTTGTGGTGTTATCGAAATGCATGACATTATTCGTCCAAGCAGACACAAATCTTTCTTTATACGGCCCCATCCATTGCTCCATTACATATTGTACGGCAGCTGGATAATCACAAAATTCTGATTGCAATCTCCGAATTAAGTCATTAAATGATTGCTCGGATCTCGTGATGACCAATAAATTACAATAGAGGTTAAAAGATTCCCACTTCTCTTTCGTGGCCAATATTTTTTTGCGGTTTGCCAAAAGTTCCTACTAATGTGCCACCGAAGCGGAAAAATGTCTCGAAGTGGGAAATGTCGTCTCTATTGCATTCATTAGAGCCAATTCTCTATCAGTAATAATCACAGTTGGCGAGAAGATGGGTCCATCAATGATTTTAAGACTTGAGCAAGCCCATATGTAATTATCTTCCCGCTCGTACTCCATATAAGCAAATCGCAATACAAAATGTCAAATGTGTCGACGTCACACCAACAATCTCCAACAAAGGTAACTTGTACCTATTAGTTTTGTACGTGCAATCCATAAAAATGACACTCGGAAAAGCACGCAACAACTCAACGCTTGTAGGGTGAGCAAAGAATATATCCTTCACGGTGTTACTCGTCTCGCAACGTCTATGATGATAGAAATATCCATGCTCCTTCAATTTATGCATAAGTTGTTGCATTTGAGATCGACCCTCACGTTCGACAACTCTATTCTTCATAAGGGCATTGTAGATAGTTCTTATGGTGGACTTATTATCTTGAAACTTATTTTGTAGGCCAAACAAAATGTCCTTCGGCCAAGTATTGCCATGTGACATATCCAACACATATTCTTCCTCACTTCTTGATAATCGACCGGCATAAGAGTGACCCTCCAAATATTGTGCAATTGGATGATTATGCACACCACATTCAACATTTAGTGACCATTCTCCTTCAATTGTTACTTGCCGACCCCTCAAACGAAATGGGCAACCACATTTCTTTGTTCCAGATTCTCTCTTAGAGACTTTTTTTTCAACTTTCTTAGCATCATTTTGTTCGACATCTCTAGTCTTTTTTGAATCACGGTAATGCCCACTACGTTCACAAGCCAAAAATATCCGAGGTCTTTTCTTTCCTTGACCACTATCCGACCTACTTATTACAATTACCATGCTGTGCTCATGTCCTCTCTCACGCACCCAATCAAATAATTTATCTCGAGAAATAAATAACTCGTAATGCGTCGTGAATATGTGTGTGTAATCGGTAACAACACCAAGCTCTTCAACATTCTCATCATTCTTGGGAGGACAAACAACACTATTTTCCGTGAGGCAACGAGGCCATACCCTATTAAAACAAAATCAACAAGCCCAAAAGCATCAAAATGGCACGATGGATACCATGATCGTTCCACCTTCGATCGTGTCACATGGCAATATGGCACGATCATTGAACATGTGATCATGCCATATTGCCATGTGGCACGATCTAAGTGATGATCGTGCCATTCTCATGATCGTGCCAATCGGGCGAAAACAATGGTGCGCAGAGAAATATCGAACGGTAAAATTGGATAAATTACATAATTTTGAGTGAAAACCAAGAAGATACTTACAATATTTGGAGGAATCAAATCTTTGTTGTCCATTTAAGTTGTTGTGTTGGTGTCGAAAAAATGAGGGTTTATAAGAACAAGGTTTCAGCTTTTCTCAAGAAAAAGAAGAAGAAGTAGAATGTAGTTGAAGGATGTGGGTGGGTGTGTTTTAGTAGATTTTAGTGTAATGAATGATGTGGGTGTACTTAGAGATTGGGGTGTATTTAGAACTTGGATTTTAGTAAGGGTATTATAGTCTTTTAACTTAATGGCATTTTTGAAATATGTAGGTCCCCGGGGTGTGAGTGTAAGGTTTAGAAGGGGTTGAATAAACCTTACCAACTTTTCAAATTAGTCCTTTTAAAAATTCGAGTTAATACTTCACAACAGTGTCCTTGATGGACACTAAGTTGGTTAATCAGCCAGTTAGTCACTCAACAGAGACTCACCGAGCTGTTGATAGAATAACTCACTTTTTTTGACTAAAGACTTAACTCTACTTGTGATTTGTTTTCAATGGGAAGACTTAACACCCTTGAATTTGGTTAAGTTTGTTTTAATACTTGGTTTTAGCACTTTCGATTGATTATCAATTGGATAGCAAATTTATCAAAGATATAAAAATTAAGATGCGAGAAATTAAAGTGTTGAAATGTAAATGACACAATAAGTTTTTATAGAGGTTCGAAGATGGGGTAATTCTTCTACTCCTCTCTTCTCCAACTCTGGAGGAATCCACTAAGTATTGATCAATATACGAGTGGTTAATGATCCCAGATACAAGTCTTGATCACATAGGCGACTTGATCCTTTGGGACTCGGTCTGGAGATGCCTTGGTCACTCACCGGCTTCTCGTGATGCGACTCGGCTTCTTCACAGGGCGGCTGCTTGCTACTACAACCCACTTGCTCAAGCTTCTTGGATTTGATCACGAAGCCCTCCAACAATTTGAGACCGGTTCGACCTTGAACCTTCCTACAATCCTCCGTGGAATGTAGACCCCTTGATTCTTCAAAAATTTCCTCTTCAACGATTGAAGTTATCTTTCCTTCACAGTGAGTGTTGGATTGATTTCTTTCGTAATGTAGGCAAGGATTGATCTTGAATGATTTGAGAATATTTTTTGTTACTGATTCAAATGTTTGCTTGAATGTTCGTAGTTCGGTAACCTTCTCTCGAGTAATTCCTCGGCCTTTTATAGTGATCTTTCAAAATCACCCGTTGAAGAGATAGGCTTATTTTTGAAAGTCACTTGTGGTCGTTGGCTTATCTTGTTGCGATCCTTGGAATTTCCATTTCCTCGTATGAATGATTCTTGACTTTTTCGAGTTCGACATGGTGCGTGCTTCCCATTGGTTTATCCCTCTTGCACGCTTCGAACTCGGCCGAGCACTTCAAGAAAGGCGGTATGGATGTATTACTTGTTTAAGTAATTCTCTTGATTTCTCGTACAACGGATCTCTTTCGGTTGTCTTAACTTGACGCATTTTCTTAACTTCCCGGGTGACTTGAGTCGACTTCAATCATTTGATGACTCTTCCGTCACTTCAACCTTGAGACTTGGCTTTCTTGAGTTGACTTGATCGATACTTCACTCACCGCATCTCGATTGCACCTTGATCGAGTTCCGTCTTCTCTTCTTTGCCATACTCACCGCCTCTCACGAGTCTTCCTTCTAGTCTCTGTTGTCTTCTTGCATGTTTAGGCATAGGCGACTTAACTCACTTGACCACCCATTTATCTATTACAATGCAGTTTACAACAAAAATGGGGTGCCAACTTCCTATTCTAAGTTTTACATGGCATTCATCAAAATCTACAAAATAATTTCCCAACAATTTCCCCCTTTTTGATGATGCCAAAACTTAAAACATTCATACAATTATTTAACAAAGAAAGATACATACGTACAAATGTAGAACCACAAATTGTATGTTTAGAATCGATCTTTTATTGACCATAACATCCTTGTTCTTTACATAGTCAAGTTTCTGAGTGTATCGAGCTTAAGCCAAAAAAAAAATTGTACCAGAGCTTAAACGGGGCTTAGACTAACCATGTTGTTCTATATCTACTCACGTATAGAAATTGCATAATTTTATTCAATGTACAGAAGACTTACATAAAGTGTATTTACATAGTAAAATACATGAAGGGGTGGACATCAACACTTCATCTCCTTCGCTGCCTCCTTCTTTTATCTTCTTCAGCTCTGTCATCTTCTGACCTTTTCCTTTTTCTTCTCATCTTCATTTGCCTTTCTTTTTCTCATACGCCTTCCGGCCACTTCATCTCTTCTTAGTCTTTCTTGTCTTTCCTCCCATAGCTGAGTTTGTCTTTTATTTTCTTCTTCAATTCTCTTCACATACTCAGCATTGTTCTTAGCCACTTGCAGGTTGGCTACTTCGTCAAATCCCCAAATAGATCCTCCTTTCTTGCCGGATCTATGTACTCAATGTTTTTGGCGAGTTCTAGGTCCAAACCTCTTCCTCCACCATCGCTTCTTCCTCTTCCTCCGGGCGTGTATTGTCTTGGGGCCTTCTTTTTCCCAAATTGAGTGACTAGCGAGTGACCCGGCAGAGCGATCGCTGCCGGTGGTTTGTCAGCTGTCGGCTTCTTCACATAGTGTGAGACCTTTTTCCCAAGTACAAATCCCGGGGCTTGAGCCATGGACATGTTTCTGCGAAGTAACCTTCGAGATCTGGCGTCTTGAATTCATCAAGATCTTGGATCGATTCAGCCCCAGATCGAAATGGCATAGGTGTCTCTGCATTGGAATGCCTCCATGTTGTTTTCGAATATCCATAACTCGGGCATTCATCCTTCCTTCCACTTCCTCCATCCCTCGCTTCAATCGTCTTTCTCTTTTCGGCCATTGGTGCAAAGAGTGTTGGAGTGGCGAAGTCATTTGGGAGTTTGCTTTGATAATGTCACCGTGTGACAAGACCTTGTTGGGGGTTTTAGCAATCATCAAGGTCACATCTTTCGAACCTTCCCCCTCAACAGACTTCCCTTTCTTCTCTTTTATTACTTCCTCAATTGTCTTTCCCTTCACAAACAGCTTCATCCTTCCGACCGGATCCCTTCAGCCTTTAGGTATTCCTCTTCCCCCTTTTGGCATCATCAAAGAGAGAACCCCTGAAACAAGCTAGCAAGCAAGAAGTCGAGTCATTGATAGTTGAGTTACGCTTTGAATCTGGCTGCGGAGTAAGGCGCACGTAACTCGGGCGGGTGGCGTTGGATTCAATCGCTACCAACTTCATCTCGGCCATGAGGAGATGAATTTTCGATCCATATTCTCTTCCACATGCGGGAGCTCGTTCTTATTATGTTCACGCAGCTTTTATCTCTCGTAGTATGAGATTCATGCATTTGTTCAATGTGCTCTTGCAATTTTGTCTTTGCATCGGCATTCTCGGCCGCCCGACTAACAACTTGTTGAACAATGTTCTAAAATATCGAGCTTGTTCCACACGCATTGTTTCTTCTTTTTGCCACCACTCACGGATTCTCGACGATTATGCCTCTCAAATCGGCGGTGAGGTTGGTGTCCCTATTATCCACCTCATGTCCAAAGAGGCCTGGTGCCTCTCCATCCGTTCAATCTCGGCAAATAAGGTTTTGAACACCTCCCGAACTTCGTTGTTATCTCTATTTCACTGACGGCCAAGCGGCGTCAAAGTCATAGTCAAAGTTGGAACAATGGTGTCGATGGAATGACGGGATCACGTATGTGGAAGCGCCCGCGATCTTGTCGATTCTTCGGGAGAGGTCGGTACCTCCAGAGAGAAGGAAATGATTCTATGAAAGGATCATCACGCGCAATCAAATTTGTTCAATGATAAGTGGTGCTCGTGAAGTTCCTTGTGGAGTCGAACCCGCGCACTTGGGGGAGCTGCGCGATGGACTCTGTTTGTTGGGGTCTCATTGTGAAGTCGACCCGACTTTTGAGCCTCAATTGTCTTAATAGCTTCGTCGGTCTCACTGGTTTTTCCAAATGAGTTGACCGTCCTCGGCCTTATCGGGCGTCATCAGACGATGATGAGATTTCCATGGGTGGCTCATCATCAAAATTGAATGTTTGGTGAGTACTCTTGAGGTCGTTACTCGTGGTTGGAACATCCTTAGGCGAGTCTTTGGGATCGAGTCATAGGGGATGACTCGGCTTAATCGTCTCCTTCCGATCCCGAGAGGGTTACATCGGGATTATCCTGGGAATCGTGAAGAGCACTTATCTCCTTTTCGATGGATCAATGATAGCATGAGGGATGTTACGGCTTCCGCTTTCTCTACCCCGGGAAGTCTCAACCTCCCGTTGGCCTTCATTACCTCCTGCGGTCTCAATCATAGCCGAGGCTGGACATCCCTTTCGACAGCAGTGTCACTGTCTTGGGGTCTTCTACGGTGGCATCCATTGGAGTCTCAACTCCATGGATTGCACTTTCATCGCCAGTGTTAACTCCCGGGCGCTTCCTTCTGTGACCGCATTTGCATCGCGGCGTCATTAGCTCGCAGAGTAGTTGGCACTTCACCGAGATCACAATCAATGCCCGAGCCAAATCGTGACAACTTAATGTGTATTCTCGTGATTGTTACTTCTCCACTTCGCCTCCTAAATTCATTGTGGAGTCACTGCACATCCTGCGACCTTGCTGCAGCCGATGGAGGAGTTTTCTCACCGGCACACCACCGAGTGACTTGAATGGGGTCACTCGTCTCCAAACTCCCTTTGTTCCCACCGAGTATTCAGCCGCTGGGGCGGTGGATTGACACCTTCATTAGGGGTTGGCTCGATTGGGGTCCCCACTATCCCGGTTTCATCGCCACTTCCCTTAACACCTTCCTCCGAATGAGCTGGGAAGTGGTGGCAAGAACAACAAACAAATGGCGATATCTTTGCACCACTCCCATTGGGTCTATCTCCACTGTAATTTGGAGGACTCTCCGGTCCCTCCATCATTCTTTGCTCATGAAGGATTCTCGATTCTTGCATTGCTTGCTGCGTTTGCAATTCTTCCGTGGCAAAGAATAGGGTCATGATCCTCATCACTTTCGATAGGGCGTCAAGGTGAGGGTGTGTATGATCGGTGGTGCCAAGTGAGAGGGGCGATGTTGGCCTTCTCACGTGCCTCTGCGTCTCACCGCTTTAGCCCGTTCGTTTTCTTTTTCGAATTTGCGGTATATTGATGCAATTATCCTCATCAAGGGCTTGCAAAGATCGTGGTCCACCTCAAGAAACCTCAAGAGTTCTTCTTCCTCGGAATAAACTGGGTTTTCAAACCGCACTCTGGATAGGCTCGAGAACTTCCATTTTCTCCACTCTCGAGACAATTTTGGATGTCGGATACAATGGAGAGTACATAATTACATCGTCTTCATCATTCTCTTTGCCGGCCCTCGTTTCCAGGTATTAAGGGTAGCGAGACTTTTGCCGACACTTTCGGTAGCCTCTGTTACGGTGGAGAAACAGCTTGATCCACAACAGTAATCTGTTGTCTTAGTCATTCCTTGTTCCTCACTGTTTTCTATCTACACTGGGTCTTTGAGTTGCCTCTGTTGATCGGCCTTAGCAGACTTGGCCATTTCATCGATCACGTCTAGAGACTCTACTTCTCCAGCGAGCTCGGGTATCTTATCCGGGTGAGTGGGCGACTCGATCGGTTTCTCAAGCTCTAACGCTTGAAAATTCTTCTTCTTCTTCTTTTTGTTTGTACCGAGGGATTTAGTTCGGATAAGGTTTCTTCGAGTCCCGGCGGCGGGGCCGTGTTGTTGTCTTCTTCGAGGAGCCGGCCGTCTTGCTTATCGATTCTCCTTTTCTTGACGACCGGAGAAAGGTATTTGAGATTCCTTCTCTGCTGGCAGCGAGGGGCGGAGGCACGGGCGGGCGGTGACTCGGGCAGGGGCGGGAGAGCGATTTCTTTTTCTTTCTTTGCAAAGGCGTGATCTTCTTCTTAGCAAATGCAGATCAACCTTTTTCTTTGGTGGAGAGGAGACAGGTTGTATCTTTCAGGGTCATTCCCCCTCACTCGTATCAACTCTCTTAGTGTAGGCTCTCTTACGTGCGCCGAGAGGTTTGATCTCGAACATCCTCTTGTTTACATGGAACGCCTTTCCATGTCGAAGAGGACTCCTTTTACCTCCATCACCCGCCAATCACCAGGCCGTATCCTGAGGAACCTCCAAACGTTCCATCCTCCTTGAAGGATTTATTCCCAACGTTCGCAGAGTCTGCTGTAGACAAACTCAGCCCAGACTTCACTTTTGTTCTTCAATGATCGCGACCATTACGATCAACTTTGCTGGACAACGGTGGGTCAAAGCCGCCAAATTTGATACCTATGCATTTGGCAACGATGTCCAAGAATTTGTGGTAGTCCTCCTTCAAAAAGCCTCTTATTAGTAGGCTGTGTAGACTACTTTCTCAAAGATAGTCGGACTTGGCTACTTCCTTCCAAGCAAAGCGGTCAGTCGACATCGGCTTCATTGATTTCGACACTCCTTCCGCCAAGAACAAGCGGTGTTCACCAAATCCTTGGCGTAATGATGAACTCCTTTCCATGAACAGAGGACTTGATGCCCTCATCGTGAACCTCGCGTTCACATAGAATTGTGCGACCTCTTCCACATAGGTCATTGGAAACTCCATCGTCGAAACGGTTTTCAGCCCAGACGCTTCGGTTTCTCAACAATCTTCTTCTTCACTAGGGTGTCGTCGGACCCCTTTTCACCATACCATCGAAATCCACAAGAGACCCGGTGTGGATTTGCTTTCCTAGCTTGACAAAATCATGAGTGGATGCCATTTCTCAGTTTTTACCGAACGAAACTTTAGAAAATAATCGAGGATTGAAAGGGTTTTGAGAGAAAATTTTGCTTTTGCTTTCGAGAGAGATGAACAGTTTTTGGTAAAGTGAGAGAGAAAACGGACGAAATAGTTTAAGTATGGTTCATGAAAGGACGTGCGGGTGGTTTTTGAAATGTGATCAAAATCAACGGCTTAGATCTTGCACGACGATTTGCATTTAATGTCTCGTATTTAATGCGGCAAATTTATATCCAATCATAAGCTTGGTGTGCGGCTTTTTTGCCTGTACACGCCATAATTATGCTTGACGTCATTCTTAAAAACATTCCCGCCTAGTAAAAAAGATGCGTTTTTGTCACTTTGCTCATAAATAACTCGCTTGTCCCTTAGCCGATTTAACTCTTCTCTCCTCGCATGTAAATACTCATTTGTCAGCTAACTCGATACAATTGTCTTTACGATACTGTGATTCACTTAGGCCGATTTAAGAGTTCACTCTTTTTCCTCTTTTCGTGTTTCATTTCTTTTCTTTGAGTCTTCCGAGTGTCAACTCACTCAATTAACCCTAACTCATGCTTGAGTTCTTCAAATCTTGACTCACATAATGGTTTTGTGAATATGTCGGTACCAATTGCTTATCGGTTGAAATATTCCAAGGTGATGTCCTTTTTTCAACATGATCTCTTATGAAGTGATATCGACATCGATATGTTTTGTTCTTGAGTGCAACACAGATTTTGAGTGATTGCAATTGCACTTGTGTTATCACACATGATTGGAATTTCCTTTTCTTCAATTTCATAGTCTCTCAAATGTTGTCTCATCCATAGGACTTGGGCACAAAGAGCTGCCAAAGCCTATGTATTCTCCTTCACCGTGGAGGTGGCTATTGAATTTTGCTTTTTGCTAAACCAGGAAATTAGCCTATTTCAAGCATTTGACATGTGCCTGAGGTGCTCTTCCTCCGTCAACTCTACATCCAAAGATAGTCGTAGTCTGAATAGCCAATTAGCTTGAATCCACCTTCATTTGGATACCATAAGCCAACTTCTTGGCTTCCTTTCAAATATCTCAAGATCCTCTTGGTTGCGGTCATATGGCTTTCTTTTGGAGCAGATTGAAATCTTGCACATACACCTACAAAGAAAGGTGATGTCCGCCCGCTTCTTTGTTAGATAAAGCAATGATCCAATAAGTGCTCAGTATCTTGTTTGATCTACAGGCTTGCCATCCGCATCCATGTCCATTTTGATTGATGTATTCATTGGTATTTTTATCAAGACTTCTCTTCCATACCAAATTTCTTCATTAAATCTCTCGGTGTATTTTGTTTGACTTATGAAGGTTCCATCCTTCAGCTGTTTCACTTGGAGTCCAAGGAAGAATGTCATCTCTCCCATCATGCTCATTTCGAATTTGCTTTGCATGAGGTTTGAAAATTTATCACACAGCTCTTTGTTTGTGGATCCAAAAATGATGTCATCCACATATATTTGAACAAGCAAAGATGCTCTTCCTATCTTGAATTAAGAGTGTTCTATCCACTTTTCCTTTTGTGAATCCATTCTCGATCGGAATTGTGATAATGTATCATACCATGCTCGGGTGCCTGTTTTAATCCACATAGAGCTTTCTTGAGTTTGTATACCTTATCTCCAAGAGTCTTCTACTCAAATCCTGGAGGTTGTTCAACATATACTTCTTCTTCCAATAAACCATTAAGGAATGCACTCTTTACATCCATTTGATATACAATAAAATTCTTGTGGGCTGCATAGGCAACAAACATCCTTATAGCTTCCAATCTTGCTACAGAGCAAAGGTTTCATCAAAATCTATTCCTTCTTCTTGCAATATCCTTTGGTTACCAATCTTGCTTTGTTTCTTACCACAGAACCTTCCTCATTCATCTTGTTCCCCGAATACCCATTTAGTGCCATAACATTTTGATGGGTAGGTCTTTGAACCAGCCCCACACTTTATTTCTTTCAAACCGATTGACTCTTCTTGCATAGCTTGAATCCAATGTGTGTCATCCAATGTTTGTGACACATCTTTAGGCTCTATTTGTGAGCGAGTAAACATTGCTTCTTGATGAGTTCTAGATCTTGTTTTGACACCTTCTCTTACATCTCCAATGACTAGTTCTCATGGATGGTCTCTCGGCCATCTTACATCGAGTTGGAGTAAGTTAGCCGGATTCGATCGTCTTGCAACGTGTTGCTTTGATCGCTCTCTCGTCATCACTTAGCCGCAGATTTTTCCAAATTGTTTTTGAGACTCACTATCTCATCTTCATCCGGGTTTATAATTCCGGCTTGACTTGAAAGATAGGGACTCTTCTGCATGGTTGGTTGATTCAACTTATCACCGACTCTTCAATGTCTTCTCCATTTACATTTGGCTCATCAAACACCACATGAATGGATTCTCTCGTAACCATAGTCCCCTTGTTGAGTATTTTGTAGGCTTTGCTTTCACCGAGTATCCCAAGAAGATACCTTCATCGACTTTAGCATCAAAAGCCTTTAAATTATCTTTGCCATTGTTATGGATGAAGCATTTGCATCCAAATATTCTAAAATATGCAACATTTGGCTTTCTCCCCCGTCCAAATCTCATAGGAGTCTTTGTCACCGTCTTTTATCATGCATCTATTTTGAGTATAAGCATGTTGTGTTTATTGCTTGACCAAAATCTTTTAGGTAGCCCTGTTTCACTAACATGGTCCTTGGTCTTCTTCTTTGAGAGTTCTATTCCTTCTTTCTCGCAACTCCATTCTCACACATGTGGAGTCCTTGCTGCAGATAATTCATGACCAATACCATTTTCAATACAATACGAGTTATTATCTTTTTGTTGACAAACTCGGTTCCTCTCACGATCTTATTTTGATAATGGTTCTCATTTTGAATCCTCTTCATCACCGTGGTAGTTTTCAGAGAGTTTCTTTCTTCTTACACATGAATATTGTCCATGTATATCTTGAGTAGTCATCTACTACCACCAAGGTGTATTTCTTCCCACTTATGCTAGCCGGTTCAATGGACCAAATAGATCCATATGTAGCAGTGCAATATTCTTATTGAAGATGGACATGTCTTTTCTTTGAATGATGATTTGATTTGTTTTCCTTCGACATGCAATCACATATATTCTCCTTCTTGTATAATCGAAGTCCGGAAGTCCTTCCACAAGATTGCTTCCGCAAGTTTGTTAATTGTTTTGAAATTCAGGTGACTCGACTTCTTGTGCCACAACCAACTTGATTCAACTGTGCTCTTTGTTAATAGACAAAGTGCTTGGTGTTGCGATTGACCAATCCACGACATACATGTTCTTTTGTCCAATCCTTGCAACACAACTTCATTTGATTCAAGATCCTTGATTTGGCATATACCCATGTTGAATCCAACATTATAGCCTTTGTCACAAAGTTGACTTATGCTTAGCGGGTTGAAGTTGAGTCCTTCAACATATGCAACATCTGTGATTTCTAATCCATTTTTCTTGATGGATCCAATGCCTCTTATTTCTCCCCGGAGCTTCATTTCCTCCAAATATGACTTTTGCACCTCCGACTTCCTTGAATTTTGACAGTTTTTTCTTGTTTCTGTCATATGTCCGGAACGACCACTATCCATGTACCAGGTTCCTTGGCACTCACTGCTTGAACCCGCAATCAAGGAAATTAAGTTTAAGGTACCCATGCTTGCCTGGTCCTGAGGGGTTAGTATTGTAAGATGATCCAACCAACTTATAGCCAAATGATTTGACTCTAAGGGGTTGCCATCTATCGCTGCCATAATCATAATTAATTTTGGCAAATTGCTTGGGGTTCAAGGTTCATACAGTTTTGTCTCTTTTGTCTGTATGCCTGTGTATGTGTTTTAGCAATTGCCTTCTTTGGGTAGTTGTGATATCTTTGAGTGTAGTGCCTAGGTGTATATGTGTGCTGATGAAAGCTCTTATACCTTTGGAATGGCCTTTGCTGAGTTTCAGGCCTTTGCCATTTGGGCTTATATTCCATAGGTCTTTGCTGATAGTTCACATTATTCCAATCAGCTTGGCTTGGGTACTTTCTACCATTCCCTTCATATGTGTTTCTTTTATAGAACTTCTGGGGTTTTTGGTAGCTCTGTTTCTTCTTTACAGAGTATTTCCTGTTTGGAGTTTGCTGAGGAACTTGGCTGGATTTCTTCTCAGTTGTCCTCTCATACTCAACTCGGCCGCTTTTCTTTTCCTTTATAGCCAAGACCAGTTTGCTTGTGATTGTGCTTTGGAATAAATGTGTGTGCACCATTTGGAGTTTTGGATTTTTGAGATACTTCATTACTTGAAGATCCTTTTTCCAAAATCACTTTTGGAGCTTGACATAGTACAGAGGAATTAAATCCTAAGCCTGTCTTGTCTCCACATTCTCTTTGACTCTTAATAAGATCATCCAATGATTTAGATGCCTTAGTGAATGAGGCAATCACATTTTTGAGGTCATTTTCCCTCTTTTCTATAGCTTATCTATGCTATTAGCTTAGCATTTTCATCCTTTAGACTTTCATTCTCATCGCTATTTGACTTAGAGTACTCGGCTCCTTAGTCACCGTGAGTTTTCGCTTTTGAGTAGGTTGTTTTCCTCATTTAGTAGTGTGTGTGAGGATTTAATGTGTTCAAAATCTTTCATCATTTTGCCTAATGAATCAAAAAGATCAGTGGGTGATGAAGTGTGTGTCACAACCACTATCACTAGAATCGAGTGTGATGAATTAGAGTGTACCTCATCTTCTTGGTCAGTTGGTCTTGTTCCTTGGCCATCAAACAGATCAAGGCTTCTTCTTCGTAGTCACTTGAGTAGTCGAGCCCACTACTCTCTCGAATCACCAGTATCTTTTGACTTGGTTTTCTTAGCGCCTCTCTGCAATAACATTGCCTTTTTTTCTTTTCTTGTCTTCTTTCTCTCAAGACCTTTCTTTCTTCTTCATTCCCGTATTTGTTGACTACGGGATATGGGCAATAAAGTGAATTACCTATTTTTTGTGGTGTTATCGAAATGCATGACATTATTCGTCCAAGCGGACACAAATCTTTCTTTATATACGGCCCCATCCATTGCTCCATTACATATTGTACGGCAAAGTGGATAATCACAAAATTCTCACCGCAATCTCCGAATTAAGTCATTAAATGATTGCTCAAAGTGTCTGCGATGACCAATAAATTACAATAGAGGTTAAAAGATTCCCACTTCTCTTTCGTGGCCAATATTTTTTGCGGTTTGCCAAAAGTTCCTACTAATGTGCCACCGACAGAGAAAATATCTCAAAGTGGGAAATGTCGTCTCTATTGCATTCATTAGAGCCAATTCTCTATCGAATAATCACAATTGGCGAGAATATGGGTCCATCAATGATTTTAAGATCGAGCAAGCCCATATGTAATTATCTTCCGCTCCATATATAAGCAAATCGCAATACAAAATGTCAAATGTGTCGACGTCACACCAACAATCTCCAACAAAGGTAACTTGTACCTATTAGTTTTGTACGTGCAATCCATAAAAATGACTCGGAAAAGCACGCAACAACTCAACGCTTGTAGGGTGAGCAAAGAATATATCCTTCACGGTGTTACTCGCTCGCAACGTCTATGATGATAGAAATATCCATGCTCCTTCAATTTATGCATAAGTTGTTGCATTTGAGATCGACCTCATGCTCGACAACTCTATTCTTCATAAGGGCATTGTAGATAGTTCATATGGTGGACTTATTATCTTGAAACTTATTTTGTAGGCCAAACAAAATGTCCTTCGGCCGAGTATTGCCATGTGACATATCCAACACATATTCTTCCTCACTTCTTGATAATCGACCGGCATAAGAGTGACCCTCCAAATATTGTGCAATTGGATGATTATGCACACCCCATTCAACATTTAGTGACCATTCTCCTTCAATTGTTACTTGCCGACCCTCAAACGAAATGGGCAACCACATTTCTTTGTTCCGCATTCTCTCTAGAGACTTTTTTCAACTTTCTTAGCATCATTTTGTTCGACATCTCTAGTCTTTTTTTGAATCACGGTAATGCCCACTACGTTCACAAGCCAAAAATATCCGAGGTCCTTTCTTTCCTTGACCACTATCCGACCTACTTATTACAATTACCATGATGTGCTCATGTCCTCTCTCACGCACCCAATTAAATAATTTATCTCGAGAAAAATAAATAACTCGTACGTCGTGAATACGTGTGTGTAATCGGTAACAACACCAAGCTCTTCAACATTCTCATCATTCTTGGGAGGACAAACAACACTATTTTCCGTAGGCAACGTGGCGATACCCTATTAAAACAAAATCAACAAGCCCAAAAATCAAAATGGCACGATGGATACCATGATCGTTCCACCTTCGATCGTGTCACATGGCAATATGGCACGATCATTGAACATGTGATCGTGCCATATTGCCATGTGGCACGATCTAAGTGATGATCGTGCCATTCTGTTGATTGTGCCAATCGGCGAAAAACAATGGTGCAGCAGAAATATCGAACGGTAAAAGTGGATAAATTACATAATTTTGAAATAAAACCAAGAAGATACTTACAATATTTGGAGGAATCAAATCTTTGTTGTCCATTTAAGTTGTTGTGTTGGTGTCGAAGAAAATGAGGGTTTATAAGAACAAGGTTTCACTTTTCTCAAGAAAAAGAAAAAGAAGAAGAATGTAGTTGAAGGATGTGGGTGGGTGTGTTTTAGTAGATTTTAGTGTAATGAATGATGTGGGTGTACTTAGAGATTGGGGGTGTATTTAGAACTTGGCTTTTAGTAAGGGTATTATAGTCTTTTAACTTAATGGCATTTTTGAAATATGTAGGTCCCAAGGGGTATGAGTGTAAGGTTTAGAAGGGGTTGAATAAACCTTACCAACTTTTCAAATTAGTCCTTTTAAAAATTCAGAGTTAATACTTCACATGTCCTTGATGGACAAACTAAGTTAGTTAATCAAGAGAGTTAGTCACTCAATGCACTGACGAGCCGTTGATAGAATAACTCACTGTTTTGACTAAAGACTTAACTCTACCGTGATTTGTTTTCAAAGGAAGACTTAACACCCTTGAATTTGGTTAAGTTTGTTTTAATACTTGGTGTTAACACTCAGTTGATTATCAATTGGATAGCAAATTTATCAAATGATATAAAAATTAAGATGCGAAAATTAAAGTGTTGAAATGTAAATGACACAATAAGTTTTTATAGAGGTTCAAGATGGGGTAATTCTTCTACTCCTCTCTTCTCCAACTCCTGGAGGAATCCACTAAGTATTGATCAATATACAGAGTGGTTAACATTCCGATACAAGTCTTGATCACACAAATGACTTGATCCTTTGGGACTCAGCCGAGATGCCTTGGTCACTCACCGCTTCTCGTGCGACTCGCCTTTTCTTCACAGGGCAGTACCGCTTTGCTACTACCCACTTGCTCAAGCTTCTTGGATTTGATCACGAAGCCCTCCAACAACTTGAGACCTGTTCGACCTTGAACCTTCCTACAATCCTCCGTGGAATGTAGACCCCTTGATTCTTCAAAAATTTCCTCTTCAACTGATTGAAGTTATCTTTCCTTCACAGGTGAGTGTTGGATTGATTTCTTTCGTAATGTAGGCTTAAGGATTGATCTTGAATGATTTGAGAATATTTTTTGTTACAATTCAAATGTTTGCTTGAATGTTCGTGGTTCGTAACCTTCTCTCGAGTTATTCCTCGGCCTTTTTATAGTGATCTTTCAAAATCACCTGTTGAAGAGATAGCTTATTTTTGAAAGTCACTTGTGGTCGTTGGCTTATCTTGTTGCAGGTCCTTGAATTTCCATTTCCTCGTATGAATGATTCTTCACTTTTCAAAGTTCTCGACACATGGTGCAGCGCTTCCCATTGGTTTATCCCTCTTGCACGCTTCTCGAACTGAGCACTTCAAGAAAGGCAAGATGGAGGTATTACTTGTTTAAGTAATTCTCTTGATTTCTCGTAACGGATCTCTTTCAAATTGTTTGACTTGACCGCATTTTCTTAACTTCCTCCTGGTGACTTCGAGTCGCCTTCCAATCATTTGATGACTCTTCCGTCACTTCAACCTTGAGACTTGGCTTTCTTGAGTTGACTTGATCGATATTTCACTCACCGATCTCACCGCACCTTCAATCGAGTTCCCATCTTCTCTTCTTTGCCATACTCACCGCTCCTCTCAATGAGTCTTCCTTCTAGTCTCCTCATCTTGTTTCTTGCATGTTTAGGCATAGCCGACTTAACTCACTTTGACCAAATTCTATCTATTACAATGCATTTTACAACAAAATGGGGTGCCAACTTCCTATTCTAAGTTTTACATGGCATTCATCAAAATCTACAAAATAATTTCCCAACAATTTCCTTTTTGATGATGCCAAAACTTAAAACATTCATACAATTATTTAACAAAGAAAGATACATACGAGACAAAATGTAGAACCACGTAATGTATGTTTAGAATCGATCTTTTATTAACCATAACATCTTTGTTCTTTACATAGTTTACAGAGTGTATCGAGCTTAAGCCAAAAAAAAAAAATCAATGCATGTATAGACACCATACCTCGTAATGACATGAATACAACCGATTTGTATTTATGTAAGACTACATATTTTCTCTTCTCAAAAGAATGTTTGATTGCATTGTGTGATGTCTCGAGGAGGGTGTGAATCGTTCCCAACATGTCTCGAAATTACCCCGACTAGACGCAAGTCGTCTTTTCAATGCCGCATGGTGACTCTCCACCCTATAATGATTTTTCAAACAATATTATATTAATTTTTTTGGATTGTATACGATATAACACAAACGCAATGATGAGCACAATGTAAGTCCAAGCGCTACGATAATCTAGAGGGGGTGAATAGATTATCTCCATCTTTTCGATTTATCCCTCTTTTTTTGAATTGAATGCTCAAAGACAAATATAAAGGTGCGGAATGTAAGCAACACGCGTCGATTTAAAGAGGTTCAACCCACCTAGGGCCTAATCCTCTACCACCCCAAAGATATCCGGATGGATTTCGAAAGAGAAAAAGATTTTATTAATAATTACCAAAATTATTACAACAAAATCTTACACCAACACCTTGAAGAGCACCACACTCTTCTTCAACACCACCTTTGAGATTACCACAATCTCACTTGAAGATTACCACAATCTCCAACGGCACCTTGTGAAGATTAACACAATCTTCACCCTCAAGAGCACCACACTCTTCAACACCTCAACAAGAAGATTACCACAATCTTCTTACACCTAACACCTAGTTCACCCAAGTGTGTTCTTACCACAAGAACACTCACAAGGATATCTTGTGTTTGAATGATTTACCACAAATTCAAGATTACAACTCGATAATTGATAATACAATAGAGTGCAAGTGTAATCAAGAATAGCCTAGACCTCAAGAATGTGAAAGTGAATAGCTAGGCAAATTACAACAAGAAATAAGACAATGTAAGAACAAGTGTATTCTTGAGTGTATCTTGTTGTGTTGTAGTTTTCTCTCTTGTTGTGTTGCTTCAATTCTTCCTCTATTTATAGAAGATGTCTTGTACATGATAGGCTCCTCTTGGGGACATGAATTCTGTAAAAATTGCAAGACAATTGAAGAAAAGAGCTGTTAGAAATCAATCCCACAAATTAAGGAAATATGTCCACCTGCGACAACGGTTACATTTTTTGTCAAACTTAAGAAATACCGGTCGCGCACAAATAGACGCTTGAAAATGAGAATATAAACTTACATAGGGCGACCGGCCGACGTAGGGTTCGACCAGTCGTCCTTTACTTCAACCACCGGTCGCACAACTTCAAAAAACGAAGGGCAAATGTTCTGCTTCAATTTTTGTTGCTCCCAGTGTACGGCCGCCTAGGGGTCGATCAGCGACGCTAACCGGTTGCCCTATAGGGCGACCGGTTGCCGACCATTTTCTCGCAAACATGAAGTTTTCTCGTTTTTCTCAACTTTCGTGTACGGGTTGCCCTATACGGCGACTCTGTTGACCTCAAAACAAAAGTGTTGTCCAATTTTATATCGAAAATAGACTTCAAGAAATACTCCAAAAAATAGTGAAAACATTTTAGACCGATCGGAGTATTAGGACAACATTTAGAAACATTGTTTTGGTGTAAAAATACATTAACAAAAATCATTAAAAGTGTTGTCCAATTTTGTCGAAAATAAAACTTGAAGTTATACTTCTAAAATATTAAAACCATTTTAAATCATTTAGAGTATTTGGACAACCTTTAAAACCATTGTTTTGGTATAAAACTAAATCATCAAAATCATGATAAAACCATTTATCAAACAATCTCCCCTTTTTGATGATTACAAACCAAAACAATTTGACAAGGCCGATTTTGAAAACAAAACAATTTTGAGAGGCGATTTTGAAAACAAAACAATTTTACCGGTAAAAAGAACTATCCGTTGTGAGTGACAACATTCCATGCAATAAAAACACAAGGATGGGAGTAGAGATATTCAAACACATATAGCAAATGCTCCCCTATCAACATGCACAACAAGAGTAATATAGAAACAACTTCAACATAAGCTAAAATCTTAGCTTTTTCGATATTGAGCTTAAGTATCAATAACTTAAAAGCTCCCCTCCTCACAAAGATACATCATTAGAACCGTATGTAAGTCCATACTACAACCAATGGACCATGATTCATACATAACCATACTGCACTGTGGACTAAATATGATCCACAACTTATGGCTTTATGAAGCCATAGCTTATAGCTTCTTTTCGTTTATCTTAGCTTTTATGAGCTAATGAGCTTATAACCTATTTCTCCCCTTTGGAATCATCAAAGAGAATGTTAGCACGATAAATACATCATATATTTTTATCAAAGTGCTCAAGTAAACCGATGTATCGAGCCATTTGAACATTGAAGCTTTTAAACCAAATAGAAGAGTCGAATCATACGACTTGTAGAAGCATATGAAAAATCATTTGATTTGCAAAAACATGATCTCTATAAATATATGAGACTTTTGAAATCGAGAGAGTCATGTAGGTGATGAATTTTTCATTGAAACGTTTTTATCGAACACTTGGCAAGGCCAAAAATAGAAAAAGTTATATATAGCCTTGTAAATGAAATCAAGCCAAGTTTTTCATCACCAAATACAATTTAACAAATATCATTCATCAACAATCAATAAGCTCATCACAAACATATATGAATCACATCAAGAAAAATACATATAAGCCACAAACTCAAGGGTTCAACCCAATTGAGCTAAAGATAGTGAAATTCTTACCATTCAATCGGTAAAGACGAGCAATGATGATGATAGTCGAGCTAGATAATCCCCAAAATATATAATTCATGCATCAAAACTCATTTGAAGTGAATTGTGTGTGAAATTTGCAAAGGGGACTAAAAATGGCCAAAATGTGTCAAAGTGACGAATGTCAAGACAGAACCATTTTAATCCAAATTATAGCCTAGTATGCGGCCGAGGTCGAGGGCGAGGGCGACCGGTCGACGTTGAGGGCGACCGCTGCCCTCAACCTTTTCAAATTTCACTGTCTGTTAGTTTTTCCAAAATCCGAATTTTCAACCAAAAATCCGATTTTTCGCCGAGTTTTAAAACGTGCAAAATGCAAACGTAGACCTCATTCAATATACATTATGTCATAATCAAGCTCGAAATGAGGTAAAATACTCGGCGTTAACGATCAAAAAGTCTCATGAGTTATCCTTGAGACTAATTAAACACATCTCAAGTTTTTGTTAAAAATCACAATCCCTTAAAAATATATCGAATCTCAATATGTTTAGTTCGATTATGACGAACCAAATTTTGAATATGAATAACCGTATAATAGATACCAAACTTGTTATCCCGAAAAAAATAAGAACGTTTTAAATCTTTGGATACAACAAGTCATAAGAAGAAGTGCCTTTCAAATATTTGAAAATTTCTTTTAATAGCACTTTAATGAGATTCGTTGGGATAGTTTTTGAAGTCGAGCATATAGACATAAGGCATATGGAATGTCGAGTCTATAGGAATAATACAAGAAAACATACCTCGAATTTGTTTGTCGGCCGATATGCCTTTCTCAACCTTTGTCAATCTTTAGCCATAGAGGTTGAGATGGTTCTTCTTCCTTCAATGCTTAACTCCTTCAAGAGTTCTTATATAACCATCTTCTTGCATTGAATAATTTGTAGTCCAAGCAAGAAATTGAGCTCCCCATCATTCTCATCTCAAGCTCACCTAGTATCAACTTAGAAAAACATATCTTGCACAAATATTCATTAGTAGCACCATAAATATTATCAACAAAAATTTGCACAAGTAAACAACCTTGCCCTTTTTCAAAACAAAGAAGTGTAGTATCAACTTTACCTTTTGTAAAATCATTTTGCAAAAATAGTTAAGTCTATCAATTATACAAGGCCTTTTATAAAAATCATTTGCCTAAAATTTTAGACTCCGATAGACTTATATTTGAATAAAACCATTTAGAAAGTTGGATTTAACATCCATTTGGTAAAGCTTGAAATTTTCTTTAAAACAAGAATGGGCAAGTAAAATGCAAATAGCTACTAAATGTGCTATGAGTGCAAATGTTACAACAAAATTAATTACCTTCTTCTTGAAAATACCTTCGAGCTACTAACCTCGCCTTTAGTTCGACCAATGTTGCCTTGGTCATCGAGTTTGTTCCGAATACCCTTTTTGTCTTCTTCATCACTATCATCATAGGCCATCCAATTGATCTAAAGTGTTCATAATAGAACATTTACATCCAAATATTTTGAGGTAACTAATATTTGGAGTACTTCATTTCTCATCTACACAACTTAACAAACTCATTACCGATCGCTTATATAAGCAAGAAAAAATAGTCCAAGTGTAAAAACATGCCTCAATCATCAATCACAAAAATATCTTGCATAAGAGCATAGTAGAAATAGACACTATATATATATAGACCATGAAGCAATAAACACATACTATGCATTTAGAAGATCATCAAGAGTCTAATAAATCATGCAAGTTCAAATAAGCTTAAGAAAGCTACAAAAGGTCTCTTTTGAAATTTGAAAACCCGAAAGCATATAGTTGAGACCTTATTTAAAAGAAGTATTTGAACAAGAGTTGATACGGCAAATATGTGCAATCAAATATCGAATAGTGCCTTTCAAAAAATCTAAAAATCCTCTTAATGGCACTTGTATGAAATACTATGAAAAACAAGCACATAAGCACATGGCAATACATATATCGAGTCTATAAGAATAACACAAGTAAACGTGCCTCGATAATTTATGCCTTTCTTGACAAATAATGACGTAAATGGCCATTTGTGAAAATATGTAAATCCTACACAATTCTTAAAACATATCTAGCACAAATCATAATGATAAAAGTGTAGGCTAAGAGATATCACAAGTAAGCTCATGCCATAAAAATCCATAAAAGATGATAACACACTTTAGTCTACAAAAATGCACAAGAGTTTTAAAACATCATATAAGGTCTTCTTTTTCAAAAATATTTTAAAAGCACAAGTATATATTGAAGACCTTAATTAAAAAATAAATATTTAAAAACTCATTTGCAATTAAGACACAAATAAAAGCATGCATAATAACAAAATAAAATGCATATTTAAATAGGAGATACGGGTTACCAATTACACCATTTCCATGGGTTGTGTCGTTCCCATTGTTGATGATATCTTCCCCTCGAGAAGTCACTTTGTTGATGATGACTTCTTTGATTGCTCCATTTCCAAGGTTTGTTGCTTTCCCATTGTTGAAAGTCTCTTCTTTTTGAAAATCATCTTGTTGATGATGTCTTTGCCATTTCCAAGGATTGTGTTCTTCCCATTTTTGATTATACCCTCTTCTTGAAATTGGCTTTGTCGAAAATAGTTTCTCCTTCTTTGATCAAATGAAACGGTCATTTGATGTCTTCTTGGCGGTATAAATTTTCTTCGATCATTATTTCACGGTACCTAATATGACATTGTTTTGTGGTACCCTTATTTGTTTGGGTCCTTTGGGATTAGTCTTGAGACTTTTAGGTCTCCAACAATAATTGAGCTATTTCTAGCCCGACAAGTATTTACCGTATGACCCTTTTTACCGCAATAAAAGCATGTAATAATTCTAGGAGCATAATGACCAACGTGCTTAGAGACTTGATTCCTTTTCATGTGATTGACACCCTTAGGCTTATGATAAAGTTCTAGTTTCAATTATCACAACAATCAACAATATTGGTCATCTTATCGGTACTCAAGTTGGATTTAGATAAATCATTTTTCAAGCAATTTATATCCTCAACAAGAGTACTTATTTTCTTTCTCAAGGTTTCTAACCTTGTCAAGAGTGGTGGTGTGAGCACATGATAGTGATTCATAGGAAGTAAATAAACTATCCTTATCATTCTTTAAAACAATGAATTCCTTTTTCAAATTTTTGTATTTAACAAGTAAGTTTTGGAATTCATCTTGTAGCTCATCATAATCATTTTGCAAGTCACTATATTCATTTTGCAATTCATTGTCATAAGAAGTAGAGGGTTTAGAACTTACCTCGTTTTCTTCTTCGATGCCCATGAGGCATTGTTCAACTTGTTCATCATGGGAGGTTGTAGAAGGCTTATACCATGTTGTTGAATTTGATGTTGTATCCATTTGTGAAGTAGATGCTTTTGAGTTGCTCCTTTCATTTGCATATACTTCATAGATGGCTTCTAATTTTTGCCATACTTCATGTGCCGACCGAATACCTACAACATGATCAAATTCCAAAGTGGTAAGTGAACAATGTAAAATATTAAGAGCTTTACCATTTAAGGAGATGATTTTCTTCTCTTCATCATTGAGCTTTTTGAAGCCTTTTGAGGTGTGTGGTGTATCTTTCATCGGAATGGATTCTCCATTGATGACGGTGTTCCAAATATCGAACCCGCAACCTTGTAAATAGCATTCCATTCTTTCTTTCCAAAATATAAAATTTTTGGAATCAAACCGAGGTGGCTTGGTGGAGGAGGTGCCGAAAGTTGAGCTTCGTTCGTAGCCGACGATCGTTTCTCTTCACTCGCGATGTGAAACGAGCTTGCCAAAGAGTTTGGCTCGATACCACTTGTAAGTCCAAGCGCTACGATAATCTAGAGGGGGTGAATAGATTATCTCCATCTTTTCGATTTATCCCTCTTTTTTTGAATTGAATGCTCAAAGACAAATATAAAGGTGCGGAATGTAAGCAACACGCGACGATTTAAAGAGGTTCAACCCACCTAGGGCCTAATCCTCTACCACCCCAAAGATATCCGGGATGGATTTCGAAAGAGAAAAAGATTTTATTAATAATTACCAAAATTATTACAACAAAATCTTACACCAACACCTTGAAGAGCACCACACTCTTCTTCAACACCACCTTTGAGATTACCACAATCTCACTTGAAGATTACCACAATCTCCAACGGCACCTTGTGAAGATTACCACAATCTTCACCCTTGAAGAGCACCACACTCTTCAACACCTCAACAAGAAGATTACCACAATCTTCTTACACCTAACACCTAGTTCACCCAAGTGTGTTCTTACCACAAGAACACTCACAAGGATATCTTGTGTTTGAATGACGACCACAAATTCAAGATTACAACTCGATAATTGATAATACAATAGAGTGCAAGTGTAACCAAGAATAGCCTAGACCTCAAGAATGTGAAAGTGAATAGCTAGGCAAATTACAACAAGAAATAAGACAATGTAAGAACAAGTGTATTCTTGAGTGTATCTTGTTGTGTTGTAGTTTTCTCTCTTGTTGTGTTGCTTCAATTCTTCCTCTATTTATAGAAGATGTCTTGTACATGATAGGCTCCTCTTGGGGACATGAATTACAGAAAAATTGCAAGACAATTGAAGAAAAGAGTCATTAGAAATCAATCCCACAAATTAAGGAAATATGTCTCACCGACAACGGTTACATTTTTTTGTCAAACTTAAGAAGCGACTTGGTCGCGCACAAATAGACGTTTGAAAATGAGAATATAAATTTACAGGCGACCACGGCCGACGTAGGGTTCGACCGGCCGCCCTTACTTCAACCGTCGCACAACTTCAAAAAACGAAGGGCAAATGTTCTGTTTCAATTTTGCTCCCAGTGCACGGCCGCCTGCGGGGTCGACCGGTCAACGCCACCGGTTGCCCGACCATTTTCTCGCAAACATGAAGTTTTCTTTTTTCTCAACTTTCGTGCACGGGTTGCCCTATACGGCGACCGGTTGACCTCAAAACAAAAGTGTTGTCCAATTTTATATCGAAAATAGACTTCAAGAAATACTCCGAAAAATAGTGAAAACATTTTAGACCGATCGGGAGTATTAGGACAACATTTAGAAACATTGTTTTGGTGTAAAAATACATTAACAGAAAATCATTTAAAAGTGTTGTCCAATTTTGTCGAAAATAAAACTTGAAGTTATACTTCTAAAATATTAAAACCATTTTAAATCATTTAGAGTATTTGGACAACCTTTAAAACCATTGTTTTGGTATAAAACTAAATCATCAAAATCATGATAAAACCATTTATCAAACACACAATAAAGTGTACTATTCATTTCCTTAAATTGTGGGATTGATTTCTAACAACTATATTCTTGATTTTAATTGTATTTTTCTGTAGATTTTCAATCCCCAAGAGGAGCCTATGCTTGATCAATCATCTCCTATAAATAGAGGAAGTTTTGGAGCAACCAATACAACAATTGAGATACAACACAACAAGATACACTTCAAGCAAACACTTGGTCTTTCATTGTTATTATTCTTGTTGTAAAATTGCCTAGCTTATCACTTTCACATCTTTGAGGTCTAGGCTATTCTTGATTACACTTTGCACTCAAATTGTACTATTCATTATTGAGTTGTAATCTTGATTTTTGGTTATCATTCAAACACAAGATATCCTTGTGAGTGTTCTTGTGGTAAGAACACACTTGGATGATCTAGGTGATAGGTGAAGAAGATTGTGGTGATCTTCTTATTGAGGTGTTGAAGAATTTGGTATTCTTCAAGGTTGAATATTGTGGTAATCTTCACAAGGTGCCGTTGAAGGAAGATTGTGGTAATCTTCAAAGGGAGATTGTGGTAATCTCCAAAGGTGGTGTTGAAGAAGAGTGTGGTGCTCTTCAAGGTGTTGTAAGTTGAATTTGTATTAATTTTGGTAATTAATAAAATTCTTTTTCTTTTGAAATCCATCCCTGATATACTTTGGGGTGGTAGAGGATTAGGCCCTAGGTGGGTTGAACCTCTTTAAATCGACGTGTGTTGTTTACATTCCGCACTTTATTATTTTGTTTGAGCATTCGATTAAAAAAAGAGGGCGAAATCGAAAAGATGGAGATAATCTATTCACCCCCTCTAGATTATCGTAGCCGCTGACTTACATATCCGACCTATTTATTACAATTACCATGTTGTGCTCATGTCCTCTCTCACGCACCCAATCAAATAATTTATCTCGAGAAATAAATAACTTGTATCGCGTGAATACGTGTGTGTAATCGGAACAACACCAAGCTCTTCAACATTCTCATCATTCTTGGGAGGACAAACAACACTATTTTCCGTAGGCAACGAGGCCATACCCTATTAAAACAAAATCAACAAGCCCAAAAAACAGTCAAAATGGCACGATGGATACCATGATCGTTCCACCTTCGATCGTGTCACATGGCAATATGGCACGATCATTGAACATGTGATCGTGCCATATTGCCATGTGGCACGATCTAAGTGATGATCGTGTCATTCTCATGATCGTGCCAATCGGCGAAAACAATGGTGCAGCAGAAATATCGAACGGTAAAAGTGGATAAATTACATAATTTTGAGCTGAAAACCAAGAAGATACTTACAATATTTGGAGGAATCAAATCTTTGTTGTCCATTTAAGCTGTTGTGTTGGTGTCGAAAAAATGAGGGTTTATAAGAACAAGGTTTCAACTTTTCTCAAGAAAGAAGAAGAAGAATGTAGTTGAAGGATGTGGGTGGGTGTGTTTTAGAACTTGGCTTGATTTTAGTGTAATGAATGATGTGGGTGTACTTAGAGATTGGGTGGGTGTATTTAGAACTTGGCTTTTAGTAAGGGTATTATAGTCTTTTAACTTAATGGCATTTTTGAAATATGTAGGTCCCAAAAAGGTTTAGAAGGGGGTTGAATAAACCTTACCAACTTTTCAAATTAGTCCTTTTAAAAATTCAGAGTTAATACTTCACACGCTTGTGTCCTTGATGGACAAACTAAGTTAGTTAATCAAATAGAGTTAGTCACTCAACGCACTGACCGAGCCGCTGATAGAATAACTCACTTGTTTTGACTAAAGACTTAACTCTATTGTGATTTGTTTTCAATGGAAGACTTAACACCCTTGAATTTGGTTAAGTTTGTTTTAATACTTGGTCTTAGCACTCGTTGATTATCAATTGGATAGCAAATTTATCAACGAGATATAAAAATTAAGATGCGAAAATTAAAGTGTTGAAATGTAAATGACACAATAAGTTTTTATAGAGGTTCAAGATGGGGTAATTCTTCTACTCCTCTCTTCTCCAACTCCTGAGGAATCCACTAAGTATTGATCAATATACGAGTGATTAACGATCGTATACAAGTTTTGATCACACAAATGACTTGATCCTTTGGGACTCGGCCTCCCGGAGATGCCTTGGTCACTCGGTTGGCTTCTCGTGCGACTCAACTTCTTCACAGGGCAAATCGCTTTGCTACTACTACACCCACTTGCTCAAGCTTCTTGGATTTGATTACTAAGCCCTCCAACAACTTGAGACCTGTTCGACCTTGAACCTTCCTACAATCCTCCGTGGAATGTAGACCCCTTGATTCTTCAAAAATTTCCTCTTCAACCGATTGAAGTTATCTTTCCTTCACAAGTGAGTGTTGGATTGATTTCCTTCGTAATGTAAAGCTTAGGATTGATCTTGAATGATTTGAGAATATTTTTGGTTACGATTCAAATGTTTGCTTGAATGTTCGTGTTCTGGTAACCTTCTCTCGAGTTATTCCTCGGCCTTTTATAGTGATCTTTCAAAAATCACCCGTTGAAGAGATAGGCTTACTTTTTAAAGTCACTTGTGGTCGCTGGCTTGTCTTGTTGCGATCCTTGGAATTTCCATTTCCTCGTATGAATTATTCTTCACTTTTTCGTAGTTCGACATGGTGCAGTGCTTCCCATTGGTTTATCCCTCTTGCACGCTTCGAACCGAGCACTTCAAGAAAGGCAGATAGAGGTATTACTTGTTTAAGTAATTCTCTTGATTTACGTGCAACGGATCTCTTTCGATTGTCTTGACTTGACGCATTTTCTTAAATTCCCCAGGTGACTTCGAGTCACTTCCAATCATTTGATGACTCTTCATCACTTCAACCTTGAGACTTGGCTTTCTTGAGTTGACTTGATCGATACTTCACTCACCGCATCTCACCGCACCTTCACGAGTTCCCGTCTTCTCTTCTTTGCCATACTCACCGCTCTCTCACGGAGTCTTCCTTCTAGTCTCCAGTTGTCTTATTGCATGTTTAGGCATAGTGACTTAACTCGGCCTTGACCAAATTTATCTATTACAATGCATTTTACAACAAAAATGGGGTGCCAACTTCCTATTCTAAGTTTTACATGGCATTCATCAAAATCTACAAAATAATTTCCCAACAAAATATTAGAAAGTGGGTGTACTTATCAAATTTGGGGTGCCAATAGCGCCACCCTTCGTAATATTCCATATAAGGTTGTTATGAAGGAGGCAAACAGATGAAAAGAAGTTCTCCATCATATTTGAAGAATCGAATGAAAACATACTTTTTTGGCAATTAAGGAAAACTCATGCGCATACTTAAATCATGGAAATTAGAGGTTTTTTCTACTTGAAGTACGAAGATTCCAATCGAGACAATTGCCTAAGCCACAACACTTATATTATGAGTATTTTCAAATTACCGAGTTTTTTTATGTTAGGAACTCCCTGGTTTTTGTAGCGAAAATTTGGTGCACCAAAATGAACATAATTATGCAAAGAATAACTAAATACAAATTATTTCATAATTATATATGCATCAAATTACAACTAACTATGTGTTGCTTCATAACTATATGTGCATCAAACAATAATTAACTTAACATTATCTCATTACTATCTATGCACCATATAAAATATGAATATGTAGTATATTATAATCATGTATGCATTAAATAAGAACTAATTGTGTAGTGTCCGGTAACTATCTATGTAGTATATTTATTTTTAACACATAAACTCATGTCGCATCGTCTAACGGGTCCGACATGTTAGACGGATCGACCCACTGATCCTGGTGGTATTCCGTAATGTTAGCAAAGTGGTGTTTTAGTAGTTTTCGAGAGGCCACCCAGATTAACAATCCTTCGAAAGTATTAGACGTCCTTCTAAAAAGTATTAGCATTCTTCGAAATGTATTAGTAGTTCTCGAAGAGTATTTTAGTATTTCTCATGAATATACTCACGAAATGTATTAGCAAATTCTCAAAAAAGTATTAGTAGTTCCTAAAAAAGTATTAGTAGTTCCCGGAGAGTATTTTAGTAGTTTCCCTGAATATAATTAAATTTTTCTCCCGAAATGTATTAACTCGTCTTCAAAAGTATTAGCCGTCCTTCTAAAAAGTATTAGCATCTTCTCAAATGTATTAGTAGTTCCCTGAATAATATTTTAGTATTTCTCATGAATATACTCCCAAATGTATTAACATCTCTCAAAAAGTATTAGTAGTTCATCGAAAAAGTATTAGTAGTTCCTGGAGAGTATTTTAGTAGTTTCCTGAATATAATTAAATTTTTCTCCCAAAATGTATTAGATGTCTCTCGGAAAAGTATTAGTAGTTTCTCAAAAAAAAGTATTAGTAATTTCCTATAGAGTATTTTAGTAGTGCTCCCGCAAAGTATTAGTTTTTCTTATAGAATGTATTAGTATTTCTCCATAAAAGTATTAGCTAATACTAATACTTTTTACACTAGCACTACTATTCTCAAGTTAATCGGAAAGAAAATACGATTCTTGAATGATGTTAGGAGATAAGTGTAGATATTCTTATGAATCACTAGGTCACAAAATAAGCATATTAAATCTAGCCTTCCGACACAAGATAGCTCCAAAATTTTATTTTTATGGAGGTTGCAAAGTAATATTTGAACGTCTCTTCACAAATCTTTAACATTTCTTACCCAATGCAAATATCTCAACCGACATTATATTACCAATTCAATTTCAAGAAATCGAGCAAGAATTGTTTTGCACTTAAGAATTTGGGAACTCGGAATTGGTTGAAGGAGAAGGCCAACAAAGTTTGTTTGGTGTTCGTATGTGACGATGAGAGGGTGATTGGGAGGCGGGGAAGCGTCGGGTGCGTCCTCTACTACGGCCGCTACCGGATGGTGCGGGGATGTGCGAGTAATTGGGGTTATTTTTGTGGGTTTTTTCTCCTTTTCTTTTTCTCGGTAATGGATCGGATCTGAATTTGGGCTATTGGGGCTCCATCTAACGGTTTAGATCCGTTAGACCGTCTGACAGAGACCAACTCTATTTTAAATATGCATTAGAGTCACTTATGTTATGTTGGAAAAGTTGTGAAGGAAATCGCACTTTTAGGGTGCGATTTTCTTGGGACCTCGATTGTTTAATGACAAAAGTAAAAGTCGATTCTGGTTCTTCTCGGTGAGAACATTAAAATCGAATATTTGGTTGTCCAAAATGGTGTTTAGATGAAGGAGAAATTAAAGCTTAAAGATAATGTATTGAATTAATTTAAAAGAAGAAAACCATGTGGGTTTGTCTTCTTTTAAAGGTGGTTTGTCCCACATAGGAAAACCAAGGCATTTTAGACTAGTATATATAATGTCACCTTTTAGTAAGGTGTAAGATTATATTGCATAGAGGCTCTCTCTACACGCGCGCCACGGGGGGTGCAAATCACGGTCCTTCTAGCTCCCGAACCACCGACTTGTGTGCGAGCGACCGCGTACATGAATGTCTGACCGAAATCGAGCCACTTAGTCTAGCCTATGTTTTGTCTTTGTTTTAATTTATTTTCGAATTTTAAATTCTCAGAAATAACATATTATTATTTTTCAAATTTAAATTCATATGTAATGACCATATTAATTCCCGAATTGAAATCGATGTAACAACAAAAGTTATTGATGTGTAATGAAGAAATGTAATTGCTACGTAATAGCAATTTGCTTTAATTTTCTCGGTCATGAATCGCTTTATAAAAAGCTGAAATTCCAAAGTAGTCCAAGAACACACTCAACACTTCATGCGTTCTAAATACTCTGCATATTGTTCTATATTCCTCTTGGCCTCCCGCATTTTGGTGATAATTTCCAGACGTAGATTCGCCTCGTTGGACCAAAAGGTAGTTCGGTTTCCGTCTTATCCTGGGAAACATACGTCCCGAATAGGGGACAAATCTATTTTAAGGATAGTGTGTCAAACACATGATTCGGGCCATTTCTGTTTTTTTCAAATTCGAATTTAGTTTCAATAATATTTTTCGAGTTTTTGCAAAATTGTAATTTCCAGCTTCATCAATTCTCGAGTTTTGTAAATCAGATCTTGTCATATTTTTGCAACAAACTTAAAACATTCTTATATTTTTGTTCAAGATGCAGTTTATATAAGTTATGCTATTTTGTTCATCACAAAACTTGAAGATACTTATAGAATTCATTGAGTTATATTTTGGTATTCAAAACAGATTAGTTTTTATATCTATTGCTTTAGATGCATTCTCATTGGATAGAATTTTCGTTTGGTATTTTGTTCTCAAAATCATAGCTGAATATTGTATTTAGTTCATTTCAAATGTTCTAATTATTTTTGGAATTGGAAATTTGCTCTCTCAGAATTGGGTTTAGAGATTCTAGTTTGGATGGCTTTATTTAAATTCCTTTTAAATTCTGGTCAAGATATGTGACCTAATCTAGCAATTTTGATTTCACCTTAAAAATCGGGTCGATTTTCTTAATTTTTTTTTAATGTAATAGTTTGTCTTAAAACTAGAATTCAAATCGATTTGACCTGCTACTCAAATTGGATATATTATTTTACTAATTGCAAATCAAATTCTGCAAAGTTGGTTTATTCAAGAATAAATTTTTTTCAATTGTAATTCTTAATTGGTTTATCAATGCACTAACGCTTATTTGTTGTATTGATAAAAAGTTGTTCCAAATATTGTTTTGGACTAAGATATATATACCCGTGCTATTTGGAGAGGAATGAAATCACATTGGACCTTATAATAAAAGTTGAACAATTTAATTTGTTCTTATTGATTTGTTCCAATTAAAACTTTGATTTGTTTTTCGAAATGGCTTCGATGATTTGAACTCGGGGAGTTCCGATTGGCGCAAATGAGACAAATGTTATGCTTAATCCGATTGTGCCTAATCCAGTTGTGCCCAATCCCGTGGTTAACCCTGTTGTGCCTCGGATGGTGGCTAACCCTACCATTAATGTGCCGATGGATCACGCTGAAAAATCGGAGAAATTCAATGGCTTGGATTTCAAGCGTTGGCAACAAAAAAATGTTGTTTTACTTGACGACATTGAACCTGGCAAGGTTCTTAATGTAAGATCCTCCTAAGTTGAGTGAGGATGAAACAGATGTTCAAGCCGCTCACGCGGTTGATGCTTGGAATCATGCGATTTTCTTTGTAGGAATTATGTAATGAATGGTTTAGCGATCCGTTGTATAATGTTTATAGCTCTAAACGAACTGCTAAAGAATTGTGGGAGTCATTAGACCACAAGTATAAGTCCGAGGATACGGGGCTAAGAAATTTATTGTTGGCCGATTCCTAGACTTTAAAATGATTGATTCCAAGTCTTAATAAGTCAAGTGCAAGAACTTCAAGTGATTATACATGATATTCTTGCTGGCGAAGGGATGTTTTTGAATGAAACTTTCCAAGTGGCTGCAATAATGGAAAAATTGCCACCGCTTGCAATAATTCAAGAACTATCTCAAGCACAAACGAAAGGAGATGAACGTTGAAGATTTGATTCTTAGGCTTGAAGAAGATAACAAAGGATCTCGAAAGGAAAATGTTCAATCATGTGGTCATGCTAAAGCCAATGTTGTGGAGCATGGCGAAAGCTCCAAAGGGAAAAGGAAAACCGAAAAATCGGTAAAGGGTTCAATAATTGGGGACCAAAAGGAGGCATTTCAAAGAAGAAAATTCGAAGGAAAATGCTTCAATTGTGGCGGCAAGGGTCACAAGGCTTCGATTGCAAGAAACCAAAGAAGAACCGTGAGGCTAACATGGTTGATGACATTTCTAAAGAGGTGTCCGATTTGAATCTTGTTCTTTGTGATTTCGAGGTGAACTTGGTGGGTTCAAACCCTAACCAATGGTGGATTGATCTTGGCGCTACCAGGCATGTGTGCTCCAATAAGGAGATGTTCAACCTTTGAGGCGCATTGAGAATGGCGAGAAGTCAGTATATGGGGAATTCTCGCCACTTATAACATCAAAGGTCAAGGGAATGTGGTTCTAAAAATGACGTCCGGAAAGGAGCCGACTCTCACAAATGTGTTATATGTGCCGATGTCCATACAAACTTGGTGTCCGGATCGCTTTTAATTAAGCATGGTTTTCGTATTGTGTTTGAGTCTAATGTTGTAACTTCACCGAAAAATGGAATGTTTGTAGGAAAAGGGTATGTAACGATGGGCTTTTTAAGCTCGGTGTAATGGTTGTGAAACCAATGACAATAAAATGAAGAATGCTTCGTTTGCTTGCTTGAGTCTTCCAATTTGTGTCATGTAGACTAGGACATGTTAATTATGATACTTTGCGTAGATTAATTAACTTAAATTATATACCAACATTCTATATTGATTCCAAGCATAAATGTGAAACTTGTATTGAGGCAAAGTTAACAAGGATATCATTTAAAAATATTGAAAGAAATAATGAACCACTTGATTTAATTCACACCGATGTATATGATTTAAAATCGACACAAACACGTGGTGGCAATAAGTACTTCATTACTTTTATAGATGATAACACAAAGTTTTGTTATGTGTATCTTCTTAAAAGTAAAGATGAAGCTTTAGAGAAATTTACTCTATAAAAATGAAGTTGAGAATCAACTCAACAAGAAAAATTAAGGTGCTAAGAAGTGATCGTGGAGATGAATATGAATCACCTTTTCCTGAATTTTGTGCCCAACACGGAATTAGACATGAAACAACAAAGACCTTATTCACCTCAAATGAAATGGCATTGCGAATGGAAAAACCGTACACTTAAAGAAATGATGAATGCCATGTTATTAAGTTACGATTGCCTCGAACATGTGGGGAAGTTATCTTAACGGCTAATTACCTTTTAAATAAGGTACCACTGTAAGAAACTAGACAAAAGCCCTTACGAGATATGGCATGGAAGAATGTCATCCTACAAATACTTACGAGTGTGGGGGTGTCTTGCTAAGGTTGCTATACCAACACCTAAAAAGGTGAAGGTAGGTCCCAAAACTGTTGACTGGCATATTTATTGGATATGCACATAATAGTGTTGCTTATCGGTTTCTTGTGCATGAATCTAAAGTTGAAGATATACACAAGAACACGATAATTGAATCAAGAAATGCACCGTTCTTTGAAAATGTATTTCCGTACAGATCGAGAGAAGAAGCAAGCTCTTCTAAACGGATGCATGATTCAATAGAACAAGAGCAAGGAAATAAAAAGAAGATGTAGAACTTAGATGCAGCAAATGAGCTAGGATATAAATGGATTTTCAAAGTTCTTTTGGTCCGTTTTTCTAACCTACATGCTGGAAAGTGAACCTCAAAGTTACAGAGAAGCTATAACTTCTTCTGAAGGACCATTATGGAAAGAGGCCATAAAAAGTGAAATTGATTCCATCTTGCAAAACCATACATGGGAACTAGTGGATCTTCCCGAGGGAAGTAAACCACTAGGTTATAAATGGATTTTCAAGAAGAAAATGAAGGTGGATGGAACAATTGATAAGTACAAGGCTGACTTGTAATTAAAGGTTACGATAAAAAGTGTCTTGATTACTTTGATATGTATTCTCCGATTATGAGAATAACATCCATTAGATTGGTACTTACAATTGCTTTGCATTGCGAAATCTTGAAGTACATTAAATGGACATAAAAACGCTTTTCTAAACAGAGATTTAGAAGAGAGAGATTTACATGGAACAACCTCAAGGATTCTCTGCACCGGCAAGAGAATAAGGTTTGTAAACTGTTAAGTCATTATATGGCTTGAAATAGACACCAAAACAATGGCATGAAAAATTTGATAATGCCATGAAAGAGTGTGGATTTAAAATCAATGAATGTGATAAATGTGTTTATGTTAAAGACACTAAAAATGGCTATGTCATTTTGTGTCTTTATGTAGACGACATGCTTATCATTAGAAGTAATGATAAAATAATTAAATCCACTAAATATATGTTGAACTCAAGGTTTGACATGAAAGATATGGGTTTAGGCGTGATCCTCGAACAAAGATTTCTAGAACTTCAAATGGACTGACACTTGATCACCACATTATGTGGATAAGATTCTAGAAAAGTTTAGTAAGGATGACACGTCATTAGCTAGAACTCCTATAGACACGAGTCAACATCTATCAAAGAATAGAGGTGAGTCTCGTGTCTCAATTGGAATACTCACGAGTCATAGGAAGTCCGATGTACTTAATGAGTTGTACAAGACCAGACATTGCTTATGCAGTGAGTAAATTGAGCAGGTACGAGTAATCCAACACATGAACACTGGAAAGGTATAGTGAGAATACTTAGGTATTTAAGATACACTCGTGATTTTGGACTGCACTATACAAGATATTCTGTTGTTATTGAAGGATACAATAATGCTAATTGGATATCTGATATTAAAGACTCTAAGTCTACAAGTGGATTTGTATTCACTTTATGAGGTGCAACCATATCGTGGAAATCTTCTAAGCAGACGGTTATAGCTAGATCCACAATGGAGTCTGAATTTATAGTTTTAGACAAATGTGGAGAAAAAGCTGAATGGCTCCGGAACATCTTAAAAGATATTCCAAAGTGGCCAAAGCCTGTGCCAGCAATTTGTATACATTGTGATAGTCAATCAGCGATTGGCAGGGCACAAAGCAATATGTATAATGGTAAGTCTAGACACATTCATCATAGACACAATACCATTAGACAACTACTCTCAACTGGTGTTATCTCTATTGACTATGTGAAGTCAAAGGATAATATAGCGGATCTGTTAACCAAAGGGTTAAATCGAGAGTTAGTTGTAAAATCATCAAGAGGAATGGGATTTAAGCCTATGGAAAAATGAGTTGATACAATAGAAACCCAACCTAGTTGACTAGAGATCCCAAGATCTAGGTTCAAAGGGACAACCTAATTGTAAAAAGACTATAGGATCGTTGTGGGGGATTTTCCTTGTCCATTCCTTAAACAAAACAAGCCCGTGAAAAGAAGAGGATAACCATTTGGCTTTTAATGATTCTTATGCATCGGTAAGCCGAGCCGGGTAGTGCGGGCTACTCTTAAAGAAGAATCATCTATGTGGGAGAGAAGTGGGGCCGCCAAGAAGAAAATGTGTGAGGCTCAATTCTTAGAACCTCTTGCGAACCGGGCGTATGTTTAGGGCCATGAATGAACATAACAATGAGAACAAGTATGTTAGGAAGAATCATGTGTGAGGTATATCATCTTTTACACAAAAGGCGAAACTTCAAAGACATCACGCTCATGATCGGCTAGTAAAGTAAATATATTTTCACAAGGGAAGGTTCAAAGGGTAACACCTACCTATCATATGCGGGGTTCAACTTGTTGGACTTTATCACCAAATCTTAGTATCCTCAAAATTTCCTTCATGTGGGAGATTGTTGGAAAAGTTATGAAGGAAATTGCACTTTGCGGTGCGATTTTATTGGGACCTCGATTGTCCAATGACAAAGTAAAGTCGATTCTTGTTCTTCTCGGTGAGAACATTAAAATCGAATATTTGGTTGTCCAAAATGGTGTTTGGATGAAGGAGAAATTAAAGATGATGTATTGGAATTAATTTAAAAGAAGAAACCATGTGGGTTTGTCTTCTTAAAGGTGGGTTTGTCCCACATAGAAAACCAAGCATTTTAGACTAGTATATATAATGTCACCTTTTAGTAAGGTGTAAGATTATATTGCATGAGGCTCTCTACACGCGCGCCCACATAGGGGTGCAAATCACGGTCCTGGTTCGAGCTCGAACCACCGACTTGTGTGCGAGCGACTGCGACACCTAAAGCCGGACCAAATCGAGCCACTTAGTCTAGCCTATATTTTGCTATTTTAATTTATTTTCGAATTTTAAATTCTGTAAATAACAGATTATTACTTTTCGAATTTAAATTCATATGTAACAGCTATATTAATTCCTGAATTGAAATCTGTTGTAACATCAAAAGTTATTGTTGTGTAACAGCAAATGTAATTGCTACGTAACAGCAATTTGCTTTCATTTTCAGGTCATGAATCAGTTTATAAAAAGCTGAAATTCCAGCAGTCCAAGAACACACTCAACACTTGCATTCTAAATACTGTCTGCATATTATTCTATATTCCTCTTGGCCTCCTGCATTTTGGTGATAATTTCGGGCGTAGATTCGATTCACCCGACCAAAAAGTAGTTCGGTTTTCCCGTCTTATCCTGGGAAACAGACGTCCAGAATAGGGGACGAATCTGTTTTAAGGATAGTGTGTCAAACACACAATTCGGGCCATTTCTGTTTTTTCAAATTCTGTAATTTAGTTTCAATAATATTTTCGAGTTTTTGCAAAGAAATTGTAATTTCGATTCTCTTGGATTGAGTTTTGTAAATTGATCATATTTTTGCAACATGTTATTCGTTAATCTTTGGGTTTATGAGAGAGAGGAGATTTGGTTGTGGGATTTGATGGCGATTTTTATGGGATTGACATATGTATGGAACATAACCGATATTATTTGATTTTATTTCTATATATATCTACCCGTATTTAATGGTAAAGAGGTTATATTTTATTGTGATTTCACCGTGAATTTTTGTAATTAAATATTTAATCTAATTTTATTTATTCTAATATCACCATTAATTATTAATGGGAGTGGTTGCGATTAGTCCGTGCGATCTCACAATAAGGGACTGCCTCACGAGATTCTATTCCTATATATATATAGTATATATATATAATACACACACATATAAATTATTAATATTTTTTTCGTGTTTTGGTGGAAGGATGGGATTGGCGGGACGGGACGGGTTCCTTAATTGTTTTTTTTGTTTTGTTTTTTTCATTTAAGTATACAAGATTTAATTATTGGATTGTTTATTATATTTTATTTAAAATTTTAATTTAGTTTATAAAACAATAATAATATTTGAATTTATTAAAAATAATAATAATATATATATTATGTAAACTATTTTATCATCACTACTAATTTTAATTACCCTTTCTCTTTTTAAGTATCAAATTTTTATCATTTGTAACTTTAATATGTAATTCTTTAATAATTAATATTTTGTTAAAATTAGTAAATTATTTATTTTATTACTGAAAATTATTTTTTTCAAAGTTTGTGCCACATATGCTGCTCAATAAGCACTAAGTACCATGTCACCAAAATTTATCAACATAAGTATTACTTTTGACACTTCAACATTTCAGAAATAAAATATCCGCAAAATTGAAAAATATGAACAAATGTCCAAATTTTTATAAGTTAGTGGTTGTCAAACGCCACCTTTAAAACATAGAAGACTAAAAATGTATTTAGGCTAACTTAACGGACCAAAAATGCCATTTTGCCCAAAAATTTAAACCTCACATCTTAGATGGGTAAATTTCTAAGTAGTCCAAATTATAGACCTAAATACTATTTTTCCTTATTTCTTTCCTCTCACTCACACCACTCCACAATACCAAGTAAGACTGAAATGAACCAAGTCGCACGTGAGTTATTCAAAGCTCGACTCGATAAAAGCTCGTTCGAGCTCGTTTAATGAGGCTCGTTAAAATAAACGAACCAAAGTCAAACTTAGAGATATTTGGCTCATTAGCTAGCGAGCAAACTCAAATAAGCTTATGAGCATGCTCGTTAGTAAACTCGTATAAATTAAACTAATAATTTGACTATAATTTTAATTTTTATACATTTGTTTATGATAAATATTAAAATATTTAATTAAATTTATTTGTATGAATAGAAACATATGTTTTAGTAGATATATTATGCGTTTTAGAAATATATAATTTTATTTTTTAATAAATTAAAGAATAATTTTAATTTATAATTGATATTTACTAAGCTCGTTTAGGTTCGAACTCAATCAAATTCTAAGAGCATCACCAATGGGGGGTTTTTGGGGGAGGTTTTTAGAAAAAACCTAAGCCCATAAAATTATTGTGAGAGGAGTTTTAAGAAATGTAATGGAATTGTGGGGCCCATAAAAAAGTTGTAAGAGGTTTTTTATTGTGGAAAATAGAATGAGATTTTTCTTTTGATATGGCGATAAGAACGACAATATGAAATCCACAAAAAACAAGTTTGTGGTAAAAACTACACGGTGATGCTCTAATAAGTTCGTGAGGAGCCATCGACATATTCCACAAATTCAAGCTAAAGTCTAGTCGGATAATGGGAGTGTTTGCAAACACTAAAAATAAGTCTTTTCGATTTTTGCTTAAAAAAAGCAATTTTTAGTGTTTGCATATACCAATTCTGCTTCTAATTATAACTTCATTTAATCGAGAATCTAAAAGTAGAGAGAAGGTGCTTTTAGATTCTGCTTCTAGTTTGAATTTTACAAATAAATAAGATTTTTACTACTTTTTCACCAAACACTCCCAACTTCTCATTCTCAACTTTGAATTCTATTTTCAAACACTACCAACTTTTGATTACTCAACTTCTCAACTACTTCTACTTACTTCGCTATAATAAATCATTTTTTCTGTAGAAGCGAGAAGTTTTTGCAAAACACTCCCAATAAACGTGGCAAGGTCAAACTTGAAATGTTCAATTTCTTAAAAGCAGCTCAATTCGGTTAACATACCAAGGGAAAGAAAAGGTAAAAATTAATAAATAAAAGAACCACAAAAATTGTTCCTGTCTTCTTCCTCTTCTTCTTTTTCAAACCCTAAATTAAACCCACCACAAATTAAGACCCATTTTATGACCTCTATACTGAAAAATTGTTTTGGATGAGATTGAAAGGAAGCAGCGTAAAGAAAAGAAACAGCAGCAGGAATTGAGGGAAAAGTAGTATTTGATGCCGCCGGAGCAGTTCCCTTTGGATCGAAGGGAGTATCGTAAGCGCGATAGATTCGGGTCCGACCAGCGTTTTTCTGGCGGAGGATTCGGCGAGGGTGAATCACATAGATGTCGGGATCAGCCCGACTACCCCCACGCTTCGCCGGAGCAGTTGCATTGGGATCGAAGGGATTTACGTAAGCACCATAGATCGGGGTCCAACCAGCGTTTTTCTGGCGGAGGGTTCGGAGGGGGTGGACCACATAAATGGCGGGAGCACCATCACCACCCCGACGCGGCGGCGGAGAAGTTGCCTTGGGATCGAAGGGATTTTTGTAAGCACGATAGATACGAGTCCGACCAACGTTTTTCTGGAGGAAGATTCGACGGGGTGAATCACATAGAGACTACCCCCATGCACTGCCGGAGCAGTTGCATTGGGATCGAAAGGATTTTCGTAAGCACCATAGATCCGGGTCCGACCAGCGTTTTTCTGACGGAGGGTTCGGCGGGGGTGGACCACATAGACGGCGGGAGCAGCACCACCAACCCCACTCGCCGCCGCCTTATCACCACCACCACAACCGTCGGCAGCAGCATTGTAGGTATTCGGATTTTCGCTCTTCTCGCCCTATCCCTCCTGGTGAGTATCCAATTGAG
The DNA here is from genome assembly GCA_016081115.2 of Rehmannia glutinosa. NCBI lineage: Eukaryota > Viridiplantae > Streptophyta > Magnoliopsida > Lamiales > Orobanchaceae > Rehmannia > Rehmannia glutinosa. The sequence continues at coordinate 28,179,494 of CM071936.1, forward strand.
AATTTAATATAGTTTTCTTCTGATTCCTAAAGGATTGCTCATTAGAGGAAAAAGACTTTCCATTTTATTCTTTGAGTATTTTGTGATAAAAAGTGGGTTATGGAGATTTTCAGGTAATGGATAATTAGTTTTCTTTTAGTGAGTTTTTCACTTTGTTTTTGTAATTTCTTGAAATTAAGATGGAACGGGTTTATGGCCTTATTTGTGTTGTTTTGCTCTGTGAAGGAGTTCTGGTGGATAAGTTTGTAGCATATCTGTTATGTTAAAAACAAACAGAGATGGCTTGGGGTGCGGATAGTGTTGTATAGATCCGTCTCTGCTTTGCTTTCCTTTTGTGGTTTAATATATGTAAAATTTGAGAATAATATTCAAATTATTTTCAATTGGCCTGGTCTTTTTATGAGATATGATTTTCTTATGTTGATTCTTTTTCTACCCTTTTTGGGGGTTTTGCAATGTTTTTTGCCGAAGGTCATGGTAAGGAGGGTGCTTGGCCCATGTATCCTGATGAGGCTGGTCATGAATATCCGCCTTTTGGGTCCAGGTACAGTGACAGAAACCTAGAAGATGATAACTTTCGACCTTTTGGGTCCCAAAGGTGACGGAAGGTATTTTAAGAGTAGTAGGGAAAACAGGGGATCCTCTAGCCAGAAGGACTGGAGATCTCCCTCTGGGGAACCTGTTGCATCGTCCAGCGGTCCTGGGAGACCCAACACCGAGGCTAAGAAACAGAAATCTGTGGAGAATACCCAAACAGGCGGATATCCTGATGAGACTGGTTATGGATATCCGACTTTTGGGTCGAGGCACGGTGACAGAAACTTAGAAGATGATAACTTTCGACCTTTTGGGTCCAGCGACGGAAGGTATTTTAGGAGTAGTAGGGAAAATAGGGGATCCTTTAACCAGAAGGAATGGAGATCTCCCTCTGGAGAACTTGTTGCATCGTCCAGAGGTCCTGGGAGACCCAACACAGATGTTGATAATCCGAAATCTGTAGAGAATACTGAAACAGGCCATAAGAACAGTAGTAAGGGAAACAACTCCGAGAATACCCAAACATGCCATAGCAACAGTAGTAAGGGCAACAACTCTGAGATTACGCAAACATGCCATAACAACAGTAGTAAGGGCAACAACCCCCTCACCCTCTTCCTGATTCCCTATCAGCTTTATCTCAATCTGTTGTGAAAGATAAGCATGAGAAGGATGGTGACGCTGCTGATGAACCTGCCAGCTCTGGTCAGAAATCCGAGAAAGAAAATGTTATGGGATCGATGGATTGGAAGCTGAAATGGAATCGGTCAGGGTTGTCGTCAAGGGGCTCTGGTTTCAGCTGTTCGAGTAGCTCCAAGAGTATGGGGGTGGATCCTATTGACATAGTGGCTGAGGTGCAGCAGAAGAATGCAACGCCTGTTAACTCTCTTGCAGCTGTTTGTGTTGAGCCCGCAGCTCCAGCTCCATCTGATGAAACCAGTTCCAGGAAGAAGCCGCGCCTTGGCTGGGGTGAGGGTCTGGCAAAGTATGAAAAAAAGAAATTCGAGGGTCCTGAAGATGGTGCGACAAAAGATGGAATGAATAGAAGTGTCAGTACGACAGAAACTATGCAGTTGTATTCTGTCAGTCTGCTTGATAAGAGTCCGAAAGTTGCAAACCTCTCAGACTGTGCATCACCTGCTACTCTGTCTTCGGTTGCTTGTAGTTCTTCACCAGGTACTATCATGACCTTTGTTGTGCACCTTACTTTCCTTTCTTGGTTGTTCATTGATTAGCCAATTGTGCCCCTCAGCTTTCATAAAAGCAAGCCAACTACATGTGAGGTGTTCTGTGTTCATCTATGTATCACACCATAGTCATAATGAACTTATTTAATTCTGTATTTAAAGTCATAATGAACTTATTTAATTCTGTATTTAAGGCCGCTTTCTCCTAGACAACAAGTAAGGTTAAGTCTGGGAGAAACAGAATAAGAAAACAGAAACTTTAGAATGGATGGATTAAATTGTAGAGAACACTTATCTTTCTAGTAGTTCATTGCTCATTCAGAGAGTGGGATCACACTCGAGAAAATGGAAGTCCAACTTGCTCATGGATATGTGCATTTTCTAATTGTTCCTCCAAAGTTCTTCCATATGTGGCACAGTGGCGCATATATGATTGTATGGTTACAGAGTTGAGAGCCTCTTTTGGCTTATTATTTAAAGCTTTTCTATAGCTTAAACTAGTTTTCAATAGTATATGGTGTTTCTTCGTGTTGTAGATGTTGAATTTATTAAAGGGACCCAAGATCAAGTGCATTCATATCCGAGGTTTTAGCTGGATGACATCATAGATGAAAATCATGTCCCTCTAGCTGCTTGAAGATACCAATATCAACAATGTCAGTAGGGGTTTAGCATTGTCTTCTTAGATATAGATTGGACCGGCAACCCATTGAGGCCTATGCATTTCAAACTGCATATGGGGAGTTTTATCAATCAAAGTTTTTGGGGTCTTTAGTGCGGACTTTATAAGTTTGTCTCTAAAGGTTCTAGGTACCAAGTTTTCCGGAATAAATAAGGTATCAAATTCAGGAAGATACAAATATAAACATGACCTTTTTTATTGAACTTCTTACTTCCATGTAGTTTGTAAGTTCACATTACACAGGACAAAGATATTTTTATTATTCTTCATCGAAGAACCACTTTTGATCAATATGCATATGTTGTACATATCTATCGATTTTGGTGTTTTTTGGAAGTACCTTCATCAGTCATTGTCAAGCAAACCATGCTACTTCATTTTCTTCTGTCAATTGAGGCTTGAGAGAATTTGATTGTGGTCTATACCTTCCTTAACCGTTCCATGAGTTTGACTTTCAAACTCAGTCCATTTACCTTTCATCGTGTATACTTGTTGACTGATGCAAAGAAATTTCTTTCATTTGATTGTAGTTGATATCTTTGTGTGTACTTGTTACTGGTGTGAAGAAATTTCTCTCATTTGATTGTAGTTGATTTCATTGTGTCCGACACTTTCTGATAGCTTCAATGACACATCAAATTTATAACCTATCACAATACAAGCATGTGAATGATCCATGCCAAATTCTAGAAGTGTTTTTCTAGAAATAAAAAAGCTGCTGCACTTAGCCTGCATGTCCCTTTTTAAAGTGGCCAGTTTTGTTTTGCTGCAATAGTGTGTTCAAAAGCAAGCGGTCTTTGGTCATTGGTTAATAATGTTTTGCTCACCGTATATAGCTGTTAAAATTTTCCAAATAGTTGATAGATTAGATTCATGCGCAAGTTCAAGTTTACCCCCAAAAAAAAAAAAAAAGAAACCCGTAACTTAACTATTATGGAAGGAACAACTGTTGTTGACATTTGCACCCTGAAGGAATGAGGGAACTTCTAAATTTGATTGTTTGTAGTGTAATCTCACAAGTCACAAACAAAACATTTCAATTTGATCGGGTGCGTTACTTTGAAGCTCTATTCCTCTTCGGTCCGAATATTCCATATATATGTGCTTTTAATGAAAAACTTTTTAGTATTCTGCTCATATCAATATTTTCTTTGAGTAATCAACATGTGATTTTATTTTAGGTCTGAAGTCTAATTAGTTCAATATGAAAAAATAAAATAGTTTATCTTTTACTTTCAGTGTCTTAAGAGAATGGTGATTTTGGAAGATAGGGTTATTATTTTTCCTATTGTGTTATTTCCTAGGCAAAGTCAAATTTGAAAATTTTGTGGGATTGATGAAGATCTAGCAATTGGAGGCATATAATGAACTTATAAGGTGCACATGCAATTATGTGAAAACCAATCAACTTATTTGTTACCGAGGGACGTATGTGATCTCTATCTGGTGTTGCTGTGGGAGTGCCTCATCTTAGCTTCTCGTGTACCACTAATAACGGAAATAATGTGTAGTAGTGTTCACAGGTTCATAAACCGATATATAAACCGAAATTTGAAAACTTTGGCCTGTTGCGAAACTGAATAAAAATGTTTATTTGGTATTTGGTTCTAATTTTTACGAAATTCAGTATTTGGTTTGTTTCAGTTCATTGAGCCCTACTAATGCATATTTTATAATATTTTTATTTTTCACTGACAAAAAATATATATAATTGTAATTTTAATATGTAAATTTTCAATTGTTTTTACAGAATTTGGGTAACCGAACATCCAAACCAAAATGTCAAAAAATATAACAAAATCCATGTAATAACTGCTTTGGATTGTTGGGCTCGGTTTTACCTAATGAACATCCTGGCAATTCCGTAGAAAAGCAATCAATATTGAAAAACAACTGCCTATAAATTGTTTATTACTAATCAAGCATATATAAGTCTCTTTATGGATGTTGATTTGAGAAAATTTGGACTAAGCTTGTCACTAAAAGATGCAATATTTGTTAATTCCTGCGTCATTTATTTAAATTTTCTTGTTGGCTTGTCATTTCTAATAATTCTTGCCTCTTGTCGGAGGTGGTGGCAAGGTGCATGTTGTCACTGAGCTACTCGTCTGAACGTCCAACTGACTTAGTTGTACAAATTGAAGTATTTGGCTGTTTCGTGTCTAGAATTGTAATCCATTATGTCATACAAAAAATGGTATTCTTCACCACCCAAAGGACCCAAGCTTCTGTTTTATGCAGCTGTGTAATTGATTTGGTTATTTTTCATCTTGAGTTGTAGTTAATACATGCACCATTTAAGCATAAAATTATGATTACGAAATTACTTTAGTGCCATGAATGGTACCATATATGTAATTTACATAGTGGTGGTGGTACAAAGTTGTAACATTTATGAAATGATAATTGATAATTCTACCCAGGAATTCTCTGATATTCATTCTGGAGAAGATCATTATTATATGCAATAAGAGGTGGTCTTTACATTAGGTCTTGGTGACTTGGTGTGAGCTCTAATGTGAAATCCTGTCTCCTTTTTGAGGGAATTTGTCTTGCTATTGTACCGAATTGTGTGCTTTATGTCTACCTGATTGTTACAGTATTGAGATTGATTGCTGGTTGCATCATTGATGAAGTTGCTTGTTTTCCCCTCAGGTGAAATTCTTCTCCTCAATTCATATTTTTTAACATTTCAGGTATGGAAGAGAAAGAATCCATCAAGGCAGTAAATATTGATCAGGATACTGCAACCACATACTTGGTTGCAAACGGGAAAAGATGGAATCGTGAGGCGAATGATGCATCTCTTGATATACTTGGTGAAGCTTCCGTAATTGCGGCTAATATCAATGATGGCATAGAAACTCAGCAAAAATGCACGGAACGGATCTTTTTGGGCGCATCTACTTCTCACAAAATGCCTAGGGGTGATAATGGTCAATTGGGGAGATCAAACAGTCTGGATATGTACAGTAATGAAACTGTAGCTGCTGATGTGTTGGCTGGTATTTGTGGTCCCGTATCCTCTGAGGCTATGAGTTCTAGCATCACGAGTTCGGTTGAGCATGCTGATGGGTATCAGGATTCGAAGTGTCAGAGAGTCGGTTCTTGCGTAAAGCAGCCCTTGACCCCAGACGCTACACATAATGCTGATGATGAGTGCTCAGACGAGCTGTGGGAAGATGGATCCTACTGATTGGAGCGACGAGGAGAAGTCCATCTTTATTCAGTCCGTGTCATCTTATGGCAAGGATTTTGTAATGATCTCACAATGTCTCAGAACAAGATCCATGGAGCAGTGCAAGATATTCTATAGCAAGGCTCGTAAGTGTCTAGGGTTGGATCAGATTCTGCATGGAGCTTGCAATGCTGTCTCTGGTGATGTTAATGGAGGTGGTAGTGACACTGAAGATGCTTGTGTTGTGCAGACTGGATCTGTTGTTTGTAATGGCGATGTAGATTGCAAGATGGAAGAGGATTGTCCCCTCCTGAGATTAAGTGCAGTCATGAATCTGATATAGTTGGAACAAGTAATTTGAAGCCTGATTTTAAGATATGTGGGGAAAATACTCTTGATTATATGGCTGCTGAACCTGTCTCAAAGAATTCGTCAATGGGTGATACTCAGGTGGATGGAAAGCCATTTGTGGACTTTAATGTGGACAGCAGAGAACTGAGTGGTGCAAATAGTGCATGTACATCTGAGCATGATTTTAGAACCTCGTCTGTATCCACGAATGTTGAATCTGTACGAGTTGAAGAGGGAGATGACTGTGGTTGGCCTAATGGATCGAGTGATTCTGATAACAAGGCTTTGGTTGAGGTCTCTGATGGGCATCATGGAAAAGATAATGAAGGTGAAGGGCTTATCTTACCTGAAGATAATTTTTACAATAAGAAAGCCGAACACGGGGGTGCAAATTCTGGTGAAGTGAGGTGTACAGCAATTGAGATGAAGGTTGAGCCGTCTGGGAATGTCTTTCATCATTATGTTGATTTATTTTCTTCTATGCAAAAGGAATCTGGATGCCAAAAAGAGCTACCATTGCAGCAGAATGGTCACTTTGCATCCGTGGAGTCATCGATGCTGTTTTCTGTTAATGAGTATCAAAGATACTCAGTACTGTCGCTCTATCATCTGTTGGTGCTAATGGGATCAGTGAAAAGCATTCTCAGAAAGTTGGTAGGACAGGTGATTGCCAACAGCATCTTCCAGGTTACTCATTGTCAGATTTTGTCGAACCTTCCCAGATTCTCAGGGGGTACCCTGTTTCTATGCAAACTGTGAAGGAGATAAATGGGGATGTTAACTGCGTAAAACATGTTCCGCTTCAAAATGTCCCCAAATGGGATGGAAAACTGCATTCAGATCGGCATACAGAGTTTTCCCTTCAAAAGTGCACTACTGGTTTGAGACATCAGAGTGAAGTGGTGCCGTTTCCATCCCAAGAATCGAGCAGGGATCATTGTACACCCCAATCAGGTTGCTCACCGGATGTGGATAAGCCGCCTTCCAGGAATGGTTATGTGAAGTTGTTTGGTAAGATCTTAGTACCACCCCAAGAGAGAACCAATTCTTGCACACAAGGAAATGGTGATGAAAATGGCCAGCACCATAAAGCGGGTCACAATTCACTGAACCTGAAGTTCAGTGGCGATCAGAAGGTTAATTTAGATTCTTTTCAGTCAAAGGTCGATTGCAATAACTATCTTGCCTCCGAGAATATTCCTTTTAAGAATTATAGTTGTTGGGATGAAAACAGGACACAGGCAGCTATTTTCCCTCCTTTGCCTGATTCTACTCTCTTGTTGGCCAAATATCCTGCTGCATGTAGTAATCATTCTACACCTACAGTGAAATTGGAGCAAACACCACTAAACGGAGTCATTAGGACCAACAATGACCATCCATTCAACGGTGTCTCTGTTTTCCCGAGCAGAGAGATGAGTAGCACCAACAACGGCATAGCAGATTACCAGTTTCTAAATCGAGAGTTGCAGCCTTTTACCATATATATGAAGCAACCACAGGAGGTATTATTCTCCGAGATGCAAAAAGAAACGGGTTTGGTATAGTGCAGGGAATGCAACAGCAAGCGCGAGGATGGTCGGAATTGATGTGGTTGGAAGAGGAGGGGTTCTCGTTGGGGACCAGTACTGTGGTGTTTCAGATCCTGTCACTGCCATCAAAATGCACTATGCAAAAGCGCAAAATGTTAATTTGCAGGCTGGGAATATACTGAGAGAGGATGATAAATGGACAAGTAATGGGGATGCGGACAGGTAGCAGAAAGTGGGGAGATTGGCTTTTTAGCAGAGGCCAAAGTTCATGGCAAGTTGACTCTTATTCTTGTCGTGTTTGTATAATAGGGTTTTTGAGTTTATTCCACTTATTAATATTTGTTTCTAAATGGCATCCATTTTTAGTTTTCTTTTGTTATTTTTCTTAGCATCCAAACTCTAAAATGCTGAGCAATTTTAGTTAACAACCTCATTTTTATTTTATTTTTCTGCAGTGGCTGCCCTCTCTTGCACTGTTGGTGTCTGTTGTTGTAAGCCTTTATGACAGATTCAGCATCATATTCCTATCTTCATATTTGGCACCTATATAGGTTGGATTTACCTCAGATATTGGCAAAGAAAACCAGAGACAAATCTAAGAGGCGATCCAAGTGATGAATTTACTTTCTCTGCCTTCTTTCCAGAATTTTTAAGGTAGTTTGTACTTCTGAATTAAGACATTGCTCCTTTCTTTTCTCCTATCTCTGCATTTAAAAATTTAATGCTAGCTGATGGTGTGCAGACTAGTGATTGATCCTGTTGCTTCAATTTTTGAGCGGCTGTTTTGTGGAAGAAGATCTGAGTCCTCAGATGAGTCCAGAGGCTACACTTTAGGATTTGCTTCATTGCCTGGTTCAGATCCTATTGAAGCATCCAGGAGGAGGTAATCCTTTTCTTTCATTACCAAAGAAAGATTTGTATAACTGACTGGTTGGGATGATGTGCTTGAATTATGGATGAATGACGTACCTGCTGTCAGTTGGCTGCATGTTTATTTTGGTACTGCCACCTTTTAGGCGTGAGATATAAATTCCTTATGAACAATGTGCAGACTAGTTGTAGCTGAAGAACAACTGTTATTTGTAATAAACAATCCAAATATTTTCATATGGCTCAAAAATGAGATACAAAGTAAGACGATGGATGTGTATTATGGTGATTATGGCGGTCTCTCGTTCAGCTAGTGAGTTATCAATCTTGTGCCTTGTCAGCTTAGAATTTAGAAACCTTAGGAGTGTCTGCAAAAGCTTCTGCTTTCAGAGGAAATTGATTTATTGTAGCAGAAGGCTATAAGCGAAAAGTAGTAAACAATCAAAAGTTGGTAGTGTTTGCAAATAGAAGTTAAAAGTTAAAAGCGAGTGTTTGGTGAATTAGTTGTAAAAGTGCTTTATTTGTGTGTAAAAGTCAAACCAGAAGCAGAATCAGAAATCTAAAGCACTCTTCCCCCTGCTTTTAGATTCTGATTAAATTATGCAAACTCAGAAGTAGAAGTTGGCATTTGAAAATACTAATTATTACTCTTTTTCAGCCAAAAGCTGGCAATCAATTTTAAGTGTTTACAAACACTCCTTTATGTATTTGCATTCTACTAGTCAATTCAGGTTTTCTGAGGCCCTTAAAGTAGGTACTAACTTCTTGAGAGAATGCCATTTGTTGTTATTGTGGGTACAAAGTCATCTCTGGGATTGAAATCCCAATAGATGAAGTAATGTTAGGTCTTGGTATGATTAACCCAAGGGGTTTAGAAGGACGGAATAAGAATCCTGGAGTCACGCTAATACTGTACTGGGACAGGTGCAGACTTTTGGCAGATACTCAGGAGTAATGGTCTGCCAAGTAGTTGAAATCAATAGCTGTAGAACCAAACGAGGAGTTGAAGAAAGCAAATTATGATCAACACAGAGGATGCAACCAAGCATACAAGTGATTTCTAGAGTTTTAAGGTTTAGTTCAACTGAAGAAATAGGGAATAGTTGAATATTAAACATTTTTAATGGATTTAGATGACGATCATGAATACCAGCAATAAATTTTTCGTAAACCAGAATTACCTTGAAGGATTAATTTTTCATGGTTTATGACATTTGAACTTCAAGTGAATGGATGGGGTCAGTTGTACAGCAACACATTACTTTCCTCAAGGGGAGGCAAGAATGACCGGTCAAGAATTTAATATAATACTATTTACCATTTTTGAATTAAATGGCTGTTTTTCTGCAAATATGTTGAAGATTTCATAGTTTCCTAGGATCAATTTTTTTACATTTTCACTATGATTTCCTGGAAAAACCATTAACCATTACGCACTACGCGACATTTGAAGTGGTTGTATATATCAAATGAGTTCTATAATCATCAATAAGAAGGGATTTTAGCTAAAAGAACAAATAGTAAAGAAACTCTTTTCTTTTAAATTCCATTGTAATTCAAAAAGTTTCTCAGCCATCTTTAATTTTCTTCTTTTACTTCTACAATCCGTGAGAGTAAAATTAGATATTAGAAGCTAGTTTGAACTTGATTCTCTTACAGTCTTACATATTGGGCTTGTTAATATTTTGTATATGATTTTTAACAAATATCATGATTTAACACAAATAGTGTGAGAATGAGTGGTTTAGTCATCTAGCGAGAGCAGCATTTAAGATTGAAAAAATGTGACTTGCATGTCAAACTCATTGCACAAAACTATATGTGATTGTCTGCTTGTTGCTAGCGAAAGGTGCTGAGGTGTCGAATTAATTGCTTAAATTGCGTTAAAATTGCAGGGGAAAGATTGGCAGCTGAGAGACTGGCTGCTTCAGGAATAACAGAAAAGGCACACAGAGATGCAACTGAAAATGTGTAGAATGCTTGGAAAATGCAACATTGCATGCTCCTTTTCCAGATATGCATCTCTTTACAAGCTTGTGCACAATTTTATTGATACGTATTTTCAGTTTCAAGAGGATTTTTTTTTTTTTTTTTTGCATATGTTGATTATGATACTCATTATTTCTTTTATTAAAGCGTATTACATGTTTTCTTTTGTTTTGTCCTCGTATTAATTTGGAGCCTTTGCTTTTAGCTTGTGTTTCTCTTCAGACCAAGTTGGATAATGTTTGCCTAGGACATTAGCTCTAACTGGAATTATGTTGCAAACTCCTAACTATTAGTTAAGGACTTATGTTCTCTATGAGGTCATGTGTTTGGTTGTCAATACTTTTCTGATCATTAGTATTGGCAGAACAAATTGTAAAATAACTAATTAAAAATGTAATCAATAATTTTGATAGATATATCAAAAAAGATAATATAAACCACATTTGCCCATGAATTGTTTTAGAAACTCTGATCATGATATATCCAAAAAAATCATATAAAATAATTCAAAATCTCGTAAAAGCTTGCGCTTTATCAAGCACTTTATTACACTGGTGCCCTTTGTCATTTAGAACCGTTCATTCCTGCCACATTCTGCTTATCTGTAAAAGAGAAATCACAACAAACTAATTTGAACTTCAAGTTGAGCTCCATTCTTAAACTTAATACCTTTCAGCATCCCTTTCTATCCATCTATCCGTGTTATTAGAGGCGAGAGGCGCACCGAGGCGCAAAGGGGTCCGTAGTGCCTGAGGCGGCGCGCACCTCTTGAACACGAGGCGCCAAAAATAAAAAATAAATATAAAAAATAATATAAGCTATTTAATTCAAAAAAAGAGGAGAAAAATAAATTAACACAAGCTGAAACAAAGGAAACGCTGAAATTTAATTAGTAAATCAATGAAAAAGAGGAAGAAAACAAAAAAAAAAAAAAGGACTTTCCGATGGTGAGAGGTGGTGCCCGACGGCTAGAAGCGGCGGGCAAAACTGCTGGAGTGCAGAATCTGCTTTCATTTTTCTTTTCTCAAATGAAACCCTAGTTTTCTTTATCTTTGAGTTTTGTAGGTTATTTTCAATGTTAAAGTGTAAGTTGTTATACCAAAGGTTAAAAGTGTATTTCTGAAACATTTTTTTTTTGAGTGGATTTCTAAAACATTAAACTAGCAACTTTGTAAAAAAACACCCCAAAAAAGAATTGTGCAGGAGGCGCCTAGAGCCGCACCGAGGCGCGCCTCCGAACATGCATCGCCTCGGAGTTCCAGAGGCGTTTTCTGTGAGCCTCATGCGAAGCGCGCCTCTAACAACTATGCTATCTATAGATTTGCTTTTGTTTTCCTTCAAAGTATTCTGTGAGTATCATAGGTTAGAGTAGTAGATAATGCAGTTAGATAAATTTCACCTACATGTGATGATTTATTTTAAGGGTAAGTTACAAAAACTACTATCCAGGATCATTCTAATTACAAAGAAATTTAGTTAACTTTCAAAGTTACAAATACCCCCTTGAGATTTATGAAATTGCAGCTTCGCCCATCCTTTTCATCGGGTTGATTGAGTTGTCATGTTGGACCGGACTAGTTTTGACAACCCTTGCCTTGGCGGGGAATTTTAGAACAGGATATAAAAACTTATCAATGAAGTGATAGAATCATAGAAGTAATCCCACCTCACTTTTCCTTGACTTTTGAAGAAATTTTGAGTTATGGAAATTAGATCAATAAATGGATCTACACTATAAATATAAGTTGAAGTTTTCTGACTCACTATTGACGATAATGAAAAAGATAAGATTACAGTACGGTTGCATAACATGTTTGAAGTGACTTCATAGCGCTGCAACAACAACCTAATAAGTAATCTTCCAAACAAGTCCTGGTTGGGTCTGCTTGGATCTGAGACTCGGCCCACTAAGGTTTTTTCAGAACTCGGATGTGATGGGTAGATCCGATAGACTCACTACACATATTTTATAATTTAAAAAATATTAAAAATAATTTATAAAATATATGTTTTGAAAATAAAAATATATAGAATACATTTTTAAATAATTATTAAATTAAAATTTCTGGTCCAGGAATAAAAAATTTGGCCTATAAAAACAATAGTTTGCTGCAATAACTGATGTTAAAACAATTCTTGATTTTGATCTCTCTTTCTAATTTAAATAACTCATATTAAATCTCAGTATAATAAGTAATAACCCCTTTGTATTGAAAACTCCTTTACGTATATTTTCTCTCCTCTAAAAATTTCCGCAAGTGCAAGCTCGGAAAAAATAAAATTTTCTTGTTTTTGTGTTGTTCCATAATAAAATTAAGGTAAAACATTGTACCCTGAGCTTGACAATGTAAATTTACCCTCCCAGTCAAACTTCAAAGTATGTGGATAAAATTATCCTTAATAACAATTAACTTTTAGCATGTTTTAATAATTGTATGTTAATTTTAATTTTATATTATTTATTTAAATTATTTTGATTCTTTGAGTTTAATGTATTTAACTCTTTCAAATAATACGAATAAAAGAAAATAAAAGTATTATCTATTTAGTTATATAAACTTTCATATTAGAAAAATTATGAATAAATATGTATTCTAAAATATAATTTAGTTATATAGTTTTACACTTCTTAATTTATGTATTATTTATTCAATACGATTCGTAGTTCAAAGCATAGCATCAATTAATTGACATCTTTAATAAACAATCGATATTATTAATGAAACAAATTAAAAACACACCCAATTAGTCCTATAAAAATAAGGGATAATTACAAAAGTACCTATGAGATTTGGCCTAATTACAAAAAAAAACTCTAACTTTCAAAATTACAAAAGGTACCCCCGAGGTTTGATTCGGTGTTAAAATTAAGGAGTATATTGTAACATTTTTATAAATATGGGGGGTTTTGAAATAGTTTTTGGTTATGAAGGGGGTAAATGTTAGACAAAATAAAACCTCAAAGGTATTTTTTATAATTTTGAAAGTTAGCCGAGTTTACTTGTAATTCGGTTAAACCTCAAGGGTACTTTTTGTAATTAACCCTAAAAACAATTTAGACAACGATCTTGTTATTTGAGCAAAGAGTTTTAAAAATTTTAATATTACCAAAGAAAATATGTATTATTTATTCTTTCGTAATAAATTGTTACATATAAATTATATTAGAAATATAAATTATTAATAGTTTTTAAAATAATATGTATGTATATTCAAGCATAGAATTATAATAATAGTAATTGTTAAAAATATAAATTTTAGCTTACTGCATTAAAAATTATATAGTCTTTTAATATCAGTAGGGACAATAATATTTTATATATTAACACAATTTCATGAGAGGCATAGATATTTAAATTGAAAGCAATCTTAAAAATTGTTTTTCACCAAACTTCTCTTAGTAGATATCGAAAACCTTCTGCACTTGATAAAATGTCTATTTCCCAAATAGATTTTACTTTCATTATGCACAATTTTAATTTTTTTTTGTTCTTCCATCAACTATTAGTTATGAAGCTCATGCAAACTTAATATTGTCTTAAATCATTTACTTTTTATGTGAATAAAACATTATGGGTTTTTGGCTAAAATTTTACTCTTCCTATTCACAATAAGTGTCTTTTTGACACATAAAAAGTTATTCAAAAAAAATGTCTTTTTGATGTTTTCAATACTATTGAAAATATATTTTTCCTAAATTGCCCTTATATTTATTAGCAACAATGTTTAATTTTGTTTTCTTTCAAAGCAACATTTATTATTAATTAAGGGTGTATTGGGTATTTTATGCATTTCTTAATATGTGTGTTTTTTCCTAAAAAGACACTTATTGTGAATAGGAGGAGTAGTATATTTACTTGGGAAGTGTGTTTATTTATTTTCGATGCTAATAAAACGTGCAAAAGTTTGGCTAAACTTTTAGTACATGTTGGGAAGTGTATTGTTTTTCTTTGTTCTTTTTTAGCTTAGTCTAAAATTTAATAGGAAAAAACAAAAATATGAACAAGTCTGAGAAGTTCAACAATAATTTTATTGGATTTTATGTGAGGAAATAAATTAATAAAGTGGAATAATTATGACTATTTAATAACAAAATTTAGTTTCTATAATTTAGTTGGATTTTTTTAAGTATAAATCTTGAGGGATGGAGCTAAGTGGAAATCGAATTCATGCAACGTTTTTTCCACTATGCTACCAAGTGATTCCTTATAATTTAGTTGGATTATGATTACACTTGTATCTAACTTTGCACCTATGGCAGGAAAATTGTCTCGACCAGATTGGCCTACCCATCCAGCCCGAAGATAGGCTGGGTTGAGAACTTCATTTTTAGAAGTGCGAAGAGGATCGGGTCTACTTGGGGCTTAAATGGCTTGACTAAAAATACACGTGTTGGGCTGACCAAATTATGCCATGGCCCATTGGGCTTGGGTTGAGCTGGATCGTCCTAACTTATTGCCAACTCTATTTGCACCAACCCAATCTTATGGTTTAGAGTGAAAAATAATTACCAAAAACTATAGAAAGATGTAGTAGAAAATATTTCGGGATTGGCTGATTCTCTAGGCCTACCATGTTGTAGGCCCAATTATTAAAACAGGTACTGGGGCCCATGAAAGGTGGAAATACAAGCAGGCTTGCATAACATGTTTTCATTGAATGATAAAAATAAGTACCAATAATAAATGGAAATTAAAAAAAAAAAAAAAAAAAAAAGGATTTTATGAGTGCATGAGTATACCTAGTACCTACTAACTAGAGCTATCAAATGAGAGTACCTAAAATTAAGGGTGCCAATTTGTGTTGTGTTTGGGTTTGCGTCTTTGTGTCGAGACAAAATTTATGTTATTCATGTCAATTTTTTCCTAACCCAATTATTATTTCTTGACCTTAACCGACCAATTTTTATGGTTTTCGAGTCAATCCAAAATGGTCTGCATAAAAATATAATTCATTTATTCGTATTGTATTGTATAAATTAATCTTAATTTGAAAGCTATATTTACATACATTTGATATTCTTTTTTTAAATATATTGCAAAAAGCAACATAATAACATGACAAGTGTGTCAAACTGTTAAATTATGTTACTTCAAGTTAATCCTAACCAAACCTGTTAATTATTTGTGTTATTCGAGTTTGGCACAATCCTGACCTGAACCCACAAAGCCTCAATCATAACCCGCTTATAACGTGTTAGGTTCGTGTCGTGTCAGAAATTGTTACCTAGTTGAAACTTAAGAACATTACTTGTGGTTAAAATTTAGTTTTTAGAAAGAAAAAAACCTTTTACATTCACAATGAATTTGAATTGTTGAATTTATTATTTTTAAAATCAATTATATTGTTAAGTCTTTATTTGATACAATTTTTAGCGTCAGCAGTTGCAGTAAAGAAAACCGAAACTAAACATTCAATGTGTGCACGGTTCGGAGATTCATAAATCTCTAGAAACGGCCCCGAAGTTCGTAGATTTTAAAAATCAATCTCCCCAATCAATCGTAGAGAACAAATCTCCATACCGAACCGTCACGAGAATTCGGTGCGGTTTGGTCTGGATTCGATTCTAATGGGATGGTACGGTGATTGAACCAAAAATTTGTATTTCTCTTTATTTAGCAAAATTTTATTAGCCTTAAATATTTTTATAAGACTAAAAATCGTAAAGTCATATATTCTAAAAATCATCCAAACTTAATAATAATTAAATATTACTAATTAAATGATATAAATTCTTAGAAACTTAATATAATAATTATCTCGAGATAATTCTCTAGGTTAATTAAATATTGGGTGTCACAATATCAAAATATAAATAAGATGAAAATAATATGTATGTATTAAAAAATTCTTAAAAATCGGTTCTATCTTTGGATCTTCTGATTCGGTATGGTTCTCGTACAGTATTTGAGAATCTCGAACCGTACTAAAAATTTTTCGGACGGTTCGGTTCGAAAAGTCAAAAAGTCAACGGATATTTTTGGTTCGGATATTTTTAGTTCGGATGTCGGTTCGATTTCGGTGATCTCCAAGTCTCGTGCACAACCCTAATTCAAATATTGAATCCAACACATATGTATTATATATTTACACGGCCATGACCATCCAATCATTATATTATTTAAAAAAAGTATAAATAACTATGTGATATCACTAACCAAATAAAATCTTATAAGATACATTTGCAGTAGGAATTTCTCCTTTAAAAGTTAAATCAGACATACTTCATAATATATATTTTCACCTGTTAAATCATTTCATTTTTTTTTGGAAACAATAGAATTGAAAATAAACAAGTTCCAAACAAAGTCAAAGAATCCAATCGGATTCAAATTCAAGTCTAATATGATCTTTAAGAGTTTAATTAGTTGGAACTAGAATGAAGTATACAAGGTTAGATTATCGATTCGTTTACGTCCCTAATTATCATAATATATTAATTTTCATCTTTAGGAATAGTTGTTTGGCTTGGACTCAAATTGAACTGAACTTTAGAAATGAGGTGACAGTTCATTTCATCATTTATTAAGATCTGATGTATTTAAATTTATTTAAGTTGCATTTAATTTAAAAGATTTGGATTCGGGTAGAATTTGGGAGAATGGTTTCAAATATCTCCAGTCAAATGAATTAAAAATCCCCACAATATCTCACAAAATAAGAACTGATGGATTTGAAAGTTATTGTATCATGAAAAGTTTGGGATAACTACAAAGAGTACCCACAGGCGTCGACCTAATTACAAAATAAAAACCAGTTAATTTTAAAATTACAAAAAGTACCCATGAGATTTGATTCAATGTTAAGATTAAGGGTAAAATTATATGTCGATCGATGAATCGTCGAAGCGATCCATGAAAATGCCCATCAAAATCATGATTCCCGATGGAGTACCGAGAATGGAACGAGATACTTCCGCATACATCTAAGATTTCAAAAGATCTTAGAGAGATCCGAGAAGATGGTGCGAGTTATGTCAACTTCCATATTCATCTACCAACACAAGTTCATCGGATCCAAAATCGATGGAGATGATGGTGAAATATCGAAAGAAACTCTTGAAATCCTTCATGATAATCAAAAACGAGTCGAATTTGGAGGATGCACTGGACCAAGTTCTTGAGGAAGAAAGAAGCGTGACGATTTGAACGATTGCCTATTTACACCAAAAGGGAAACCAACCGAAGTTGTACTAAAAATGACAAATGATGAAAAGATGATTGCTATCATCAAGGAAAATCTATCACAAACTAAAGGTGATGGATATGGAAAAGATAAATCTTAAAGATCTACATGACCTTGCGAATCCTTCGCGGGATTAGGAATTGTAGATTTAAAGATGAATGCGGGAGATGGATCGACTTTGGTTACTCTTGGCCAACATGGAAGACCACCTCCACCACCACCAAAGAAATCCCAATGTTGAAGAAAGTTCGGGCTCAAATCCTGGATACCAGGATGAAAGAATGCCTCACGTCGGAGATTTTACTACAAGAAGAGATCTATTATAGGAACTCGATAATCCAAAAGGCCAAATTTATATAATACGCCTTATGGAAGATCGCAGCTCGATCCCATACATCCATATGAATTGATGTTAAATGCGGATATCCCCATTTTAAAAATCGAGAAGTCCTTATTGATGAATGGGCGGCACTATGAGGATTGCACTGTACCCTCGATTTTACGAAGGAAGAAGTAATCCTACTCCTTGAGATGAGTCTTGAAAGATCTCAAAGATTGCATGGATATGACCAAGCAAATATGAAAAGCACGGTCACATTGGAGAATCATTGAAAGAAATTGTCGATAATATGGCCAAATTATTCAAAAATTCATTTTATTGTACATGATATTTTGAGGATTAGAAGAAGAAAAAAAAAAAGATACAAACAATCCCTCTATCGCTTTCGAGTTACATGATATTTATCATATTGACGAATATATTAAGTTGTTCACCAGAAAGTACGGATGGAAGTCGAGGTGGGAGACAAAGAAGCTTCACAACTATTCTTTGCGAAGATTCCAGTCCCCGGAGAGAAATGCTTATAAGGGAATACAAGAATGCAAACATTTAGATACGGTGGCTAGAAGAATGTCTTTCCTAAAGGCCAAGTTATCGAATGGTGCTACCAGCAAAGACTGTACAGAATTATAAGAGATTACAAGGAATTAACAAAATAGTTCCTCTATGTTTCATAAATGATGATATCCCAACAAGTTGTGGGGGGTCAACCACGGCATATAAGAAGAAGAAGGAGAGAAGCCATCCATACAATCGTGAAAGTAAAGCGATAATAAGTAGGTCTTCATGGAGACCTAGGAGGTTCTCCGTCAAAACAAAAGGCCCGGTTACAAATCGGGGCAAAAACCAAAGACTGGCGCAGAGTAGAACCTCTTCATCGGCTCAAATCAGGAAGTACAAAAAAACCCAAGGAAGAAGAACTTTCAGCGAGCTCATACTAGAGCCAATGAAAATTTCAAAGATTGTAATTCTTGGACATGCGGAGCAAGAGGGCATTAAACGAGTGAGTCGGTTCGAAGCTACACCGAAATCGAAGAAGCTTCTACTATCAAGATCTTGTATAGGTGTATCAATTTGAGGATATACCTCGGATGAAAGCATATATGAAGAAGATATATGTTCTGACGATGGAAGTGAATCTAGTTCGAGAATCGAAATGAAGAAGAAATTCTTCAACAGACGGCGGTTAGGGAGTGTTTGATAAATGTTTTTGTCATAATTTTGATGATTTTATTTTAAAGTGTTTTTACACCAAAATAATATTTATAAATGTTGTCCAAATACTTTCGATTGTTTTACAATATTTCTACTAATTTTTCGAGTATTTCCCGAAGTTTATTTTCGATAAAAATTGGACAACACTTCCATTTTGCGTTGGATCGGTCGCCCTATACCGGAGATGTGTTTTGAAACGAGAAAAATGCAACGGAAGAAAAAATGGTGAGGTCGATCGATCGACGAGGGCGTCGGCCGGTGGTGGAGTAAGGAGTAAGTGTTTGAACGACCGGAGTTGTTTTTGAGGTAGCTCGACCGGCCGGACACAGGGTCGACGGCCCCGACCCTTCGACCGGCCGCCTGTAAAAATGTTGTTTTATTATCAAACGTCTATTTTGTTAGATAAATATTTTTATCAAGATTTTGATGATTTTGTTTAAATGAGTTTTATACCAAAACAATGTTTATAAATGTTGTCCAAATACTCCAAAAATGATTATAATGTTTTTACTAATTTTTGGAGTATTTCTAGTTTATTATTCGATAAAAATTGGACAATACTTTTGATGATTTTGTGTTAATTGATTTTTACACCAAAACAATATTTTAAATGTTGTCCAAATACGCCCATTGATTTAAAATATTTTTACTAATTTTCTAGAATATTTCTTAAAGTTTACTTTTGACAAAAATCGGATAACATTTCAATTTTGAGGTCGACCGGTCGAACAAGAGGTCGGCCAGACTGAAGAATGCACAAAATGAAGCGAACGTCGGACATAAAAAATGAGGAGGCGGCCAAGTCAAGGGAAGGGCGACCGGCGGACCCTCCGATATGTACCGGATCGCACTAAATTCTTTCCAACGTTCAAAGTTTTCTATAGGGCAATCGGTCGCCTGTAATTTTTTGACAAAAAATTTGTCGTTTGAACTCCATATCAACAAGATTTGCTTTTGATTTTTGTTCAATATTTCTACATCTTGTGATCCTCTTTTTGTAGACAAAAGTGAAGAAGGAGGAGCTATGTCTATGAAGACTCTCCTATAAATAGAGGATGATTTGAAGACACAAGACACAACACACAAGCATACAATACAACAAGAAATCTGCAAAATTCTTCAAGCTTTCATTTTTACATTATTGTTGTAATAGCCTAAGTTCTTGCACTTGCACAACCTCGAGGTCTGTGGCTTTTTGTTCTTAATTACACTTGCACTCAAAGTTTGTATACTTCATTTATTGAGTTCTAATCTTGAATTTTTCTATCATCCAAAATAAGATATCCTTGTTAGTGTTCTTGTGGTAAGAACACACTTGGGTGATCTTAAGTGTTGAAGAGTGTGGTACTCTTCATAGGTGTTGAAGGAAGATTGTGGTAATCTCCTTGAAGGTGTTGTAAGAAGATTGTGGTAATCTTCAAAGGTGGTGTTGTATTAATTATGGTAATTAATAAAATCTTTTTTTTTGAAATCCACTTCGGATATACCGGGGTGGTAGTAGATTAGGCCCTAGGTGGGTTGAACTACTATAAATCATCGAGTGTTGTTTAATTTCCGCATTTACATTCTTGTCAATTACTTGTTCATTCGAAAAAGAGGACGATTTGCGAAAAATCGGCATAATCTATTCACCCTCTAGATTATCGTAGCCACTGACTAACATATTTGTGCGCGACCGTGCGCCCTAATGTTTTGACAATGAAATTCGACCATTGTGCGGCAGACCAACTTTCCTTAAATTGTGGGATTGAATTCTAACTATATTCTTGATTTTAGTTGTATTTGTCTCAGAGATTTTCAATCCCCAAGATGAGCCCATACATGATCTATCATCTCCTATAAATAGAGGAAGATTTGGAGCAACAAGTACAACAATTGAGATACAACACAACAAGATACATTCAAGCAAACACATTGGCTCTTCATTGTTATTATTCTTGTTGTAATTTGCCTAGCTTATCACTTTCACATCTTGAGGTTTAGGCTTATTTCTTGATTACACTTGCACTCAAATTGTATTATTCATTATTGAGTTGTAATCTTGATTTTTGTGGTCATCATTCAATACAAGATATCCTTGTGAGTTTTCTTGTGGTAAGAACACACTTGGATGATCTACGTGATAGGTCTTTAGAAGACTGTGGTGATCTTCTTATTAAAGAGTGTGGTGCTCTTTGAGGTGTTGAAGAATTTGGTGTTCTTCAACGTTGAAGATTGTGATGATCTTCACAAGGTGCCGTTGAAGGAAGATTATGGTAATCTTGAGGAGATTGTGGTAATCTCCAGGTGGTGTTGAAGAAGAGTGTGGTGCTCTACAAGGTGATGTTGTAAGGTGTTGTTGTATTAATTTTGATAGTTACTAAAATCTTTTTCTTTTTTGAAATCCATCCCGTATATACCGGGGTGGTAGAGGATTAGGCCCTAGGTGGGTTGAACCTCTATAAATTGACGCGTGTTGTTTACTTGCCGCACATTCCATTCTTGTCTTGCTTGGTTAATTCGAAAAAGAAGGCATAATCGAGAAAATGGAGATAATCTATTCACCCTCTAGATTATCGTAGCCGCTTGACTTACAAGTGGTATCGAGAGCCAAACTCTTTGGCAAGCTCGTTCCACATCGCGAGTAAAGAGGAACGATCATTGGCTACGAATGAAGTATACCTTACCGGCGCCTCCACCACCAAGCCACCACTATTTAATTCCAAAAATATACATTTTGGAAAGAAAGAATGGAATGCTATATACAAGGTTGCGGGTTCGATATTTGGAACATGGTCATTAATGGAGAATCCATTCCTATGAAAAACACACCTCACACCTCCAAAGCCTTCAAGGAGCTAATGATGAAGAGAAGAAAATCATCTCCTTAAATGGTAAAGCTCTTAATATTTTGTATTGTTCACTTACCATTTTGGAATATGATCATATTGTAGGAATTAAATCGGCACATGAAGTATGGAGAAAATTAGAAGAAGTATATGCAAATGAAATGAGTCACACAAAAGCATCTACTTCTCAAATGGGTACAACTTCAAACCCAACAACATGGGGTGAGCTTCCTACAACTTCCGACGATGATGAAAATGAACATTGTCTTATGGGCTTCAAGAAAACGAGGTAATTTTTAAACCTTCTACTTCCTATGATAATGAATTACATAATGATTATAATGATTTGCAAAAAGATTTTGATGAGCTTCAAAATGAATTCCAAAGCTTACTTGTTAAATACAAAAATTTGAAAAAGGAATTTAATGTTTTGAAAAATGATAAGGATAGTTTATTTGCTTCCTATGAATCACTATCATGTGCTCACACCACCACTCTTGATAAGGTTAGAAACCTTGATAAGGTTAGAAACCTTGAAAAAGAAAATAGTACTCTTGTTGAGAATATTGATTGCATGAAAAATGATTTATTAAAATTCAACTTGAGTACCAATAAAATGTCCAATATTGTTGATGTTCATAGTTGTGATAATTTGAAACTAGAACTTGATCATTAGCCTAATGTTGTCAATCATATGAAAAAGAATCAAGTCTCTATGCATGTTGGTCATTATGCTCCTAGAATTATTACTTGCTTCATTTGTGGTAAAAAGTGGTCATACGGCTAATACTTTTCGGGCTAGAAATAGCTCTAATTATTTTTGGAGACCCAAAAGTCTCAAAGCTAATCCCAAAGGACCCAACACTTGAGGGTACCACAAAACGATATCGTATTAGGTACCCGTGGAATAATAATCAAGGAAAATTTATCTTTGCCAAGAAGACATCAAATGACCGTCTCATTTAATCAAAGGAGAAGACATCACCACAATGAATTTCAAGAGAAAGACATTATCAACAATGGGAAGGACATAATCCTTGAAATAGAGCAATTGGAGAAGCTATCATCTACAAGATGATTTTCAAAGGGGAAGATACCATCAACAATGGGAAAGACACAACCCATGGAAATGGCGTAATTGGTAAACCGTATCTCCCTATTTAAATATGCATTTTATTTTGTTATTATGTATGTTTTATTTGTGCCTAAATTTTGAAAATGAGTTTTCAAATATTTTAAAATTAAGGTTTTCAATATATATTTGTGTTTTTAAAAATTCTTTAAAGAAGACCTTGCATGATGTTTTTAAAACTCTTGTGCATTTATTAAAAATTAATATGTTTTATTATCTCCTATGATTTTTATGGCATAAGTACTTGTGATATATCTTATTGCTTAGTCTACACTTGTATCATTTTGTTTGTGCAAGATTTGTTTAAGAATTGTCTAGGATATATATATCTTCACCAATGGATATTTGTCATAATGTGTCAAGAGGACCTTAAACTGTCGAGGTACGTTCACTCGTATTATTTTTAGAACTCGATGTTCTTTATGTCATAATCATGTCCTTATCTCTCAAACCATTTCATTGCATTTCTTTTAAGTGCCATTAAATGGATTTGCCGATTTTTTTAAAAGGGCACTTTTTGAAATCATGTTTTAAATCGAGTCTCTTAATTTTTATTGGCTTGTAAATATTGGATATATTCCATGTTTGCACATCTGCTCGGTTTTAAAATGTTTGGGGTTCGATTTGCATTTTTGGTCAAAGTTTTTTTCCAGAAAAACTGGTACCCAGAGCAGGTACCGGTCGACCAGGGGGTCGACTGGTCGGCCGCACCGGTCAACACCCTTGTCGACTGGGTGAATACAGACGGACAATGGGCTTTTTAAAAACAGGGGTCTTTCAAATTTTTTTCACAACAAAACTTCGAACCTTAGCGCTCTCTCTCTCTCTCCAAAATTCTCACAAAATCTCTCATTATCTCTCAAATTATTTCAATCTTTGAGTTTATATCACTCATTTCATCTTGTTTTCATGGCACCCCGTCAATTCACCGGACAAAATCCTCAAAAGAGAAGAAGGAAGCATAGGAGAGAATCTTCTTCTAACCCCCAACAAGACGATGTTCCACAAAGAGATAATCGAAACCGGCTTACGGAAGATGAGATTGTTGAATTGAGAGCAGGGATTTCAAAATCGAATATTCATTGGGACTCTAGTAAGTTGTCACTTATTTCGAGCCTCCCTCTAGAGCAAATAGGTTTCGTTTTTTGAATAAACTTGCGGAAGAGCATTATGATAATATTGGATTTAATGACAAGAAAATTGCTTGTACTCGTATGGTTCGATTTTGGCATTTCATGTGAATATTCGATATTAGGGCTTACTTTGAAATTCAAGGTTGGGTATCATTATGGGATAATCCGTGTTTGCACTATGATGATGAGCTTATAAAACTTTTTTATGCAAATATGTGGATCGTTGATGCTACGGAAGATAACCCTTTAGAACTTCATACCTTCGTTAATGGTAGGCATTTTTCTTGGACATTTGCCGACATTTGTGATCATTTCAATGTGCCTAATGATGGAGTTGTTTATGTGGATTGCACTCATTGGAATGATGATCTTTTTGGTGTTTCACTAGATGAAGTGAAAATATTTTTGAGAGTGTTTCCGAAGTAACCTTCTCGGCAATGCCAGAGATTATCGAATTGTGAATATTATATGCTCATATTGTGTATGTGGTAAAGAAGTGAAACTTCCTAGTAATCTCGAGCTTTTTCTCACCTATAAGATTATCCAGGGCGAAAAAGGTCAATTATGCGGCTATATTTGTGTATTGTTTGACCAAGAATCAAGAAGGCTTACTAAGAAGAAATATACATTGGGGAACTTGATTTGTCGACTTCTATACCTGTCGGGCTACCCGGAAAATGAGATGAATACTGAAATTCATCATAATGATTTTGATAATGATAACTTACTACAAATGATAAGAATACGACACACTTTACCACGGGTTCCCACTAAAGCCGCTAGGGGACGTACTCGAAATCCGCGACAACCTCGGGATGACTTCTTTAATGACAATGAAGTTGAAAATATTGTTGGAAGAGGTAATGTAGGGGAACAAGAAGACATGGAAGAAGAGAATATGGGGAATGAAGAAGAACACTATAACGAAGGAGACGATGGAGAAGATGAAAATAAACCGGATGTTGAGAATTTGAGTCTCAAAGAAAGAATGGAAAAAGTGGAAAGAGAAACATTTAGAGATGTTGCATCTCTTAGAAAAGAGCTCCGGGAAGTGAAGGAAGAAAACGCAAAATTGAAGAGCAAAATGGGGAAATTTAAGAAATTCTTCAAGGAGCTTCTCCCTGTGGCTTGCTTCTCCTCGGATGAGGATTGACGTCCCTACCCTGTGTTTTTCATATTATCTTTGCATATTTTACCTTGTCTTTGATGTATTGCATTTTTATGAACTTTCTTGTATAACTATGTGCACTAATGAAGTTTGATTGTTTGTTTTCTTTAAGGGAATGAACTAGCAAGAATGCTAGTAGCATATGATTGCTTGTGGTAATTATTGACTATGGTCTTGATAGAGTATTTGGTGGTAAAAATACTCTTATTTATGGAAAATGGCATTGTTTGATATTTTGGATGAAAGGTATGAAGTACTTGATGGTAAAAGTGTTCTTTGGTGGCATTTGTAATGCCTTGATTTTTTGCTTAGTTGTTTAGATTTATCTCAATTGGGTTGAACCCTTGAGAATATGTTTCTATCTTGATATTGTTGGATAATATTGGTTGAATGATGTTTTGTGCAAATTGGTGATGATATATTGGCTTGGCAAATTTTTCAAAGGGCTACACATCTTCTTTATTACTTGACGCCCGCCAAGTGTTCGATAAAATGTTTCAAAGAAAAATTCATCACCCTCATAATTCTCTCGTTTTAAAAGGCTTCCATATTTATAGAGATCATGTTTTGCCTTTACAAGCTTTTTATAAGTCATTTGTTCAACTCTTCCCCTCACCTTTTGGAATTCTAAGCCTAATGGTAAATAGCTCGATGTATTTGTGCACTTTGATATGATAATATGATGTTTTTATGGTGCTAACATTTTTTGATGATTCCAAAGGGGAGAAACGGGTTGTAAGTGATTAGCTCGTAAAAGCTAAAATAAGCTCGTGAAAGAAGCTATAAGCTATGCTCCTTAAAGCCAAAAGTCATGAAGCATACTTAGTCCATTTGTTGTATTATGGACTTATTTACAAGACTAATGATCTTTTTTTACAGGGAGCTTATAAGCTCGTAATTCTTATGGTTATATTGTAAAAGCTAAAGCTTTTAGCTTTTGAATGGTTGCTATTTATTCATCTTGTTGTGCATGTTGATAGGGAGCTTGTGCTAATATTTTTGAAATACTTTACTCCCTTCCTTATGGAGCTTGTGCTAATATTTTGAAATACTTTACTCCCTTCCTTATGGCTATGTTATTTGGAAATTTGGTCGCTTCAAACGATTAGATATATTTTACCGGAAAATCATTTTTGATTTCAAATTAGACCTCTTAATATTTCTTAAAATTGTTTTGGTTTGTAATCATCAAAAAGGGGGAGATTGTTTGATAAATGTTTTTATCATAATTTTGATGATTTTATTTTAAAGTGATTTTAAACCAAAACAATGTTTATAAATGTTGTCCAAATACTTCTGATTGTTTTAAAATGTTTCTACTAATTTTTTGGAGTATTTCCCGAAGTTTATTTTCGACAAAAATTGGACAACACTTCCATTTCGTGTTGGATCAGTCGCCCTATAGGCCAACCCGTGTCTGGAGATGTGTTTTGAAATAGAAAAACGCAATGGAAGAAAATGGTGAGGTCGACCGACGGCTGGCGTCGGCCGCGCCCGCATCGACCGGTGTCTAGGAGTAAGTGTTTGAAAGAGAACGCACTGGACTTGTTTTTTGAGGTAGCTCGGCCCACTGGCCGGGCACAGTCGACCGGTTGACCCCCAATCGATCGGTCTCCTATGTAAAAATATTGTTTTATTTTCAAACATCTATTTGTGCGTGACCAAGTCGCCTAATATTTTGACAAAGAAAATTCGACCGTTGTGCAAATGAGACCAACTTTCCGTAAATTGTGGGATTAATTTCTAACATCTATATTCTTGATTTTAATTGTATTTTTCTCAGATTTTCAATCCCCAAGAGGAGCCTATACATGATCTATCATCTCCTATAAATAGAGGAAGATTTGGAGCAACAAGTACAACAATTGAGATACAACACAACAAGATACATTCAAGCAAACACATTGGCTCTTCATTGTTATTATTCTTGTTGTAATTTGCCTAGCTCATCACTTTCACATCTTGAGGTTTAGGCTTATTTCTTGATTACACTTGCACTCAAATTGTATTATTCATTATTGAGTTGTAATCTTTATTTTGTGGTCATCATTCAACTCAAAATATCCTTGTGAGTGTTCTTGTGGTAAGAACACACTTGGATGATCTAGGTGATAGGTCTTTAAGATTGTGGTGATCTTCTTATTAAAGAGTGTCTTTCTCTTTGGTGTGTGAAGAATTTGGTGTTCTTCAAGGTTGAAGATTGTGGTGATCTTCACAAGGTGCCATTAAAGGAAGATTGTGGTAATCTTCAAGGAGATTGTGGTAATCTCAAGGTGGTGTTGAAGAAGAGTGTGGTGCTCTTCAAGGTGATGTTGTAAAGTGTTGTTGTATTAATTTTGGTAATTAATAAAATCTTTTTCTTTTTGAAATCCATCCCTGATATACTTGGGGTGGTAGAGATTAGGCCCTAGGTGGGTTGAACCTCTATAAATCGATGTGTGTTGTTTACTTCCCGCACCTTCCATTCTTGTCTTGCTTGGTTAATTCGAAAAAGAGGGTATAATCGAGAAAATGGAGATAATCTATTCACCCTTCCTCTAGATTATCGTAGCCGCTTGGACTTACAGGGGAGGATATGTCGGGATTCCTCTCTCACACTACGGTTTCTCATAAGACGCTTATGAGAATTATGAAGGAAGATCCAAATCTTCAAATTTATGATGGTTTTACAATTGGAGCAATGGAAAAGGCTTTGGATAAGAATGGGTTTCGTAAATAAAAAACACCAAATTATCCACGCAGTAACTACTGGAGAATTTGCCATCCCGATGGAGTTCTCTGCAACCTAATCGAGATGCGGTTGGTTCCTTACAAAGAGAAGTCCGGAGATCAAAAGCACGATCGAAGAGAGAAGTTGCAAACACACTCTCATGGATCCATATCGAGCCATAGGGGTTATTATTAAGGCAACATTCAAAGAAGGAATTGATTCACCACCCAATCTTGCTATTTTTGACAAGTGAATCTCAAATCTTAAGGATTCATGCCTTGAGCGGTCACAAGAAATTTGTATGCGGGAAATTGACATTTAATGTCTATCCTTGAATTGCATACAATCTGGGGATCGAGATTTCAACAGAGCCTTAACCATTCATCAAGACTTCAAAAGAGTCAATTTGATGAAAGAAGAAAATAGGCCTTACTCGATCACATACAAAATTTTCTATGCTCTCTCGAATACACATCATTCAAGTATTCTTAAGAAAGGAATTTATTGAAGTCCCAAGAATCTTTGAGGACTTTGCCAAGGTGGTTCTACCGAACTTATTGGGTCTCCAACTATAAAGGAGATTGATATGTGTTGAGAAATTTATTGTTTAGATTTTGATGAATGTCATGTAAAACTTAGAATAGGAAGTTGGCACCCCATTTTTGTTGTAAACTGCATTGTAACAAATAGAAATTGGTCAAGCTGAGTTAAGTCAGCTATGCGCCTAAACATGCAAGAAGACAACTGGAGACTAGAAGCAAGACTCATTTGCAAGACAATTTGAGTATGGCAAAGAAGAGAAGACGGAACTCGATCAAGGTGCAGCTGAGATGCACTGAGTAAAGTATCGATCAAGTCAACTCAAGATAGCCAAGTCTCAAGTTGAAGTGACAGAAGAGTCATCCATGATTGAAAGCTGACTCTAAGTCACCTGGGGAAAGCAAGGAAATGCAGTCAAGTCGAGATAATCGAAAGAGATCTGTTTTGCACGAAAATCAAGAGAATTACTTAAACAAGTAATACCTCCATGCTACCTTTCTCAAAGTGCTCGATCCCAGAAGCGTGCAAGGGAATAAACCAATGGGAAGCACTACACCGTGTCGAACTCGAAAAGTCAAGAACAATTCATACGAGGAAGCAACTCCAAGGACTACAACAAGACAAGCCAACGACCACAAGTGACTTTAAAAAATAAGCATATCTCTTCAACGGGCGATTTTTGAAAGATCACTATAAAAGGCCGAGGAATGACTGAGAGAAGTGGACCTTGATTACACTCAACCACGAACATTCAAGCTAACATTTGAACTCGTAATCGAAATATTCTCAAAGATCATTCAAGATTAATTCTCAAGCCTACACTACGAAGGAAATCAATCCAACACTCACCTGAAGGAAAGATAACCTCAATCAGTTGAAGATGAAACTTTTGAAGAAAAGGGGTCTACATTCCGCGGAGGATTGTAGGAAGGTTCAAGGTCGAACCGGTCTCGAGTTTTTGGAGGGCTTCGTGATCAAATCCAAAGAGCTTGAGCAAGTGAGTCAGAGTAGCAAGGCAAATGCCTGCAAAGAAGGCGAGTCTCACGAGAAGCCAGTGCGTGACCAAGGCATCTCCAGACTGAGTCCCAAAGGATCAAGTCACCGTGTGTGTGATCAAGACTTGTATCGACGGACTGTTACCACTCGTATCGATCAATACTTAGTGGATTCCTCCAGGAGTTGGAGAAGAGAGGAGTAGAAGAATTACCCCATCTTCGAACCTCTATAAAAACTTATCGTGTCATTTACATTTCAAGATTTTAATTCTTGCACTTTAACCTGTTTAATTCTTTGATAAATTTGCTATCCACTTGATAATTTCTAAGTACTAAAACCAAGGACTAAATCATAACTAAACCAAATTCAAGGGTGTTAAGTCTTCCAATAAAAACAAATCTATTGATTGAGCTAATTCGATCTTAAATTGAGTTATTCTATCAACAAATCGAAATCATTGAGTGACTAACTCTCTCGATTAACTAAATTGGCTATCCACCAAGGACACAAATTGTGTGTAGTATCAACTCGAACTTTAAAAAGGACTAAATCGAAAAGTTTGTAAGGTTTATTCAACCCCCTTCTAAACCTTACACTCACACCCCTTGGGACCTACAATATGCAAATTCAAGATCAAGCAATCTTCAACAAAAGTCAAAGTCTCGAGTTGAACCAAGGAGGATGTCTTTCCAGCAGGACAAAATGATAAGCAGCAGTCGTTGGGAAGAAAAAAGGCCGAGTACAATTCAACGAATCCCAGATGTTTTCAAAACACAAGGAGAGTTGAAATGTCCGAAGGATGGAGAGAAGTTGAAGTAATATTTGACACCACTCAAAAGGATAATATGTTTCCTTGTGATGTACTATATTATCTCCAACAACCTATAGTTGGAAGGTACCAAGGAAACCTAAAGATGGGTTAAATTAAGTCGACTATCACATGAATAGCAGGAAAAATCCTAGAGGAATTGATCTTTGGGTATTGAATTTCTTGAGGATCATAAACCTTGGGAAAGATTACAAGATGAAATGGAGTTCACAGTGGTTGATAAAAGATATAGAATAAGATGACCACTAGTCCATTCTCCATATATATTTCGATTGGAATATTATATGTTGATTACAAGGCCGAGTATTTCACCGCCCATATTGATTCGAGGGCCGGAATATGTACTTTAAAGCCGGATATTTTTCCTAAAGAAATGGTAGAAGATTTACCGACTATTGCGGAAGAGATTTCTCTAAAAGGATTCTTATCCTTAACCGAGAATTAAACAAGCGAAAATCATGATCGGAGGCGCGAGACGATACCCTATGGTACAAAGTGAAGACTCCAACAATCTATTTCCATGATACATGAGCAAATGTTTTGTTAGGAAATAATTTCTTACAAACATTTAAGCGATTTACACAGAAAATGAGACAAGAAGACTTATTTTCACAACATTATGTGATCATAAGATCATTGTCCGAGATCTGCGGGAAGCATTTTTGACGAGAAAAATGCCTATTAATTTCGCAGCAAGCGTGGTGATGAAGCCAAACTTGAAATCCAAAATGGCGGATAAGAAATATTTGGTGATGCATTATTATCCTTTCGACGATATGGTTTGAAGCAAAAAGATATAAAACGATGGGATAATGACTTGTATTCATTCGAATACAAGGAGAAGATCGAGTACCTCCAGGTTATTCTTGAATTGATGATGAGCCTAATGGAGAAACCACAGTGATGTTTCCATAGAAGAACAAATATCACTCGAGGATATCAAGAAGAAGATCCAAATGAATTATAATGAAAATCCTTTGGCATGGTGGGATAAGAACGAGCTCAAAGCTTCCTTAAAAGTTAAACCAGGAAAAGAGTATGGGTTCGTGAGATTCAAACCAATCCTTACGAATCGGAGAATTGTGAGGATATATAGAAGATACTTAAAGAACATCTTGACCTTAAGTTGATTTCACCAGGAGTTTCTCCATACAAAGATCGAGGATTCTTAGTCGAAACCATGGAGAAATCAAAAGAGAAAAGCGAAGACTTGTTATTAATTACAAGGGGATTAATAACATTTTGATGGATACTATATCCCAAGCGAGAGAACATCCGGTTAATCGCATCAAAGGTGCCAAGATATTCTCAAAGTTCGATTGCAAATCGGATTTTACCGCATTAATATGGACGAAGAAAGTAAGAAGTTCACGACTTTCTCCACACCACAATGACATTATATTTGGAACGTGATGCCTATGGGATTGGCTCACGCACCCCCAGATATATCAAAAGAAGATGAATAATCTTTTCAAGGATTATTTTAGTTTCATGTTCGTATACATCGATGATATCTTAATTGCATCAAAGAACATGAAGGCACATCTCAAACATTTAGAAATATTTTTAGATGTTTGTCACAAAGAAGGACTAGTGCTTTATGAGAAGAAGGCGATAATTGCTACAAGACATTGAATTTCTTGGAATTAAAATCGATGAATGCGGAATCATCCTACAAAACCATATTGTAGAAAAGATACAAGGATTTCCGGATCTGTTTGAAACAAGAAGCGAGTTGAGTTTTCTCGAGTTGTTAATTTTCTTTGGAATGTTCATAAACAATCTAGCACATTACGAAGGTGTTTAGCCCATTGCTCAAAAAAAATGCTACATTCAAATGGGAAGATGAACATCAAGAAGGAATAAAGCGACTTAAAAGAAGTTTGCAAAAAGCTTCCAAAACTCGCAATTCTACAAGATGTAGATAAACCGGTTCTATATACGGATGCCGGTGACTATTGGTGGGCGGCAATTCTTACAAAAGCCACACCAAATGCGAAGTGCCATGCGAGATATTGTAGCGCTTTTTATACAAACATGGAAGTACATCGATGGCATATGAACGAAAATAATTCTTTGCGATCAATGAAAGGCTTTGAAAATGGCATTATTTTTCTTGGCTAAAAAGTTTACTTTAAAAATTGATAATTCAAGTGTTAAGGCTTTTACGAAAAATAAAATTGAATTAAAACCAGAAAAGGCTAGAATACTTAGATGGCAAGTGAATGCCAATATTATGATTATGATATTATCATTTTAAAATTTCATGAAAATATTCTTGCAGATTTTCTAACAAGAGATGAAGGGAATTGAAGCGATTCCATCCTCACACCTCAAGACATCTTGGAGACCACTTGAAATGCTACTCCGAGAATTCAATACCCTAGTCATCAATCTTTGATTTGGTAGAAATTACAAAGGAATGATCGGGACAAAGTAATCGATCGAATATGAGCATATGTCCGTCTAACTCTCGCTTGAGAATGGCATTTCAGGGGCCACTCCTCCAGGCCGCTAATAAGCAAAAGGAGTGTTTCGAGCGCGGGGCTCCTAAACCCGTAGTAGGGGATTCAAGTACCGCTAGCACAGGTCCTAAGTTGACAGAAATGTTGGCCCAAGGAAAAGATGACACTCCGGAGTCAAATCCAAGTTATCATGCCAACCCGGTAGCGTCCCAGGGTAAGGGACGAAGAAATCAATCTTAGGCCTATGATGGGAAATTCTAAGATTGATACTAATGAGATTAAAGTTTCTTCTTATTGGCGGGAATACCAATCGGAGAAACAGATCACAAGGCAAGGGATATCCCGAAAGAACAAAGATCGATATTTCTCGAAAATATCCAAGGGTATGGATGCTTCCAAATTCCAACTCACAAGAAGTGAAACGGTGGTATGAGTTTTAGGGCTTTGGCCTTGATCTATAAAACTTCGCCACCTTCCCGAGATTAAGAAATTGGGATCTAGGAAGCGGTTTATGAGTCTTTGGTCAAATACCGATAGCTTGAAACGAGGGGATACCTTGGAACCGTATTTTATAAGTGTAGCTCGAGCACTGCGGAAAAGCGGTCATCAAGCCTTTCATTACATTAAAGCCGACGACCGGAAGAAAGAGAGCCTTCAAAAATAGCAAGGAGGCGAATTCGGAAGGGGTCCAATTAGCCATGACCTTTCTGAAGATCATATCACAACGAGAAGGGGTCCAATTAGCCATGACCTTTACAAAAATATCAAAACTTGCGAAAAAACAAACCTAATACAAAAATGTTAGATAAATGTTTTTATTTTGATTTTGATGATTTCATATAAATGAGTTTTATACCAAAATGATGTTTCCAAATATTGTTCAAATACTTCAAAACATTCTCAATGTATTTACTAAGTTTTTGAAGTACTTCTTGAACTTATTTTTACAAAAATCGGACAACTTCTCTATACTTAGGTCGATCGGTTGTCCCATAGGGCAACCCCTACCCGAAAATTTCACAAAATGGAGTGACATATGGGAGGACGATCGCTTTAGGGTGTGACCGGTGCACGAAATGGGGTATTTTTAATGTCTTTCTTCTGTTTAATGGGGACCCGACCACACACTAGGGCACCGGTCTCACCCTAGGTCAATTGATTGCCCTAGCTTGTCGATCGGTCCACCCCTCACGGCATCATGTGTTAAAATATTCTTCAACGGCTTTTAAATTCGAATTTGTTAGTGTTTTATTAGCAAAAATTATCCGTTCGGAGACAATTCTCGTGAATTTGTGGCTTTCCTTCTAACAACTATTTCTTGGAATTGCTTGATCTTTTTTTTTTAAATTATTTACTTAGGAGGAGCCTAAGCTAGAAAGTACATCTTGGAGCTCTCCTATAAATACATGAAGGCTTGAAGGATCAAAAATAACAAACACAACACAAGCATACAAAACAACAAGAAAAAATCAATAAATTCTTAGTTATTCACTTTCAACATACTTGTTGTAAAAGCTTAAGCTTATCACTTTCACATTTTTCTTATTAGGCTATTCTTTCTTGATTACACTTGCATATTCAAAGTTGTATAGATAATTTGAGTTGTAATCTTGATTGTTTCAAATCATCCAAAACAAGACATAGTTGTTAAGTGTTCTGTGGTAAGAACACACTTGGTTGATTATCGGGTGTTGAAGAGTTTGGTGCTCTTCATTATTGTAAGAAGATTTTGGTGATCTTCATAGGTTGTGTTGTAAGAAGAGTGTGGTACTCGTCAAGGTAAAGGTTGTAATAGTTTGATATCTATTAATAAACTTTTTCTTTTTCAAAATACATTCGCACATATCGAGTGGTAGAACACGTAGCCCTAGGTGGGGTTGAAGCTCTCTAAATCATTATTTGTTGATTTTATTTTTGCATTTCTACTTCTTCATTATCTTCATATTTGAAGAAGAAGGTGTAAATTGGAAAATCGGAAAATCTATTCACCCTCTAGATTTGCGTAGCCACTTGGACTAATAAAAATACCCATAATACCCACAATTAACACAATTAAAATATTCCACACAACGCTATAGAATACAAACATGCACATATACTCAAGATTCACACAACGGAAGAAAACTCTCCCTAAATCAAAGATCCAATAGATAAGTTCAAACCATAACAAGCAAACCAGGTTACTTGATATGAAATTAAAAACTTGTCTAAAAGCAACCCATAATTAAAATTGTTCGATTACATATTCATCTCAACCACCAATGTTGTCACATGTCGACATCACTTCAAACATCATTTAGCATACATAGAAGCAATAGTTTTTGTGCTACTTTTTTTCTCTCCCATTTTGTACAAAAAAGATCGAGCTTAGTATCTCCCCTTCAAATGAGTGTAATACTCAAGTCAAAATAAATTAAAGAGTAAATGAAAGTAAACTTGGTGAAGGTGAAATAAAAAAAAACTAAGGGTTTTGTTTTTAAAAAAAAAATATAAGGGGTGAATCTTTTAATATTGTAAAAACGAACTTGAGCACTATGTTCATCATCCATTTTTAAACAATAATTGATGAGTGTGTATATCTGCATGAGTAAATGTGCGTGACAATTTTTTTTTATTTTTTGTTTTATTTTTTAAGAAAGTAAATATAAAAAGATGAATTGATAAATTTGGTATTTAAAAGTCACAAATCATGCACCAAATCAAAACTTCTCATAGTCATTCCACTAAAATTAAGCACCAAGAAAATAGGAAATGGATTTGGAAAAAAATGCCACTCATATATATCTCCACTTTAAATCGCTTATTGAAACATTTTCACCATTAAATGCATGCTCTAACAATGTCTAAAAACGTAAAAATACAGAAAAATAAAGAAATACAAACACACACACATAAAAGTAAAAATCCCCTAAAACGTTCATAAGAAGTGTTGCCACATTTGGCTAAACACCTCAGTTTTCTTTAAGATCAATATTTTATGTCCATTAATAGATCTAATAATGGTATTTCCTTGAATAAATTCTTAATTTTGCCCAACAATCTTTTTATGTTTTTTATGTTTTTTTTCTTTTCTTTTTCATTTTTTTAAAATATATGTTCACAAAAGCTCTTATTTGTCATGTCATTGTTTCACATGGAACATGATAACAAAAATGTGAAAGATTCCTCAACTACTCTAATGACTTGCAAACAGTGGAACCAAGCTCATATTTATCCAAGTTACAATTTTCGCATGTGGCATAATTAGGTGTGGCCACGGTTCTGGAACTGTCGGTTCCGGTTCCTCATTTTGAAGGAACCAGAACCGGAACCATTGCCTCACGGTTCTAGTTCTAAAATCGAACCGAAGCGGTTCCGATCCGGTTTGGAACCCGATTCTCTACTTCCAATTCCAGTTTAACTTAGAATCGTTTGTTTATCTTTTGATATTTTTTCTTGATTTCTTAAAATAGTTTATCAATTTTAGTTAAAAAATAGGGAAATAAAGAAAAATACTTGGACTTAATATTCAATAAAGTTTTATACATAATATTAATAAAAATATTAAACTATTTATATATACTATTAGAGTATAGAAGAATCAAAGTTCACGTAGTTCACTTATAAGATTTGGTCTAAAACGTGTCTCATGTAATTATGAAAATAAAACATCATAATAAATATTTAACATTTCTTATAGCATGTATTTACCAAAATAAAATTGTTGGTTTTAACTTTAAAAAACGGTTCCATTACGCCCATCACGGTTCCCAAAACGTTCTAATCGACGGTTAAAACACCGGTTCCACGATTTTGAGACCTAGAATCGAATCGAACCGCTTACACGATTCGTTCCGGTTTTGGACCCGTAGACCACGGTTATGGTTTAGGAACTGTTGACCACGGTTCCTGCTTCCTGGTTCCACTTTGTAACTCGGTTTTAGTTCCATTTGGCCACCCTGGCATAATCCCTGGCATAATGATACTTAAGATAAAAGACCCCTCAACTACTTAGTAACAAAGATCAAAGATCTAAAAACGTACACAAAACAAGCTAAATAATTGTACAAGTATATTTGAATTTTCAATCGATTTTGGCCACAAAAATCAAACTCAAGTCCAATGAAAATACTTTCACAAATGGCACACTTAGTATGAAAAACTTGAAGATATTATGCATGAAATGCGGGATGTTTAAATACATAAAAAATACAACAAAATGTACATGTGTTACATGAAATGTTGTAACACCCAATGCAACACACACTCATATCACACACAATTAAAAGCAATGGTGAATATGTCAACAAGTCAAGTTTCTCAATGTCAATATGAAGCATGCAAATTATATCTATTCTCAACTAAGTCCCACATAAAATGATGCATAATATCAATGTGCTTAGAATTAGAATACTAAACCGAAATTCTATAAATGTCAAACGCGCTTAGATTATCACAATACATGATTAAATCGTCAAGAGAAATACCTAATCATCAAAATCATCATAAAAGTGTTGTCCTGCATCAACACAATTAGAAAATAACTTACCAGGTCACAACCAAAACTATGTCATGTGATATGGCACTTCCGCACACTTCGGAAGTTGCCAGGTTTCTAATGTTTCTTCTAAAAAATGATCAAGCCTATACAAGTTTCCTCTTTCTCCACCATCATCTTAAATGGATTTATGGATTTGGAATTTAAATGCTTCTAGGGTTTGGAAGCCTTGCGGTAAAAAAGAGCTTCATCATTTTGAGATTGAAAAGTAAAGTTTTTCCCTTTTTTACACGTCTGATGCTCCATGTGTTGAGCCGAATAACTTGAATATTTGGAGGATACAATTAAGCGCATTGAGTTTGAGAGAGTCAATATGTCCGGTCTCTTCAATGGTGTAAATTTTGACATTGAATTTTCCGGAAGAGACCGCATAACCTTGTATACATGCATTTACGTACTAATAAGATCTTCAACGACTTACTTGAGTATCCATGTAAATTAGAACACCGCAAAAACACACATGATCACACTAAGTATCGTATAGTATAGGCTCTTGATGCCAATTGTTAGAATTTAAGGGGCCGAAATTCTCCTGGATTTATGCGGTGTGTGTCATGCAGTGTTGCCAACACTTAAGGTGATACAACGGAAGACTTTATGGCAAAAACACAAGGTGCAATACAATGAAAGGCCAAATAAAAATATAAGAATGGGATGGTCACAATGTTGAAAGAAAACACACAAATGAGCACAAGATTTAAGTTTTGCACAAATACATAAAAATATACTTATGTGGTACTCTTAAGGCAAAAATCAATGAAGCGTAATGTTGATTACAAACAATGAAGAACAAATCGAAAGCCCTTTATCATACTTGATTTCCAAATAACCTTCTCTTGTAAAAAGTAATGAACAACTTAACCTAACCTAGGTTACACTTGTCGCTCAAAATATCAACAAGAAGAAAAACTCTAAATGAAGGTGTTGCAAAAGGCTGAACACACTAGGCACATTTCCTTAAAACACTCTTATATAAAATAAAAAAAAAAACTTAAACCAACTCTCTTTTTATGGCTTTGTCTCTCAACAATGGATCTGGACACATCAATAATTCAAGAATATGTGATATGGAGAGGAGTTGCAGACTGTGATGTCGATTGTGATGCCAACACTATGTGCAACACCTGTAGAACATTTAAGCACATCCTGTTTTTTGAATTATTTTCTACACTTTCCTTGAAGACTCTCTCTAATTTTTCTCAGGCTCAGGCTCTACGAAATTCCTCAGCCTTTAACCTTCTTAAATAAAGTTCAAAAGTAACTCCAAAACCTGTAAGAAGAAAATGGAAAAACTACAGATCATGGGTTAGTGGGTTAGTTAATTCCTTAAACTAAGCACCACTCATCATAAAATTGCATACCGCTACTTGTAATTTAATAAAGAGATAATTATTATTTGCCACCCCAACTTTACCCCTTTTTACACTTCACAACCTAAACTTTGATTCGTAACACTTTGCACCCTTAACTATGAAAATAGTTACACTTTGCAACCTTTGGACCATTTTACCCCTGGGATTATATTCTTTAATAACAATAGTTCTAGTTATCCTTCAACTCTAATTTGTGGAAAATTACTACATAATAATAAATTTATTGCAATAATCAATAAACATTAAATTTATACTCCATAATCAATTTGATTTTCGGATTTTTAGAAAATAAGAACCTTTATTTTCTCAGTAACTTGTTTTGTTCGTGGCATTGTTACACCTACTTAGATCCATCTCTATTCAGAGGTTTTAAATGGATCATGTCGGGTTTCGACTATAAACTCAACAAGCCATACTTTTATCAAGATCTCATTTCAAGAAATTATCTCAGTATACAAATTAGGTCTTTAGACAAAATGAAAATAGTCCATTACGACCATATCAGCCCAACATGCTTCCGTAAAATTAATAAATCCCTTAAAATTCATACCTCCTTTGACCGAAATAGCACCGGTGAAATGGTTCGCAACACCACCAAATCGGAAAATTATTACCCCAGATCGTTTGACAAACAACTCCTCACTTTCAACCTCACCCTCGGGAAGATGATCCGCAAGTTATCCGACTCATTCAAGAATCGCTCAAAGATGACAAATTGGTTGTCGTTTCCTACTCTAAGTGTATAAGTAATTCTTAAACGGGATGAATTAATAGTACATTATGAACACATGTTGAAGCGAGAAAGCCTCTTTTTATTAACAACTTATAGAAATATTTATTACATTAGTAATCTCCTTTTGGGAGGAAAATACCGGGTTTAGCCTCTCATAGTGAGGCTTGACTCGAAAACACATAAAAATTTGAAAACTAAAACACTCAAATATATTACAAATTTTTCTCTTAGACTTTTATTATAAGAAAACTAAGGAAAATGTTCGATGTCCCCAACTTTCTTCAAATCTCGCATTTTATAGATGTAAGTCCCAGACTTGAAAGGCGGACTCCAAATCTTCGATACTTATGACGTTCTTTGCTTACGTCATATCCTGCATTATTGCCTGCTTGGTTTTCTTTTTCTTCCGCGTGACTCGGCCCATGTGAAAGTTGTCGGGGAATCTTCTAGAAAGTTGGTTTGCGTGGTCCCCGAGGAAAACACGTTTTGTGAGTGCCTTGTCCTCCGTCCAGGTACTGGTCTTGTCGGTCGGGTTTGGGTCGAAAACCTTTCCCAAACTCGGGTTCCTTCGTTCGGGCATGCTTGACAGATCGTCGATCCAACGGCCCATATGCGCCATATTACGCACTTTCCGATAAGTTTCTTTGCTTGCTTCTTGGAATCTTGTTTTCCCGGAGAATTCTTCTTTTGGTCTCGAAGAGTTCCTCTGCAAATCATGTGGTTGATCCGATTATCGAATTCAAAAGGAAAGATCCATTCGCCGAATTTTGGAAGAACTTGAATGGATATTTGACTTTGTCCATTTCGATTAGACAAACCCAAAGACCCCATGCTCGTCTGCAGTAGAAGCTTCGTCTTGAGATAATGCTCCTACTAACACCGGTCCTTCTTCCTTGAAGGCGCCTTAATGTATTTTAAAGCATTTCCATTCGGTCTTCTTAGCTTGATGAAATGAAAAGCTTCATTAAAGCCTTTCTTGGCCTTGGTTCAGAGCCAATGATAAAATACGATTCCAAAATATCTCCTCGGCCAAGTGTGGATTATTGGCCCCGAGTCTCGTAAATCGCTTCCCAATCCATTTTGGT
This sequence comes from Rehmannia glutinosa, assembly GCA_016081115.2. Classification (NCBI taxonomy): domain Eukaryota; kingdom Viridiplantae; phylum Streptophyta; class Magnoliopsida; order Lamiales; family Orobanchaceae; genus Rehmannia; species Rehmannia glutinosa. The sequence continues at coordinate 28,220,089 of CM071936.1, forward strand.
AATTTTAAAATTTCGAATCCTGGTGACACGGTATAGATTGAAGCTAAAGCTCCAAAAGTATACCATTCATGTACTTCATTTGGATGACTTCCTGGTTTCATCCAAACTCGGGATACTTGCTTGAGATATCAACCATTGTTTTCTCAAGGTTAATACCTTGTCTTGTAACTAGTTTCTCCCATTGCCGATATATCTCGCATAGGAGAAATCTTAATCTCGTCGTTTGAACCTTAGATTTGCACATGTCGTGGCCTAAGATTCAACTCTCCCTCTTTTACCCCGAGGTGATGGGTTGACTTGAAGACTCGGGTTGTGACACCGGAGCTTCAACATTCGTTCTGATTTGTACACCCTCGGGATGCATCACCGCAACACTTGTGATTATGGTACTTGAATCCATAACTTCCGGGTTAGAGCCCGTACTCTCTCGACCCCTTTTTGCACCGTAGGAGATGCGGCTGGAAGAGAGGCCGCCTGCGATCTTAAGAACAATTGTCCTTGAGCGAACCGGCATGCTAGTATTTGACTAGAAACGGTTTACTCGTCACTGTTGAAGTCGTCCGGCAAACTTCGCATTGAGACATAACATCCCAAAATCTCGTTCTAGACTCTCCCGGGTTTTCCATGAGATGTCTTACTCGTTTAAGGACCTCGTTAGCAATGCGTCCTTCCATCTCGTGTCAAAAAATCGCAAGAATATTTTCATGAGATTTTATAATGACAATATCATAATCATAATATTGACATTCACTTGCCATCTAAGTGTCGAGCCTTTTCTCGGTTTTGATTCAATTTTGTTTTTTCGTAAAAGCCTTGACACTTGAATTATCAATTTTTAAAGTAACTTTTTAGCCAGTAAAAATAGAGGCCATTTTTTAAAAGCCTTTCTGACTGCAAAGAATTCTTTCTCGTTGATATGCCATCTGTTTGCTTCACTGGGTATGAATAAACCACTGCAATATCTGCATGGCACTTCTTCGTTTGGTGTGACTTTAGTAAGAACTGTTGCCCACCAATCATCACTGGCATCTGTGTAAAGAACCAGTTCATCCTCGTCTTGGGGAATCGCAAGCTTTGGAAGCTTTTTACAAACTTCTTTAAGTTGCTTAATTCCTTCTTGATGTTCATCTTCCCATTTGAATACTGCATCATTTTTAAGTAATGGGCTAAACACCTTCCTATAATATGCTAGATTGTTAATGAACATTCCAACAAAATTAACAACTCCAAGAAAACTCTGAAGCTGCTTCTTGTCTTTTAGTGTATCCGAAATCCTATCTTTTCCACAATATGATTACGTAGAATAATTCCCGGATTCATTGATTTCAATTCAAGGAATTCAATCTGTCTTGTTGCGATTACACGCCTTCTTTTCCGAAAAACACTAATCCTTCTTTGTGACAAACATCCGAAAATATTTCCAAATGTTTGAGATGCTCCTTCATGTTCTTTGATGCGATCGAAATATCGTCGATATACACAAACATGAAAGCTGAAATAATTTTTGAAAAGATTATCCATCTTTCTTTGATATATCCGGGTGCATTAGTTGTTAGATAAATGTTTTTATCAAGATTTTGATGATTATGTTTAAATAAGTTTTATACCAAAACAATGTTAATAAATGTTGTCCAAATACTCCTAAATGATTTAATATATTTTTGCTAATTTTTGGAGTATTTCTTAGAATTTATTTTTCGATAAAAATGGACAATACTTTTGATGGTTTTGTTTAAATTGGTTTTTACACCAAAACTATGTTTATAAATGTTGTCAAAATACTCTCAAGTGATTTAAAATGTTTTTACTAATTTTTTGGAGTATTTCTTGAAGTTTATTTTTGATAAAAATCGGACAACATTTCAATTTGAAGGTCAACCGTGCCCAAAGCATCGATCGATACCTAATGCAAAGAGAATTGAAACAGAACGTTACAACTCTAAAAGCGAAGGGGGGGACCGGTCAGCGGTAAGCCGACGGGCGCACCCTAGTCGGCCAGTCGCACCCGTCGACCGGTCGCACCACTGACGACCTGCACTGGATTGCACTAATTTTTTCAAACGGTCGAAATCCTCAACGGGCAACCGGTCGCCTATGCTATTTTGTGACAAAGAAGTTATCTTTGTTTGAAATTTTTGAATGAAAGATTTACTTTTGATTTTTGTACAATATTTCTACATCTTGTGATCTTCTTTTTGTAGACAAAAGTGAAGATATAGGAGCCTATGTTGGGAGCCTATGTTGGTGAAGACTTCCCTATAAATAGAGGATGAATTGAAGACACAAGATACAACACATACAAGCAAAATACACAACAAGAAATCTGCAAATTGTTCAAGCTTTCATTTTTACATTCTTGTTGTAATAGCCTAAGTACTTTCACTTGCACATCTTTGAGGTCTAGGCTTTCGATTCTTGATTACACTTGCACTCAATCTTTGTATTGGTTTCATAGAGTTGCAATCTTGAATTTTGTCCATCATTCAACACAAGACATCCTTGTGAGTATTCTTGTGGTAAGAATACACTTGGGTGATCTAGGTGATAGGTGTTTGAAGAGTGTGGTACTCTTCAAAGGTGGTGAAGGAAGATTGTGGTAATCTCCTTGAAGGTGTTGTAAGAGGATTGTGGTGATCCTCAAGGTGTTGTATTAATTGTGGTAATTAATAAAAAAAAAATTCTTTTTTGAAATCCATCCTGGAGATCTTTGGGGTGGTAGAGGATTAGGCCTTAGGTGGGTTGAACCTCTATAAATCAACGAGTTTTGTTTAATTTCCGCATTTACATTCTTGTCATTTACTTGTTGATTCGAAAAAGAGGGCGATTTGCGAAAAATCGGCATAATCTATTCACCCTCCTCTAGATTATCGTAGCCACTTGGACTAACATTAGCCAATCCCATAGGCATCATGTTCCAAATATAATGTCCTGCGGTGTAGAAAAGTCAAAACTTCTTACTTTCTTCCTCCATCTTAATCTGGTAGAATCCAGTTTGCAATCGAACTTTGAAAATATCTTGGCACCTTTGATACTGATTAACCGGATGTTCTCTGCTTGGGATGTAGTATCCATCAAATTCCAAAATGTTATTAATTCCTTTGTAATTAATAACAAGTCTTTTCCTCTTTTAATTTCTCCATGGTTTTACGACTAAAAATCACTGGATCGCTATATGGAGAAACTCCTGGTGAAATTAACTTAAGGTCAAAATGTTCCTTAAGTATTTTCTGCATATCCTCACGATCCTCCCGGTTCATAAGGATTGGTTTGAATCTTACGAACTCGTACTCCTTTCCTAGGTTTAACCTTTAAGGATGTTTTGAGCTCATTCTTGTCCCACCATGCCAAAGGATCTTCATTATAATTCCTTTGGATTTTCTTCTTGATATCCTCGAGTGATATTTGTTCTTCAATGGTTCGTGGATTCTCCATTAGGCTCACCATCAATTCAAAGAATAACCTCTGAAGTAACTCGTTATTCTCCTTGCACTCTGAATGAATACAAGTTATTATCCCAAAGCTTCTTATCCTTTCATGAACCGAATTGTCTATGGGATAATAAAGCTTCACCAAATTTCCTTCGATCCGCCATTTTTGGATTTCGGAGTTTGGCTTCATCACCACGCTTGCTGCGAAAATTAATAGGCATTTTTCTGTAAAATGCTTCCCGCAGTCTCTGGACAATGATCTTATGATCACATAAGGTTGTGAAAATAAGTCTTCTTGTCTCGTTCTCTGTGTAAATCACTTGAATTTTTGTAAGAAGTTGTTTCCTAGCAAAACATCTACACTGTATCATGAAAATAGATTGGTGGCGTTTCCACTTTGTACCATCGGGTGCCGCACCTCCGATCATGATTTACTCGCTTGTTTAATTCCTCTATTAAGAATACGAATTCTTTTAGAGAAATCTCTTCCCGATAGGCCGTAAATCTTCCCCATTTCTTTAGGAAAAACATCGGCTTTGCGGTACATATTTCCGGCTCTGAATCAATATTGGCGGCGAAATATTCGGCCTTGTATTGACATATAACATTCCGATTGAAATGTATATGGAGAATGGACTAGTGGTCATCGATTACGTATCTTTTATCGGCCCACTGTGAACTCCATTCCTTCTTGTAATCTTTCCCGAGGTTTATGATCCTCAAGAAATTCAATTCCCAGTATTAATTGCTCTGGGGTCTTCCCTGCTACTCCTGAGATAGTCAGCTCAATTTCACCTATCTTGAGGCTTCCTTGATACCTTCCCACTATAGGTTGTTGGAGATAATCTGAGAACATCACAAGGAAAAATATTATCCTTTTGAGTGATGTCGAATATTACTTCAACCTCTCGCCATCATCTTCGGACATTTCGGCTCTCCTGTTGTTTTGAAAATATCGGGGATGCGCTGAATCGCGTGACTTGGTCTCCTTTCTTCCCAACGCACTGCTACTCGTCATTCTTCCCTGTTGGAAAGACATCCTTCTTGGCTCAACTCTAAGACTTCGACTTAGTTGAAGACTGGTTGATCTTGAATTATCATATCAATCTCTTTTATAGTTGGAGATTCAATGATTTACTGTAGAACCACCCTGGCAAAGTCCTCAAAGATTCTTGGGACTTAAATAAATTTCTTTCTCAAGAATACTTGGAATGATGGGTATTCGAGAGAGCATAGGAAATCTTGTATGTGATCGAGTAAGGCTATTTCCTTCTTTCATCAAATCGATTCTTTTGAAATCTTGATGAAGGGTTAGGACTCTATTAAAATCTCGATCTCCCAAATCGTATGCAATTCTTGGATAGACATTGAATGCACTTCCATCGTCGTAAATAGATCTCTTCTTCATAGATGCTTTCATCGAGGGAATATCCTCAAACCGATACACACATGTATTAAATCACGATAATAGACAACTTCGATTTCTTGTGTGGCCTCGAACCTGCCTCGACTCCTCGTTTTTTATTATGCAGGGCAATCCGTTTGAGATATGCCCTCTTGCTCTGCATGTCCAGCAATTCGATCTTTGAAACTTTCATTTGTTACGGTGAGCACGCCCGAAAGTTCTCCTTCCCGTGTTCTGCTTGGTACTTGCTTGATTAGACCACGATGAAGAGGCTCTACTCCTCGCTTGGTCTTTGGTCTTTGCCCTGTTTTGTAACTTCGGGCTTTTGTTTTGACCAAAACCTTCTAGGTCTCCATGAAGATCTGCTTTTTTCTTTGTGACTTCCTCGGTATGGATGGCTTCGCTCCTTCTTCTTTCTCAGCGCGCCTTGGTTGACCTCCCATAATTGTTGGGATGTCATTATCCACGCAACATAGAGGAATCGCTTTATTAATTCCCCTTAATCTCTTGTAATTCTGTCTGAGTCGCTTGGTAACACCATTCGGATAACTTGGCCTTTAGGAAAGACATTTTTAAGCCCACGCTTTCTTTCGCTTCCTTGTATTCCCGATAAGCATATCTCTCCGAGGACTCGAGAATCTTGGCAAAGAATAGGTGCGACTTCCTTTTCTTCAATCTTGGATTTCCACCCAGATTCGGTGAACAACTTGATATATTCGTCAATATGAGCCAGATATCATATAACTCAAGCTATAGAGGGCTTGTTTATATCTCTTTCTTTTTCATCCTCTAATCCCTCGAAATAACTTGTGCCATAAACTGGATTTTGAATAGTTTGCCATACCATCGACAATTCCTTTAAGTGATTCTCCGATGTGACCAAACTTTTGTACTAGCATCGATCATATCCCAGCAATCTTCACCGATCCTTCAAGACTCATTTCAAGGAGTAAAATGAATGAATCCTTTGTAAGATCGAGGGTTCTGCTTGAAATTCTCATAGTTGAAGCCCATTCATCAATGAGAACTTCTCTATTTTAAAATCGGGATGTCTAGATTTAACATCAACCCATATGGATGTATTGGATCGAGTGCGATCTTCCATAAGGCGTATGATAAACATTCGGCCTTCCGAAAGAGGTTGTCTAGTTCCCAAGAGGTTTCAACCTCCTGTCCCTGAAAGTGGATCACTCCCGGTCGTGAAATCCCCATCGTGTGTCATCCCCTCGTCCCGAGCTCCATGATTCGAACCCGTCTTTCTTGACGTTAGGATTAACTGGTGGTGGTGGTGGAATTGGTCTTCCTGCTGGATCATAGGTGACCAATGTTCCATCTCCTGTGTTCATCTTTAAATCTACAATTCCTAATCCTGCAAAGGATTACGCAAGGTCATGTAGATCTTTAAGATTCATCTTTTCCATATCCATCTTATTTAATTTTTGATGGATTTTCCTTTGATTAGAGCAATGAGTTTCTCCTCATATGTCATTTTTGTATAACTTCGGTTGGTTTCCCTTTTTGGTTTAAATAGGGTACTATCCCGAAATCTATCGCTTCTTTTTTCTAGAAGAACTCGGCTGTCCTCCGGGTTCTTGACTCGTTTTGAATATCATGAAGGAGTTCGAGAGTTTCCTTATGATATTTCACCATCGTCTCCATCTAGTTAAGATCTGATGAACTTGTCTTTGGTAGATGAATATGGCGGTTGCCATAATTCGCATCGTCTTACGACTTCTCTAAGATCTTGAGAGAACTTAGATTTGTCTGGAAGTATCTCGTTCCACTCGGGTACTCCATCGGGAATGATTGTTCGATGGAAATTTTCATGAACCGTTTCTTGAAGGTTCATCAAGTGAACATATAAGTCAGTTAAGCATCCGGAAGGACCAGAATCTGCTATAATACTCTGCTCGCATTTTGCATTGCCTTAAGGTTTCCCCATCGGCTCCTGTCTGTTCTTTTTCTTCATGTTGGTATTCCCAATATGAAACCTGGTCAAGGTGTTCTTGTGCATATATCGTCAATATTTGACGATATGTCCTGTAAGGGGTACATCTCGGACTTGATCAGGATCCATAATCTCGGAGTAATTTCTCCTCACCAATTGTTAATTACATAAATATAATAAATATAACTAAAAGTTCTTAATAAACCTGAAGCTCGATACCATTTTCGAGGGGTCGCAAGACCTTGAGGAGTAAACATAGAAAATGCAATAAAATTTATCGTCCCGGTTGCAAGTGCAACAACTTTAAAGTTCGGAGGGTAAACTGCAAATCAACTTTAATAAAACTAGGGGTAAATCTGAATTTTAACCAAAGTGCAAAATTTTGTAAATTTTAGGTTGCAAATGCATCGTTCAAAGTTCGGGTGGCAAAGTGTAAAACCTCGTATAGTTTGGGGTGTTAACAATCTTTATCCCTTTAATAAAACTACTAAAAACCTATCTTGAACCATATTTACAACATTTGGGAAAAATCTAATCGTGAAAACACATGTTATTTTCGAAAAGGCAAAACCATAATATGAGTTGACTAAATTAGTCAACTTTAACAACACTATTTACATTACATATATTCAACATTAAACTTAATTCAATATAGAATATGTATTTACTATACGGATGATGATGATAATGATGATTTTGCACTTTCATGTTTAGGTGGATGTAATCTTTATGAGATACACATATTGCGGTCATTCCATACATATCATTAGGGACATCTTTGGACACCTTTGACAGATAGACACATATGTATTTATAGCATGCTAAGTAAAGTTAACTATATATCCCAATATATAAATTCAGAGTTGTATTTATCTTAGTAGATTTGGGAGCCACATGATATGGACTCAACATATATAACGATGTTGGGACCACGGTGTATTTCTCAGTTATGGAGGTCTCAGTGTCCTTTGATAAATTACGCCATTATGGAGTTTCACCATCCATAGCAAGTCGTGAGACAATTTGGCATTAGACAACATATTCCCAATGTCCCCTTAGCATCACACACCTCACTTCATGTCATTACTTGCAAGGGCGACTGGATGGGATTGGTCGATGTTTCGGGGTGCATGGGTTTAGTATTGGGCTATGGCACACCAGACCATTGCTGGATGTGATCCTATAGGTAATGGAAAGAGCACAATACGTGGATATCGGACATGGCATAATCATATTACCCGACAACTCATAACTCTCTAAAACTTGCATATGCGTGGAATATCAATCGAGGCGACACTAACGACTCACGATGCCATGTTAATTTACCACTAAATTTACTATTATGCACATTTAAAATATTTCATTATGTATATAATAGTGATACTTGTATGTTACTAGAGTACATTACTTGATCGACTATGGATTACTATTCGAGATGTCAATGCTTATGACTCGTAGTCGGTTGATCACCTTTGGTGTGACTTTATAGAAGAGATAATTAGTGTGCAACGTACCACTGGATACCTCCACTAGAGCCGTTTCCATATACGAGAGGATCCTTTACATGAGAATGATCGGGCACGTAGCAAGCGCCGCACGACCTCTGTTCTGCGCTAGAGCAAGCACCTCCGTTATTTGTGTCTCTTCATACATATATGGCATGTTCCTCCACTTTGATGCATCGGACACCCTATATGCCACAATATGTGGATTATGGCGACTTCATCACACCCTAATTCACATCTTTTACATCATCTCTCAACACAAATATGGGTATGGAAGGTCCATCTAGATATATGTGTTCAAATTTTTAGCAATCCCCTGTTCCATTTCTCGGTGAATTTGAGGGAAATTACATAGATCGGAGCCGAGCTCGTCTGCTTTCGACAATAGGATATTGATTATGCGAGAATACGACCTTGAGGAGGAACAAACGAGAGAAACACCGGTCGGGATGTGGCACTGGTGGATATAAATATTAGGATTGGCTTAGTCGAATTATGTATGTAGTAATATTTTGTTAAGACATTTTAAATTTATGTAATGTCTAATTTACATTTCATAATATGTATTAATCGTTAAATATTATGATTAATATGTGATCAATTAGTTAGTTATAAAAATAATTAAAACCAAAAAATAAATTAAAAAATTAGAATTTGAAATTCAAAATAATATATATTTTTGTTGGGGAAGTGATTCGCCAACAATTTAAAATAAAAAAATGGGTCAAGGCGCAAAGAGGCATTGCGCTGCAATAAAAAAAAAATATTCTTTTGGGCTTATCGTAATCACCAATTGCGCCTCCCATGAGCAAATTTTTAGGCGCGAGTTGGTAATGCGTCACCACTTATATACACAACCCCAAATTTCCACCCTAATTCGACAATTTGATCTCATTTTGCCTCACTTCAGCAATTTACCCAAGCCACACATGCACATTCGTATGGGATATTGATACATACAGCCGCACTATCTTTGTAGTTGCTTTATTGGGTAGTATATTGTGGCAATAAAAGGTCGATGTTCATTAACATAACAAAAATCTTAAAAAAGTGTTTTTCACTTATAAACTAATAAAATATAGTTTATTAAGTTTGTTTGCTAATCAATATGTTTTATTTTTCTGGTTTACAATAATATTTTCTAGTGTAATACAATGAATTGTAAAGTACACGTCAAAAGAGGAAAAAAAATATCAAGATTACAACGAAAACGCCCTATTATAAGTTTCTTAATTTGTAAATTGATGAGGGTAAAATAGTAGTTTTTCTTTTTAATGTTCTATAATTTATTTAATTTTGCCTTTAATTAATTATTAGCCGATAAAAATAATGTTTGACCAAGTCAATAGAAAAGGCTCAAGCAACTCAACTAGTAACATCGAGGCCAGGCACTAGAGGCTCTATTCATTATATTATGCCATTAACGCCCAACTCATTAGACCAGATCCATGTGACCAGTACTTCCAAGTTCAGATAATCTCGCCTAACTATTATTCATTTGTGTACAATTTACTGCTCAATTTTTCTTACGCTCTGGATTGTTCTCCTACATTCTGCTGACTTAAGCACCGGGAGGGCACTCTAGGGGCCCTCTAACCTTATTTGTGTGTCGTGGATTGAATTTAGACCAGAGTCAAATACCTTAGTTTAAATTACCTTAATTCGGAGTGAGTGGTCCAAATTTTTTGCAACATCATAAATAAAGTAAATAATCATGAAAACTTAAATTAGGTAATAATGAATGGTCTTCATATTATATAAAACAACAAACTAAAGATTATTTGTATGAAATAAAATCTTCAAAGAGGATTTTTGTAATTAAAGTTCATAGAGGAATTACATTTCAACTCATTATAATCGTAATATATCATTTATAATTTCGAAATCTTGTTACTATATACAAAACAACATTGAATAATATTTAAAATCTGAATTCAATTTTCGTAACTTTTCAATTTTTCTTTTCAGACTATATAGTTTATTTTTCAATTTAGAAGTCATTCATACGTCATAATTAATGTTTTTAGTAACAAAATCAAATAAATCTTATATCTGCACCATTTGGTTGAGCGTGTGTCACATATGGTTTGCCGAATACGGTTTGTGTAACTGACATGGTTTGCGGGCTCTCGTGTCAAATCGGAGGTTTACTCGAATTTGATCTCATTTTGCCTCACTTGACAATTTACCCAAGCCACACGTGCACATCCGTATGGGATATTGATACATCTGACGCCGCACTATCTTTGTAGTTGCTTTATTGGGTAGTATATTGTGGCAATGAAAGGTCGATGTTCATTAACATAACAAAAATCTTAAGAAAAGTGTTTTTCACTTATAAACTAATAAAATATAGTTTATTAAGTTTGTTTGCTAATCAATATGTTTTATTTTTCTGGTTTACAATAATATTTTCTAGTGTAATACAATGAATTGTAAAGTACACGTCAAAAGAGGAAAAATATCAAGATTACAACGAAAACGCCCTATTATAAGTTTCTTAATTTGTAAATTGATGAGGGTAAAATAGTAGTTTTTCTTTTTAATGTTCTATAATTTATTTAATTTTGCCTTTAATTAATTATTAGCGATAAAAATAATGTTTGACCAAATCAATAGAAAAGGCTCAAGAACTAAACTAGTAACATCGAGTCCAGGCCCTAGAGACTCTATTCATTATATTATGCCATTAACGGCCAACTCATTAGACCGATCCATGTGACCAAGACTTCCAAGTTCGGATAATCTCGACTAACTATTATTCATTTGTGTACAATTTCTTGCTTTCAATTTTCCTTACGCTCTTGATAAGGGTCTTTTTATGCATGTTTTATGTGTATATTTGAGTAGTATTCGAGTTATTTTATTGTTAGTTTTATAAATTTTTGATTGTACATAGTTCATATTACTCCGATGTGCTTTTATTGATGTAGATTGACCATTTGGGGCTAATTTTGGTGAATTTCGGACCATGGATTCATGTCAAAACATACCGGGAGTTTAAGGATGCAAAACGCTCGAAATTCCAAGCCAAACGCGTCATTTCGGGCCTTTTTTAGTCCAACACGGGCGGGGTGTCGGGCAACACGGCCGTGTTCGCGGGAGCTAAAACTCGATTTTTCGCACAAAATGACCTCCCGACACGGCCAGGCCATGTTCCCCAACACGGCCAGTGTGTCGAGAGACACGGCGGCCGTGTTGGGGAGCACGACCATGTTTCCCGAGTCCCTGTGTGATAAAACAAAGCCGCGGCCGGCCGTTCAGGCGATTTCGGCGTGTCCGGGACCTCTTTTTGCAACTTTTCTTTGCGGAATTTGGGAAAACTCACCAACCAACCCATTTTGGCCACTTTTGTACACTTTTAACACCCTATTTTGCTTTGAAACATGTCTCCATGTCCCCTCCTCATCACTTGAATACAAGAATTCACCAACCAACAAGGAAAATGGAGGCAATTGTTTAACAAAAGAAATCTTATCAATGTATTGGTTGCTATAAAAGCGAGGGTTGAAGTTGGGAGAGGCAATTCATTAGATACTCGGAAATATTCATTGTATTCACTTCATTAAGTAGAATTGGGATCAAGAGGTCTTGGAGAAGAAAGCTTGGGGCAATATTGGAGAAGAAGGCTTGGAACAACATCATCAATCAAGGAAGAAGTCCATTAAGATTTTGAGAAAGATAAGTACACCATGTCTACAATACTTAAATCTTCTTGTGTAATTTACTCTTTTGTCAAGATCATGAGTAGCTAAAATCTTAGTGTTTGAGTGTAATGAACTCTATAATGGATTTGTGATTGAGGTTTGTATGTTTTTAATAAAATTATCATGTCTTGTGTGATTCACTTATATCATGCTTATCTCATTTGAGTTAATATTTCCGGTATATTAATTTGATATCTTTTCTTCATCGGGTGTCGAAAGATTTATGGTGAAAAAGAAATTGTATAAGTGAAAAGAGTTGCATGCAATCCTAGATATGGGACGACATAAATCTTACGGATTAGGGTCAAACCTAATATGGGAATTCATAAATCGTTATAATGCAATCTTGGGGTTTTAACTAGAAAGAGATTTGATTAATCAACTTGAGATTAGGAGTTTTTCGCCTTGAGAAAGGGATTAACTTAAATCGGGAATTTCTACGGTCCACATAACATGGGATTTTATTAAAAGAGGTTGGTTTTTGCTTAAGGGCTTACGGTTGTATTTTTAACTTGTCAAATCACAAAAACATTCTAGAGGATTTACATTCAAACACATTTCTATCTCTTGATTTCTTATTTTACAAATCTTCCTTCATTTTTACAATTTATAATTTGTTTTCCTTTTTCATCAAACAAAAACTCAAAATTGTTAGATTAAATAACAAAAAGACGGTAATTATTAGTACTTACAATCCTCGTGGGAATGACACTCGGTACTCAATAATCTATCTTTATAAAACGATAGGTGCACTTGTCATGCGGTTTTAAAGGTAGCTTTTGAGCCATCGGCTCGGATTGTTCTCCCACATTCTCACGACTTAAGCACCGGAGGGCACTCTGGGGGCTCTCTAACCTTATTTGTGTGTCGTGGATTGAATTTAGACCAGTCAAATACCTTAGTTTAAATTACCTTAATTCGGAGTGAGTGGTCCAAATTTTTGCAACATCATAAATAAAGTAAATAATCATGAAAACTTAAATTAGGTAATAATGAATGGTCTTCATATTATATAAAACAACAAACTAAAGATTATTTATATGAAATAAAGTCTTCAAAGAGGATTTTTGTAATTAAAGTTCATAGAGGAATTACATTTCAACTCATTATAATCGTAATATATCATTTATAATTTCAAAATCTTGTTACTATATACAAAAACAACATTGAATAATATTTAAAATCAATTCAATTTTCGTAACTTTTCAATTTTTCTTTTCGAGTTATATAGTTTATTTTTCAATTTAGAAGTCATTCACACGTCATAATTAATGTTTTTTAGTAACAAAATCAAATAAATCCTATATCTGCACCATTTGGTTGAGCGTGTGTCGCATATGGTTTGCTTAGAATACGGTTTGTGAATCGATATGGTTTTGCATTTCTCAAAGTGTCAAGTCCGGAGGTTTCTTTCGGTCTTGTGCACATCCAAAAAGTAGTAAGTGTAATCTCGTAGTAAAAAGTAAAATAAAATATGAGATAAGAAATTAATTATAGATTGATACCATACAACTAAAAGAAATTGTCCATATTGTACAACTCTCTAAAGCACACCTTGCAAAGTGCCAAAATTAACTCCACCCTTCATATGCATAGCATATTCCATCCCCTCCTCCCCCAAAAAAAGAAAAAAAAAAACCAAAACCCCTAACCTCATCAAAATTATTAGAAAAGAAAAAGAAGAAATAAGAAAAAGTAAAATACAAAACACAAAGATAGAAAGAGAAACCCCTCTTTCACTTCTCTCTTCCCCTTTCCTTTTCTTCTTGTCTCTTATCACTTCACTTCACCCCTAACCCCAGATTTTCTCTCTTTCCTCTCGCCCACACCCCACAATACCAAGAAAAGAAAAGGAAAAAAAAAAAAAAACCCACAAAAATTTATTCCCTTCTTCTTCTTCTTCTTCCTTTCTTCAAACCCTAAATTTAAACCAACATAAATTAAGACCCATTGTATAACCTCTATACTGAAGGGTTGTTTTGGATGAGATTAAAAGGAGGCGGCGTAAAGAGGAGAAAGAAACAGTAGCAGGAATAGAGGAAAAAGTAGTATTTGATGCCGCCGGAGCAGTTGCCTTGGGATCGAAGGGATTTTCGTAAGCACGATAGATCCGGGTCCGACCAGCGTTTTTCTGCCGGAGGATTCGGCGGGGGTGAACCACATAGATGGAGGGAGCAGCACAACAACCCCCACGCGCCGCCGGAGCAGTTGCCTTGGGATCGAAGGGATTTTCGGAAGCACGATAGATCCGGGTCCGACCAGCGTTTTTCTGCCGGAGGATTCGGCGGGGGTGAACCACATAGGTGGAAGGAGCAGCACAACAACCCCCACGCGCCGCCGGAGCAGTTGCCTTGGGATCGAAGGGATTTCCGTAAGCACGATAGATCCGGGTCTGGCGGTGGATTCGGCGGGGGTGGACCACATAGATGGCGGGAGCAGCACCAACACCCCCACGCGCCGCTGGAGGACCCGCCGCCTTATCACCAACACCAAAATCGTCGGCAGCAGCAGCGTAGGTATTCGGATTTTCGCTCCTCTCGCCCTATCCCTCTTGGTGAGTATTCAATTTGAGAATTTAATCTAGTTTTTTCTTCTGATTCGCAAAGGGTTGCTCATTCGGGTAAAAAGGCTTTTGGTATTAAAGAATGGGTTCTGGTTCTTACTCCAGATGAATTAGGTTTTCCATTATATTCTTTGAGTATTTTGTGATTAAAAGTAGGTTCTGGGGATTCTCAGGTAATTGAGGGTAATTAGTTCTCTCAGTGAGTAATTTATGGGCAAAAGGAAAGGGTTTTCACCTTGTTAATTTGTGTAATTTCTTGAAATTAAGACGGGCGAACTGGTTTCTGGCATTACTTTTGTTATTTTACTCTGTCTAGGGGTTCTGGTGGATAAGTTTGGAGCAGATCTGTTTTGTTAAAAACAAATAGAGATGGTTTGGCGTGTGGATGGTGTTGTGTAGATCCGTCTCTACTATGCTTTTCTTTTGTGTTTTAAATTATGTAAATTTGGAAAATAAAATTCGAAATTATTTTGAATTTGCCTGGTCTTTGTATGAGATATGTTTTTCTTATGTTGATTCTTTTTCTACCCCATTTTTGGGGGTTTTGCAATGTTTTTGCTGAAGGTCATGGTAAGGAGGGTGCTTGGCCCATGTATCCTGACGAGGCTGGTCATGAATATCCGCCTTTTGGGTCCAGGTACGGTGACAGAAACCTAGAAGATGATAACTTTCGACCTTTTGGGTCCCGCGGCGATGGGAGGTATTTTAGGAGTAGTAGGGAAAATAAAGGATCCTTTAGCCAGAAGGACTGGAGATCTCCCTCTGGGGAACCTGTTGCATCGTCCAGCGGTCCTGGGAGACCCAACACCGAGGCTAATAATCAGAAATCAGTGGAGAATACACAAACAGGCGGATATCCTGACGAGGCTGGTCATGGATATCCGGCTTTTGGGTCGAGGTACGATGACAGAAACCTAGAAGATGATAACTTTCGACCTTTTTGGGTCCCGTGGCGACGGAAGGTATATTAGGAGTAGTAGGGAAAATAGAGGATCCTTTAGCCAGAAGGACTGGAGATCTCCCTCTGGGGAACCTGTTGCATCGTCCAGCGGTCCTGGGAGACCCAACACCGAGGCTAATAATCAGAAATCTGTGGAGAATACCCAAACAGGCGGATCTCCTGATGAGGCTGGTAATGGATATCCGGCTTTTGGGTCGAAAATACGGTGACAGAAACCTAGAAGATGATAACTTTCGACCTATTGGGTCCCGCGGCGACGGAAGGTATTTTAGGAGTAGTAGGGAAAATAGGGGATCCTTTAGCCAGAAGGAATTGAGATCTCCCTCTGGGAACCTGTTGCATCGTCCAGAGGTCCTGTGAGACCCAACACCGATGTTAATAATCCGAAATCTGTAGAGAACACTGAAGCAGGCCATGACAACAGTAGTAAGGGAAACAACTCTGAGAATACCCAAACATGCCATAACAACAGTAGTAAGGTCAACGACTCCGAGGATACACAAACATGCCATAACGACAGTATTAAGGGCAACAACCCCCTCACCCTCTTCCTGATTCCCTATCAGGTCAATTTCTATCTGTTGCGAAAGAGAAGCAAGAGAAGGATGGCAACATTGCTGATGAACCTGCCAACTCAGGTCAGAAATCTGAGAAAGAAAACGTTCTGGGATCGATGGATTGGAAGCTGAAATGGAATCGGTCAGGATTGTCGTCAAGGGGCTCTGGTTTCAGCCGTTCGAGTAGCTCCAAGAGTATGGGGGTGGATCCTATTGACATAGTGGCCGAGGTGCAGCAGAAGAATGCAACGCCAGTTAACTCTCCTGCAGCTGTTTGTGTTGAGCCCGCAGCTCCAGCACCATCTGATGATACCAGTTCCAGGAAGAAGCCGCCTTGGCTGGGGTGAGGGTCTCGCAAAGTATGAAAAGAAGAAAGTCGAAGGTCCTGAAGATGGTCTGACAAAAGATGGAATGGTTAGCAGTGTCAGTACGACAGAAACTATGCAGTTGTCTTCTGTCAGTCTGCTTGATAAGAGTCCAAAAGTTGTAAATCTGTCGGACTGTGCCTCACCTGCTACTCCGTCTTCGGTTGCTTGTAGTTCTTCACCAGGTAATATATCATGTCCATTGCTGAGCACTTTACTTTCCCTTTTCTTGGCTGTTCATTGATTAGCCAATTGTGTCCCTCGACTTCCATAAAAGCCAGCCAACTACATGTGAGGCTTTCATCTATTTATCACATCATTGTCACAATGAACCTGTTTACTTCAGTACTAAGGCCGCTTTCTCCTAGACAACAAGTCAAGTTTAGTGTCTGGCTGTTTTGCGAGAAATAGAACAGAATAAGAAACAGAAACTTTATAATGAATGGATTAAATCGTAGAGATCACTTATCTTTCTAGTAATCCATTGCTCATTTAGATAGTGGGATCACACTTGAGAAAATGGAAGTCCAACTTGCTAGTGCATATGTGCAATTTATAATTGTTCCCTCCAAAGGTGTTCCGTATGTGGAGGATACATTATTGTATGGTTACAGTACAGAGTTGAGAGCTTCTTTTGGCTTATTATTTAAAACTTTTTTATAGCTAAAACTACTTTTCAATTGTAGATGGTTTTTCTTGATGTTGTAGATATTGAATTTATTAAAGGGACCCAAGATCAAGTTCATTCATATTCGAGCTTTTAGCTGGATGACATTATGGATGAAAATCATGTCCCGCTGGCTGCCTGAATATATTAATATCAACAATGTCAATAGGGGTTTTAGTATTGTCTTTTGGATATAGATTGGACTGGCATCCTCTAGAGGCTTATGCATTTCAAACTGCAGAGGAAAACTTTTATCAATAAAAATCAGGTTTTTGTCTGGGACTTTATAAATTTGGCTCTAAGGTTCTAGGTCCCAAGTTCTCCCGAATACGTTTGATTGTATATGGTATCAAATTCAGGAAGATACAAATATAAACATGACTTTTTTAATGGAACTTCTTACTTCCAAGTACTTTGTAGGTTCACATTTATGTATATGTTGTGCATATCTTCGATTTTGGTATATTTTGGAAGTTCTTCATCAGTCATTGTCAAGTAAAACGTGCTTTTTCTTTTTCTTCTGTCAATTGAGGCTTGAGAGAATTTGAGTGTGGTCTGATTTTACCTTACTTAACCGTTTCATGAGTTATTGACTTTCAAACTCAGTCCATTCACCTTTCATCGTGTATACTTGTTGACTGATACAAATAAATTTCTTTCATTTGATTATCGTTGATTTCATTGTGTATATTCGTTGACTGATGCGAAGAACATTATTTTATTTGATGTAGTTGATTTCACGTGTCTGACTTTTTCTGATAGCTTCATTGACACATCAAATTTAGAACCTTCTACAATATAAGCTTGTACCTGATGCCAAATCCTAGAAGTGTTTTTTCTAAAAATGAAAAAAGTAGTTGCACTTTGCAGCCCCCTTTTAAAGTGGCCAGTTTTGTTTTGCTTCAATAGTGTGTTCAAAAGCAAGCTGCCCTTGGTCATTGGTTAATTATGTTTTGCGTTGTTGACCAACTAGTACGGTGTTACTCATCTTAAAATAGCTGTTAACTTTTTCCAAATATTGATAAATTAGATTCCTGCACACATTTTTACCAAAATATAAAATAAAAAAAACTCCTGTAACATAACTATTATGGAATGAAGAACCGTTGACATTTACACCCTGAAGGAAGGGAATTGATTATTTGGAGTGCCATCTCACAAACAAAACATTTCAATTTGATCAGGTGCGTTATGTTGAAGTTCTTTTCCTCTTTGGCCCGAAGATTCCGTATATCTGTGCTTTTGATGAAAAACTTAATATTCTGCTCACATCGACCTTTTCTTGGATTTAGTTCGGAAGTCTAATTAGTTTAATACGAAAAAAGTAAAATAATACATCTTATACTTTCAGTGTCTTTAAGTAGGAGAAGGGTGATTTTGGAAGAAAGGGTTATTATCTTGTCTATTGTGTTATTTCCTAGGCAAAGTCAAATTTGAAAATTTTGCAGGATGGATTAAGTATCTAGCAATTGGAGGCTTATAATGAATTATAATTTTGCTTATAAGGTGCAGGTGTAATTATGTAGAAAACCAATCAACTTCTTTGTTGCCGGGGGGATGTATGTGATCCCTTTCCGGTGTTGCTGTGGGAGTGCCTCATCTTAGCTTCTCATGTACTACTAATAATGGAGATACTGTGTAATAGTGTTCACAGGTTCATAAACCGATATATAATCCGAAATTTGCAAACTTTGGCGGTGGCTAAACTGAATAAAAATTATTTATTTGGTATTTGGTTCTAATTTATAGGGAATTCAGTATTCGGTTTGTTTCAGTTCATTGAACCCTACTAAATGCATATTTTATAATCTTTAATTTTGTCACTTACAAAACATATAATTATAATTTTATTATTTAAACTTCCAATTGTTTTTTAAAGAATTTGGATAACCGAACTACCAAGCCAAAATGTCAAAAATATTAAAAAACATGTAATAACTAAAATCCCTGCGTATATATTGATTATATCTATTCGGGCATATACAAGTCTCTTTCTGGATGTTGATTTTGGAAAATTTGGACTGAGCTTCTCATTAAAAGATGCTATATCTGTTATTTCTTGCTTCATTTATTTAAATTTTCTTGTTGGCTTCTTGTTTCTTGTAATTCTTGCTTCTTATTGGAGGTGGCCAGGTGCTTGTTGTCACTGACCTACTTGTCTGAACTTCAACATGACTTAGTTGTACAAATTGAAAGATTTGGCTATTTCTTGTCTACAATTGTAATCCATTATGTAATGCAAAAACGGTTTGTTATGTGATTTATGTCTACCTGATTGTTACAGAATTGAGATTGATTGCTGGTTGCATCATTGATGAAGTTGCTTGTTTTTCCCTCAAATATTTTTTCTTCTCCTCATTCATACTTTTTAACATTTCAGGTATTGAAGAGAAAGAATCCATCAAGGCAGCAAATATTGATCAGGATACTGCTAATTTAAGCTGTTCACCTAGTATTATGTCCCAGACTCACTGTGAGGGACCAACTTTTAATTTGGAAAACTTGGACCTCTCATCTATTGCCAATTTGAGCTCTTTAATAAATGAAATGATACTATCCAATGATCCAAGTTCTGTGGAAACAGGTTATGTACGAACCACCTCGATGAATAAGTTGTTGGTATGGAAAGTTGACATGTTAAAAGCACTTGAAGTGACTGAATCTGAGATAGATTCGCTTGAGACTGAACTCAAGTCACTGATAGCTGAACCTAGAAGTTGCTGTCCTCATCCAGCTGCTTCCAGCTTGCTCCCAGAAGAGTGCCATTCTAAACCTTGTGAGCAAGTTACTGCCTGCAGTACTGTTAGACCTGCTCCTTTGCAGGTGGTTGCATCTGGAGACATGATTGTTGAAATGCCAGCTGTTCATGAAGACAGGCATGGGCCATTGAAAGATGAAGATATTGATAGTCCTGGCAGCGCTACGTCTAAATTAGTTGAGGCGCTGCCTTCTGGGGAAGGCGCCTTTCTTTCTGAAACACCAGAATGTGTTGAAGGTTTTGTGAATTTGGGCTCGAACGATTCCAGTAATTCAGGGAGTTCAGAAAATGGTTCGAGTGATGAGGATAAAACTTGTCTTGTTGATGATCGTAAACATAGTGTAATTAATTGTCAAAATCTTGACAGTGGTGGCAATATGCATTTTAATGTAGATAATATCTATGAGTCTATATTGGCTTCCAATAAAGATTCTGCGAACAGAGCTCTGGAGGAGTTGAATAAATTATTGCCTGCCCGACAGTGTTCTGATACATTGGCTGCATCCAGTGTCTCTTCTCTGCAAAGGGATTCCTCGGTCATTAAGGAGAGGTTTCTAACGAGGAAGCGGTTCCTCTTGTTGAAGGAGAAGGTTATTACCCTGAAGTTTAAGGTATTTCAGCATTTCTGGAGGGAAGGTCGCATAGTTTCTATAAGTAAACTTCGTGGGAAGTATCACAAGAAGCTGGATCTATGTCGGACTGGGTATAAGAAAAACCGTTCGTCAGTCGCTCTAGAATATCTTATTCTGGTAAGCAATTAATTGCTTTATATCTTCTCCTGTGCTTTTTCTTTCTTTTTTTCTCCTCTCTTTCTTGTGATGATTCGCACTTTCATTTTCTTGGCAACGGTAATGATGTATACCTGCCGTACGTGCTCGACCAAACTACAAAATCTGGTGAGGATCTGGTCAAGTAAAGGAAAAAAACCAAAGAGAGTGATTATTGAAAGTGTAAATCCTGAAAAATGATGAAGGTTTAGTTTCAATAGATGTCTCCATAGATGGGTAGGGGTGAACTAAATTTCTGTTTGGCTTGTGTGGGTTATAATTCGAGTCTATTATATTTAATATAATATCATCTTCTAGTAAAGCAAACTGAGACTGGATGCTCGGGATGGTTGTTTCTTGCTAGAGTTCATATAATCCAAGCCCCACACTAAGGAGGTTTTTTACAGCATCCCTCACTCTATAGCTTCTTGTACTTCAAAGATTTTATTATCAGGAGCATGCTGATCATTTTTGGTTTGGTTCGAGGCTTTTCACCAATTCTTTGGCGGTTCTTATTTGAAATTGATATATCTTCTGTGGTGTCATACAATGGAAAGAAGTTGCCCGTTTATTGCTGTAATCTGTTAGGGTTAATGTTTGTTAATTTCTTCTAATGAAGATTATGTGCTGATGAAAAACTAGCCTTAAAAAATTATGGTTTTGACTGTGAGTGGTGATATAAAAAATGGATTACCTAAGAATCGTTTTGACTTGAGATATCTGATTTATTTCTTTTTATTATCTTTAAGAATCTTATTATAGTCCTATTTTTATTACATGTCATTTGCATTTCTTAGCATACTTCTAAAGCCTATTTTCGTATATATATTTCCAGATTTAGTAAAAGCTAATGCTGAACGTGCACTCTTATAGTCTGTCGAATTCAGTGTGGGTTTTGGCCATCCATTAGGTTCTTTTACCAATAAAAATGTTGAGAATCCCGTCTTTTAAGAGTAAACAGAACTTCTCAATAAGTGTCAAGCAGATTTTGAAGTAGCCTATAATTTATTTGGGTCCATGTTCTTGGTTGTTGCCTTTGGTCTTCCCTTTTCCTTCATACTGGTTTCTCTTTGAAGAGGCTGTACTAGTTATCTCAGCGCTTACTATTGTTGGTTTGGAGGCTTGTCTAGGATGTTGTCTTTAGTGATTGTTGGGTTAAACCTTGTTTTCTCAATTTCTACATTGTTTGGAGATCTATCATCTAGTTTGGGTGGTAATTAGGAAAGGCTCAATCCCGATTTGGTTGAAAAAATAGGACCCGTTAAACTTGCTTCTAGTTCAGTACACCATATATTCAACTTTATCTGAAGAAGGCCTCTTAATTGTGAAGAAAAAGGAGGGTTTACAAGTAACTGTAGACCTCACTATTCTTATTGGGACACCCATCCATATCTATCAAGACCTAAAGGACAAGAAGTTGGGATGTTGAATTCTGTGTAACATATTATTACAATGAAGGGGCCACCTCAGGGTATCATCTCATAAGCCCTTCTATCATTTTTCCCATTTTAGAGTATTAGACAGCATATGTTTTGTCATATTATCTGCATATTGACAACCTTGTTTTCATTTTACCAATGAAAGAACTTATTTGATTAGTTGTATAGTGGATTTTCCACAAACAGATTGAAATGGGTTTAGTTTCTGGTAATATTTGCTTTCCTTGATTAGGTGACTTGCATGCTGCCAATCTTGTTTCCATGCTGCCAATCAAGGACTTGTTAAAATTAGTTTCTAAAGTAGGTTTCGGACAAGCTAGATTTAGTCGGATCAGTTTCAGATGTATACTGTTTTTATTGTTCGAATAGGTAAAGTTGTTCCACTGATCATGTTCTTGTAAGTTATCCTACATAAAGGTTTGGAGTGATTCCTTTCTCTGCCATTTGTTACAATTTTGACAATGATATCCTCAAGTATTTTTGTACTTATGGTGGTCATTGCTAGAATCAAAATTTGAAATTAGTTTCTTTTGGACCAGTGTTTCCTGATATTCCACGAATTCTCTCTTACCATGTTGCAGCTGGGAGCCCTCGGAAAGTGCATGCTGAAGAAGTAATTGAGTTCGTTAATGGGTTGCTTACAGAGTCACCATTCAAGCCCTGTAGGAGTACTTTGAAGATGCCGGCTTTAATTTTGGACAAGGAGATAAAGATGTCAAGGTTTATCTCAAATAATGCTCTGGTGTTAGATCCTTGTGCTGTTGAAAAGGAAAGGTCCATGATCAATCCCTGGACGGCTGAAGAGAGGGAAATATTCATTGATAAGCTTGCTATTTTCGAAAAATTTCAGCAAGATTGCATCTTTTCTGGACCATAAAACAATAGCAGATTGCATTGAGTTTTACTACAAGAATCACAAATCAGAAAGTTTTGGGAGAGCTAGAAAGGAGCCCGGTGTTACTAAGCAAATAAAATCTCAGTCAACCACATACTTGGTTGCAAACGGGAAAAGATGGAATCGTGAGGCGAATGCTGCTTCGCTTGATATACTTGGTGAAGCTTCATTAATTGCGGCTAATGCCAATGATGGCACAGAAACTCAGCGAAAATGCACATCGAGGATCTTTTTGGGTGCATCTACTTCTCACAAAGTGCCTAGGGGTGATAATGGTCAATTGGAGAGATCAAACAGTCTTGATATGTATAGTAATGAAACTGTAGCTGCTGATGTGTTGGCTGGCATTTGTGGTTCCCTATCCACTGAAGCTATGAGTTCTAGCATCACGAGTTCGGTTGACCCTGCCGATGGGTATCAGGATTGGAAGTGTCAGAGGGTCAGTTCTTGCGTAAAGCGGCCCTTGACCCCAGATGTTACACAGAATGTTGATGATGAGTGCTCAGACGAGAGCTGTGGGGAGATGGATCCTACTGATTGGAGCGACGAGGAGAAGTCCATCTTTGTTCAGGCTGTGTCATCTTATGGCAAGGATTTTGTAATGATTTCACAATGTCTCAGAACAAGATCCATGGAGCAGTGCAAGATATTCTATAGCAAAGCTCGGAAGTGTCTAGGGTTGGATCAGATTCTGCCTGGAGCTTGCAATGCTGTCTCTGGTGATGTTAATGGAGGTGGTAGTGACACTGAAGATGCTTGTGTTGTGCAGACTGGAGATGTTGTTTGTAATGCCGATTTAGAATGTAAGATGGAAGAGGATCGTCCCCCCTGAGATTAAGTGCAGTCATGAATCTGATATAGTTGGAACAATTAATTTGAAGCCTGATGTTAAGATATGTGGAGAAAATAGCCGACCTCTTGATTCTATGGCTGCTGAACCTGTCTCAAAGAATTCGTCAATGGGTGATACTCAGGTGGATGAAAAGCCAGTTATGGGCTTCAATGTGGACAGCAGAGAACTGAGTGGTGCAAATGGCGCATGTACTTCTGAGCACGATGTTAGACCCTCGGTTGTGTCCACGAATGTTGAATCTGTACGAGTTGAAGAAGGAGATGACCATGGTCGGTCTAATGGATTGAGTGATTCTGATAACAAGGCGTTGGTTGAGGTCTCTAATGGGCATCATGGGGAAGATAATGAAGGAGAAGGGCTTATCTTACCTGAAGATAATTCGGACAATAAGAAAGTCGAAGACGGGGGTGCAAATAATAGTGAAGCAACTGTCATAAGGTGTACATCAAGTGAGATGAAAGCCGAACCGTCCGGAAATGTCTCTCATCCTTGTGTTGATTCACGTTCGTCAATACAAAAGGAATCTGGATGCCAAAAACTCCCGTTGCAGCAGAATGGTCACTTTGTGTCCGTGGAGTCATCGACCTTGTTTTCTGTTCCCATTAAGTATCAAAGACACTCAGTACTGATGCTCAATCGGATGCTGGTGCTAATGGGATTAGTGAAAAGCATTCTCAGAAAGTCGTTAGAACAGGTGATTGCCAGCAGCATCTTTCAGGTTACTCACTGTCAGATTCAGTTGAACCTTCCCAGATTCTCCGGGGATACCCTGTTTCGGTGCAAACTGTGAAGGAGATAAATGGGGATGTTAATTGCGTGAGACATGTTCCACTTCAAAATGTTGTCCCCAAACGGGATGGAAAACTGCATTCAGATCGGCATACAGAGTTGTCCCTTCGAAAGTGTACTACTGGTTCGAGACATCAGAGTGAAGTTGTATCGTTTTCATCCCAAGAACACAGTAGAACCCAATCAGGTTGCTCGCCTGATGTGGATAAGCCGCCTTCTAGGAATGGTGACGTGAAGTTGTTTGGTAAAATCTTAATATCATCCCAAGAGAGAACCAATTCGTGCGCACAAGGAAATGGTGATGAAAATGGCCAGCACCATAAAGCGGGTCGCCAGTCGCTGAACCTGCAGTTCAGTGGCGATCAGAAGGTTAATTTAGATTCTTTTCAGTCAAAGGTCGATTGCAATAACTATCTTCCCTCCGAGAATATTCCTTTTAAGAGTTATAGTTGTTGGGATGAAAACAGGACACAGGCAGCTATTTTCCCTCCTTTGCCTGATTCTACTCTCTTGTTGGCCAAATATCCTGCTGCATTTAGTAATCATTCTACACCTACAGTGAAATTGGAGCAAACACCACTAAACGGAGTCATTAGGACCAACAATGACCATCCGTTCAACGGTGTCTCTGTTTTCCCGAGCAGAGAGATGAGTAGCACCAACAACGGCATAGCAGATTACCAGTTGTTAATAAATCGAGAGTTGCAGCCTTTTACCGTAGATATGAAGCAATCACAGGAGGTGTTATTCTCCGATATGCAAAGAAGAAACGGGTTTGGTGTAGTGCAGGGAATGCAACAGCAAACACGAGCAATGGTCGGAATTGATGTGGTTGGAAGAGGAGGGGTTCTCGTTGGGGCCCAGTGCTCTGGTGTTTCAGATCCTGTCACGGCTATCAAAATGCACTATGCGAAAGCGCAGAATATTAGTTTGCAGGCTGGGAATATAATTAGAGAGGATGATAAATGGAGAAGTAATGGGGATGCAGGCAGGTAGAAGAAACTTGGGAGATGGGCTTTTTAGCAGAGGCCGTCTGTTCGTGGCAAGTTAACTCTTATTCTTGTCGCGTTTGTATAATATATTTTTTTTTTTTGGTTTTTTCGACTCAGCAAGATAGGGCAGTGGACAGAATTCTAAATTCCATCTTTTTTGGTCAGAAGATTTCTTTCTAGATCTTGTAATATTGCAGGAGCTTTTGTATTTGTTGTATTTGATCTAAATACAGAAAAAGAATCTCTCAACAGATTTGGAGGAGAAAAGTGGAATTATTGTTCCGGAAATATTTATGTTCCTTCGTCTCCATCATCAGTTAGCCCGTCTCGAAGAGCTGCTTCATAACGGTATGAAGTTTTGATTATTTAATTAGGAGTTCTTTTTCCGTTTCTTTTTCGGTTTGTTTCTCTTTTGCAGGGTTAATTTTACTTAAATGCATGAATGGCAGTGAAGTGAAGTTTTTAGCTTCATGAGAGCCATATAAATCATTTCTAACTCTTATGATGGATGTTCCATCAAAGAATCTTTGTAATTATTGTTAAAAAAATTTGGCTTCATAATTTTGTCTGTTAAAAAAGTTTGTGCTGGTGTGCTTCAGGATTGGATTTAGACAGTGTCTGGAAAAACTGAAACAAAGAGAGGAACAAAGTGAGTTGTAGACATATGGCTGGGCACAACTACTTTTGTCATGTGTTGTAGACTTTTAGTGTTGGTGAGTTCAAGAAGGTTGGAGGTGCTTCTGACTTTTGTGTTGCTCTACTTAAAAATATTAAAAAGCAAGGAAAAATCGAAGCTAGTTTTTAATACAAAACTCAATTTTTTTGACTTTATTCTCTTTTGTCAGTATAGGTTTCCAAATATCTTCCATTTTTAGTTATTTCTCTGTAGTTTTTCACTTTTTAGAAAAGCATTAATTCCCCCAAAGAGTGCCCAGCCCTCCTAACTGATCAAGAGGGTTTTTGAATTGGGCATTCTTTAAAAAAGGTTGTCCTTGAAAATAAGGTGCTGGAAATATTGGATAAGATCAAATTGTGTAGCTATGGAAATATATGATATTTTGCATGAATTAAATGGTATTTTCTATGAATTAAACGGTAATTCATAAATTAATTCAATATTTTTGCGTGACATTTTTCAGGAACCGTAAAATTAAATGAAGAATTCGTCATAAAAATTAGGTATTGTAAATTTATAAAAGTTTTTTTTTTTCAAAAAACGAAATCTTTGGAATATAAGTTAGAATACTCATATTTTTTGCCTCAAAATATCTTACTTTAGAGAATTTTATATAATAATTTTTCTCTATAAAATTGACAGAACATTAAAGATTACATTATATCATTTTATATGTGGTGAGTGGCAGACAGATAGGGTTACTGGGGTTGGGGGTGGTTGTAGTTTGGTGGGGACAACAAAGCGTGACTGCCTTTTATTAATGTTTTTCTAAAGGATGATTGCCGAGTGGAATGGGACTCTCATGGGTCAACTCAACCACTTCATGCACAGCTATTAATTGCTCATTAAATATCTCCCTATCTTACCATCCTTTTCCATAAGAAAAAGTCAAAAATGTTGGCTCAAAGTTACCTATAAAACAAGTGTTAAATAATTTTTCCACAGGAAATTAGGCATATCACAAAATAGTTTATCCAAAAACACACACACACACACGCAAAGAGAAGAAAGAAAGAATTACAATTCTCAAAAAGATTCTTAAACTATGTTTATGCTGTGAACAATGGAAACGCCAGCCAGCCGCTGTTCTCACAAAACCTTCTTTGCTTTGGATTCTTCTACCGTTTGTAGAATAAGTGGGAGAGGTGCACTGATTTCATATATCTGCAAAATGAACAGATTTCTTAAATATATGCACAAATTTTAATTCAGATGATCTTCACTTTTTAGTTTCAATTGGTTCATTGCATGCTAAAAAGCGCTAGGCGCTAGGAAAGCGACATACTAGGGCCAAGCGCCTAGGCGGAGCCTATGCGGGTTAGGTGGGGCCTAATCGGAAGAAAAATGTAGACATATAGATGAAGACTAGCGCCTAAGTCGGGACTAATTGAGACTCAGGATTTTTAGAACAGTGCTATAAAGAACAGACACATACAGAGATCCAGAGTGAACAAATTACTCTATAGCTCAACATACATCTCATTTAAGTCAGCAGCTGTCCAAAGTCCTAAAGTAGTACATATAAATATATAGGTTATTTTCTAACCCTTTGTTGATATCTTAACCATGTTCACGAGTAACAGCTTTATCACCCTATATACACCATAGCGGCCAGAGAACATCTTCAAAATGTCATAGTAGTATGTGACAAAGATTTCGATTGTACTATCTAATTCTCCTAAATTATTGAAAATCATGATTTTATTGGGAAAAAAAGAAATATTAATGACCTACGTTATAAATAAAGCTTACTCGAGTTACTTATATTATACAAAGAGAAAATATTGAAGAAAAACAACACCATAAAAAGAAACAAATTAAACTGTTTAGAGTATGTGTTTCATGTGTTTTAGCATGCAATTAACCAATTGCAATTGAAATACAAATCTAGAAGTTTCATCGAACTTGGCAGAATGCAATGAACCATTTGCAATTGAAATACAAATGTACAACTTGTTATGAGAAACTCAGCACGCTCTCATCCAGCTCAAGGTTTAAACATGAAAAGAATAAATAAAAAAAAGTATATGCCAATGATTATATCAAATTTTAGAAAGCATGAAGATGCACAAATGTATTTATACACCTACCTCATTCGACAGAGGATGGGAGAAAACTACATGATGTGCATGCAAATGGTATCCACAGTCTCCAGGAACAGGTTTTTCAGGCCTTTCGTACCCTCTGAAACCAAAGGAAAGAATCATTATTCTGCACATAGCTGCCTCATGAAAATAAAAACTACAGCAATTAAAATAGAAATTGAACATCAGTAAAAGCTGTGAGCAATAATTCCTATATAAAGATACCAGACTCACTATGCCAAGAATTAAGAAATTGACGGAGAAACTGAGGCTACAAAACATATTTCATTTTACAGTTAGTTTAAGAAACTAAAAGAAAAATAAGATCGACTTTTGGTGATGTCCTGAAATATATTTCTAATTATACAAGTTACAGTGGAGAAAAGATTTAGTAAAAACGCAGAGGATTAAAGAGATTGCAGTTTTATTCTATGACAGATGTCAGCCATTTGAGACTTATATTACCTCTGGAACTCATTCTAAACTTTTGGATTTGAGATGCGAAAATCCACATAAAATTATTCTTAATGATGAAAATTAGCTAATAATTTCTCAGTTAGTGGCAGTTATAAGAGAATGACAACATTATAGGGACATCACGAGCAAAAGATTTGATGTAGGATGTTCTTCAGAACTACTAAATTTATCAGAGTGCCCCTGAGGTTTAGCCAAATTACAAAAGGACAGTTATCTTTTAAAATAACAAATACCCCCTGACATTTGTTGTTAGCTTACAAAATTACCCCCTCAAGAGGAGGTATTTGTTAGGTAACACCAACCTCAAGGGGATATTTGTTACATCGAAAGATAACCTTATAACTGGATGCTCTCATGTCTGACACCCAGTAATGTCATGGTTTAGCATCTTGAACAACTCGATAGTATCTCGCAATCGGTGTATGCCCATCTAAATATGGTGATACTCAGTCTCAGCAAGCGTTTCATAGAGTTTTTGCTGCCTTTATCCATAGCTTCATAGGTATGATGTAAATTTTCAACCTTTTCGACCTAACTCACCTACAGATGCTCCATTGGACTGCATGACCCTATTTCCCAGCGTTGTAATAGATCAAAGGGATTGTGTGGTATTTGGCAGTGCCAAAACTAAGCTTCCCATGGGAATTCAAGCTAATGCTGGGTCAGCAGAGTAGTTTATATAGCACATTATGTGTGTACTAAAATGCATTATTCTGTTAGGATCCTCATTGGTTTGCTTTAACATCCTTGCATGCTCTTCACAATTAACCTTAAGATAGGAGTTACAACCTTCTCTGATTGTCCATTATTTTCCCATCATTGCTTCCAGTCACTCAAAAATTGGTTGTCAGTTAGAAGAAATAATTTTATCAAGAAAATCCCACCTATTTATGAGCCCTGAGTGGAAGAAAAATCAGGCATCCCTTCTCATGCCCGACAAAATAATAATCTTCCAATGCTCTCATTCTCATAGCTTTTCAAGCTTTAGGTAAGCAGATCTAATATCAACGTCACGATTCAGTATATATAAAGAAATGATCACAAAGCGCTATGTGACTCAGGGATAATGAAGCACCGGATCTCTATCACACTCAGTCGCTATCTTGTGATCCCTAAAAGAAAACCGTGCCTCTTGACAGGAATATATCTGAAGTTCCAGTTAAATGTTAATTTGATAGGGAAAAAAAAAACTTATATCACAGGTTACAAATATAGTAATTTATATCCTGACATTGAACCAAAAATGTGCTCATCAATCTAAATCTTTATGCAAGAAACAAACAAAGGTTCCACACACAAAACTAACTAGTTCATTTGATTGGGTTTTTCATGTTATATCAATTGAGTGGATGTTACGGTAATTTGAGGCCTATTGACAACTCAATTTGAAGGTTACATATATTTGTCTTTTGATAGACACATAAGGACCATTGTGACTGGATTCTTGTTTATAACAAATCAGAGTTATCAATATGTTTGTTGGCAAAGGAACCAATATTCCTTTGGAAACCGCCATTTGTGCACTTTCTGGTGGTGCTAATGCCTGTTTGACCGGAACTTGTGTCTTGAAATATGGTAACCATGCATGTCATGCAGGAAGCATAGGCAGCCATAAAAGCTATGGATGAATGAAAATAGCAAATAAGAATGAAAAAGATTTCAGATTATTGAGTTTTACCCATCTTGAGCAAAACTTTCATCTACAGATTCATGATCGGAAAACTTTGGTTGCCCACCTGTACTGTAAAGAGGATCACCTGCTAAGCAGCAAGTAATAATAGTCAGACCATGACTACTGCAATAAACAAACAAATATTTGCACTTCAACAGATGTAAAAATGTTCGACTTACAAATGGAAATTTACTTTTACTGTCTGGCACAAACGGCTCTTGAAAAATCAGAAAACCTTTATTGCGTTATTTTAAGTGTAGGCATAAATTGTAGAATCAGTTCTTTCACATGATTGCTGAAAAATGCTTGGGAAAGAAAACCATTCAAAAATTTCTAAATGTCTAATTCATGTGAAAAGACTACTGTAAAAATACGTCTTCTTTGTTGTAAACAAGCTGCCAATCGTTGCTTACAAGTTCCTAAGGAAAGTAGAGCAATATATAGAACCATTTATAGTATGCCAAACCACTGCAAAATGTTTCAGCAATAAGTCAAAAGGTTGAAAATTCATAATTTGAGGACAGATTCCTGAGTTCAAACCATCGGACTGTTTTATCCCATGAACTTGATCATTGAAAACAAAGGAAGTGTTAGAACCAGTGTTCTAAAAAGCGCTAGGCGCTAGTCGGGCAGCAGACTCTGGCCTAGCGCCTAGGCCTGGGAGGGGTAGGCGGGGACTAGGCTGGGTTAGGCGGAGCCTAATCGGAAGAACAACATAGGCGGACAAGGGGGGCCTAGCGCCTAGGCGGGGACTAATCGGGGCTAGGAGGGGATTTTTAGAACAGTGGTTAAAACAAATCTGGTTATGCTATCTGACATGATCAAGAGGGAATGATCGTTGAATATCTAAATAACACAAAGAGGGGCGCTTTTAAGTGCAAGTAGTAGTTGATGAACTCCGCCATTCTCAACTAAAGCTTTAACAAACTCCTTTATATATTTTATAACCTTTTTGTGAACATGAACATAAATATATGTTTAAACCTTTCAAAACTTACCTACCAGTGGGTGCCCAATGAAAGAAAGATGAATGCGAATTTGATGCGGCCTCCCAGATTGAATTTCAACCTAATTAAAACAGGAAATCTCAAGTGAAATTCTTAAGAAACTTTTTGAAAATAGAAAGAAAATATATATAGGCAATAAAAGTAAACACATTTCAGCTGAGTGGGAGATAATGTAAAATGAATTATTGAAAAGGCCTTTACAAAGGTGGTTTCAAGGCATTTCTACCATTATTCAAACTTCTGAAAACTTTAGATGTGCATCTCTGTCATCTGGACTTCACCAGCATGCTGAAAATACAGACTCTAGTTAATCACGCTATAAGTTTCTGCTTCTATCAACTACATTAGAAGTTAATTTTCAGCTTCTACTTATCAAATTATTTACGTAGTGTGAAAAAAGTTCATATCTCCCCTCAGATCTTTGTATTACAGGTTACCCCTCATACAATCTCATAATTACTGAATTAAGACCACTAAAATGTCAAAACAATAATTTGTGCAGAAAAATTGTGAAACAATGTTAAAAAATGCAGCTCCAGGCATCTATGAACTTCTCCTTGTGATAAAATCCTTCATTTTGATTAACATGAAAACTTGTACGGAGTCAAGACTATACAGAGAGATTAAGTTACAAATAAAACAATTAATTAACTAATCGGGATTTCAAATACTTCCAGAAATTGTCAAAATTGCCAATGAGGCAGTCAAATTAGCATATCATAAGTACCTCAACAGACATATTCAAGTGCTGTTAAAGAAAGAGAGTGGGATTATGCAGTCATATCATTGTAATAAGCAAACCTGGACTAATGTGGAATTGCTCAGCAAGTTTCTCTCCAAAACAACAACTTTGCTCAAGGCTGGTTTCCCTGATTATTATTTGTTTTTATGGGTGAGGACACTTTAAGAACAGAATGGTAGACTAGGAAAATGTGAATCTGGAAGAATTTACAGAACCTGAAGGAGAGGCAACATACAACCCCTTGGCAACACCAGGATATTTGACCAGCCCAATGGGTTGATCAATGAAAACCTGCCAAGAAATAAAGTATTGTATAAAGGTATGAAACAAATGGAAACAGATGTGACTGCCCACTGAGTAATCATTTATGAGTGATTTGTTTCTGATATTGAAAATTCAATGAATCAACATAAAGAAAGACAAACTAGGAGAACAGAAAGATAAAGAACAGTGGTTCACTTTTATACCTCATCCTCAATGATCACCCCACTAGCTAGTGCTCGATACAGTTTCGTTATATTCCTTGTTGCTTTCTGCTGTGTATCATTCATCCTGTACACATATTAAGGATAAGTTGCATCAGCCTGAGACATACAAAAGAAAGAATAAGGACCCATCCATGTAAACATCCATGTGGAAACTTCTTCAGGCTCCAAAACCGAAAACACAGAAATCATTGCTGCTCTATCAATTTTATATCACATAATCCACAAAACCAGTTAATAGTAAATGGAAGATAATAAAAGCAAATTATCAAATAGTTGGTGTTCACTAACCTACATACCCCAACAGCCGATGTCCCATCAGCGAAAAATGCTGCAAGACGAGATTTTGCTATCTTTGTCTTTGCACAAAGTAGTACTCCTAGTTCCACAGAAAAAATGGCAAAGAGCAATTTTTACATGATCTTGAGAAACTATCAAGATATTAAAATGGCATTTTTTTATTAGCAGAAAGCAAAATACAAAGTAACAAAGGATTTCATATGTCAACTAAAAGATCAAGTATGGCGCCTTGCAGTCTAACATCAACCATAACTTACTATCTGAACTCTGACCTCTGCAATCCAAAATTAAGAAATCTTCATTTGTCCATATCATTATGTATATGAAGTCACAATTTAATTGCTCGTGTTATAAGGTTTTTGATTTCCTTTTATTTGTGTCGCTAGGCACGCATGCAAGAGAATTTACACAAGTAATAAGGATGCATATATGTCTGATTTTTTATTTATAGCATTTCAATTTACATAAATTTAACGACTTCAGGATTGAGCATAGTGTTCCAGTAAAACAAATTTGTGAACAGAGAAAAAGAAAAAGAAAAAATTCAACTTGGTTCTCAGAATAAATTTGACCAAGTACACCATGAATATAAATCCACCTCGGACAATCTTCAACCACCTATCACTTCATGTAATAAGGTAATTGGTTGAAACTCTTAACTATCGGAAATATTGTCTAAAGATAAAACAAGCATAAAGAATTCCAAGTAGAAACACAAAGGTAGCCCAGATATCTATAGTTAATATACACCCTGCTTCAACTGTTATTTTAAACTTAAGATGCAAAAGCAACTATTAGGTTGAAGTTTGAACTATAATGCATCAGTACATAGAACTAGCTATAAAGGCTAACCTGATGTGCCCCTTCCAAGCCGATGAACTGGAACTGGATGGGGCTCTTGATATCCTGATGCAGTCAGATTGTCTGCATGCCGTTGAAGTTGTGTCAAGACAGTTCACTGCTGGAATAATCCTCCAGGAAGAACTTGTAATCCCGATGGTTTATTTAGAGCAATCTGAATGCACAATTTAAGATACTGAGCTTGATCAGTATCCAACTATCAGCATGAATATACACACAATCAAGTGGATATGTTTAAAAGCCATACTTGTCGTTTCTTAGCTATAGCTGGTTTCTTTTCATATCGCAAGATTTTTCCACTTACGAACTAGTTTTGAAAACAAAAAATTAAGCAAGAGGAGTAATTTTAACTCTAGTGTTGCTTAAGATAGTATTACAGATGCAACAACCACTTCTTCAACTGTCAACTCTTCATTTTTCTATTTTTATTGTTTATTTTCTTTATTGTTTCCTCCATTTCAATTTATTTATTTAGAGTTTTTGACAGTGAACAGTTTCATAAATTTCTAGAACAAAAGTTGGAATCTTGACGAGCCACACTAATCCCTACATAATTTGAGTTGGTGTATCATGCAAAGCCAAACTTATAACACAATAAACAAGTTGCATCATATCTATGAACTAAGACAACAAAGCATCCAAATTCAACTTTATTTTGTTACCACATCATTGTCTTCGTATAGAATTTCCAGCAAGTATGGAGCATCAGGCTCTTTCCAAGGAAGCCGATGATAAACTAGTTCTTCACCTCCCCTACCAAAAGCAGAAATTATACTCAATCACAACGACAAAACTGATAGTTTACTGCAAGCAAACTAACTCAAATTCAGGGCCTTATGAATTGTAGCAATAGTTAATAATGAAGCGGCACCAATAGGAAAAACAAAAAACCTGAGAATTATCTTGGGGTCGGTCACAACACAGCCGTCGATTGTTATCTGCTTATTGTGAATTCTCTGCAACCAACTGCTCAATAATCAGTTTACAATCAAATACATTTCCATTATCATGTTACTTTCAACAAATTGTAGCTGTTACCCGTGCAAAGGAGCTGAACTCTTGTACTTTCTAGAGTAGAAATCTATCAGTGTCGCACCTGGAAATTCAAGCGCAACATATATTATTGACACACACACACACACACACACGTATATACATATAGAATTTGTGCGCGGCGGCGAGAGGCATACCGGCATCGGAAGGGCGGAGGAGATCACGGTAATATATGCCGTCGTTAAATTCCGGCCATGGCTCTCCGAACGAGACCATTTTCGTTGCAAAAAGATTTGAGAAGTTCGAAAGGAGAGAAAAAGGAGAAGAATCAGAAAGCTCTCTAACAATCTGAAATCGCATAAGTCGTTATTAGCGATTCAGTTGGCGATTTCAGTTGGAATTGGAAAAGACTGGACAACAAAGACCCTACAGGAATTGCGGCCTAAAAGGTAAAAGAGATAGGGATGACAATAGGCGGAGACAACGTTGATATTGGACATATCATCCCATCCCAAAATCTCATGTCAAATATCTATCCCCATACCATTCCCCATACCATTCCCCGCTTTGGGTATGTGGTGCGGGGATGGGGATTCCCGATCGGGAATGGGGTCCCCACGAGAAATAGGTTTCCCCATTTTGAATTTATTAATATTTTTTTAAAACAAATTAAATTATGTAAAATAACTAGTAATTAAAATAAATACAATAACATAAATTTCTAACCTCTAAAATAAAAAATGAGAACAAGTAAACTTATAAAGACTTAAGGGTTTAGTTTTTATAATTAATAAAATAAAATCTTAGAAATAGAAGTTATATTAATAATATAGAAATTTAGGGAATCGGAATGGGGACGAGAATCCCCATTTTATCTAAATAGGCTCGAGGATGGGGACGGGGATGAGACATGGGATATAAATACCATCCTCATCCCCATCCCCACTTCTAGAGAATCTTAATCACCATCCCCGTCCCATCCCCAAATTAACTGGAGATTCTCCGCTCATTTTATTCTTCTGCACACGGGGGTGGTGGTTCGTGGATTTTGCCATCCCTAGTAAAAAAGACAAGAAAGGGCAAAATTGAAAATGAGAGACTCACAAGACTTGCACTTTCATGGAGTCCAAATTTGTATTCTAGGAAAGAAAGACATTATTATAATTATGACATTATCTTATACCCGTATAAAAATCTCAATCTCATTCATGTACCGGTTATATAGTAGGTGTATGCATATTAGTGAAATTCTTTGTATTTTCAAAATTAATTTGATGACGAATTTCGTTAGAAAATTTTTGTCAATTTTTGTTCTTCAAATTATTCAGGGTGCAAAAACCCCATAGACCTTGCCGGTTGTGGGTTGAAATGCAGTCCCCCTTGTTGGTTGCTACCAATGAGAGGACCGGATGATGTTAGTGGTCCTACTATCCATACTAAGTAGTCTCAAAACCCCTTATATAGTTATATAAACTCTTTTAAAGCATCTTTTAAGCTCTTTAAAAGCTCATATAGAGGACTAGAAAGGAGTAGCTCATAGATGTCTTAGCTAATTAGCGCATAAGCAACAAGAGCTCAGTAGCTCCTTGAGTTGCTCATTCTCTCGTCATGAGCTCGAGAATGAGCTAGTCTCTCATGAGGTCTAGCTCTCATCTTGGCTTCCAGACAGGCTTTCTGCCGGGTCTTTGACTTCTCTCTTAGCTTGTAGCCGCATGCCGCTAGATAATATTGGTAGAGTCTAGGGATGTCAATGGGTCGAAGCGGGTCGGGTCTGCCTAGACCCGAGACCCGACCCATTAAGATTTCAAGGACCCAGACCCGTCCCAAACCCACCTCCCTAGACCCAAGACCCGCCCCAACCCATACCCATGTTAAGCGGGTAAGACCCGCTGACCCATTAGACCCGCCTATGTCATCCATTTTAACTTATTTTTTTATATTTTTCATTATATTGCTACTAAGAATAATAAAAAATAGTAATATATTGAAAAATTTACATGCAATGTTATTGAAACAATTAGTAATATATTGATAAAAATATTAGTAAATTCAACAAACCTGCAAACCAAAAAAAAAATAGTAATATATTGAAACGATTTACATGCAATTATGATAATTGAAAATATGGAAACAAAAGCAACTTATATCTAAGTTTAAAATATTCATAGGCTTACAACACAATCAATTTGGAGACTGGAGTGAATTATAGATCAACTAAGGCCTTTCCTAGTTCCTACAGTTCATTTGAGAAATTAAATTCTAGATAAATTAATGTAAGTCAATTAAAAATGTAACATTATAACAAACATGTAACAAATAAATAAATTAGATTTATAAATGAGGGTTGCAAGATAAATTGTCTTTACAAAAAAACAAAAAATAAAATATATATACTAAAATTAAACGGGTCGGGTATGGGTCGGGTCCGTCCCGGACCATTCTGACCCGACCCGTACCCGCCCGGGTCTGAAAACATATACCCGTTACCCGCCCCATACCCATTTACTTGTCCCATACCCGTCCCAAATAAGACGGGTCCGGGTCGGGTCCGGGTCTTACCCGGACCCATTGACATCCCTATGGTAGACCCTTAATCAATTTCTTCCTTTGCTTGAAATGTCGGATCATTTAACTCGCTTCACTTGCTTGATCCTTCATGATCTATGAGATTACGATGACCGATACATATACTTCGACTAATGTCTGAAATAATTAGGAATCTTATCTTCTTTTTTACCCGAAAAATCCGAAGTAAAGAATTTTTGTCTCTTCCTGATAAGTTAAAAGTAGATCTTCTCTAAACTCAGGTTTGAAGAAAGTGTTGATTGGCCCCTTGAAAGTAACAAAATTTCAAAGTCGTAATCAAATAGCACTCGATTTCGAATTGTGAATATCAAGAGTTAAAACTTACACTAGATCCCTTTTTTTTTGACATTTGGTGTCATGAAACCCACCATTTTAAGACCATTTTAAGACCGGCCAAACATAATTACAAAACTAGTAAACTATTTGTACAAAACATTTTGTACTTAAGATTTAATTAGTCATGAATTCGAGTCATTTGAAAAAGAGTTGGGAACCAAAGATTTCACAATAAAATAAAATAAAATAAAATCGTATAGAAGTAAAAGATTGTATCTGCATCAAAATAACATAGATTTTACATAATTGCGAAGAAACTTTTATACTATAAAATATAAATGGATTCCTAAAAATAATGTTGAACAGGTGGAACAAAATAAATACATAGATAATTCTCAATAAATAAGCAAGCACATAGATAAAGCTCTCATGAAATGTAGCATTACAAATTCACAATGAAAACACCAAAATACAACACTGGTGAAAAATATCATACACGTGATGTTATTCTCAAGAATGAACATCCATTACATAGAGCCTCAGATAACCAAACCTTTTTTTCCTCAGAATTTAACAAACAATTTCAAATAATTGTGTATGAATATGAGTACAAGATAACTCATCCCCTCATTTATTCGAGTTTAGGTTTTCAATGACGCAAAAGGAAACGAAAAGAATGTACGAACATGGTCACGGATCAACAGAAAACCCGTTACGATGTGAAATCAGCAGAACACATCAGCTTATGACGACGACGGAACTTGTAGAGAATTTGTTTTCCAGTCGACAATCTCACCACAATGCCCACCGACGCCATCTGAGTTGGCGCACTTGTCAAAGTTTCGGACAAAACCAATTTTCTTGTCTTCAGCCGATATCTCTCCGCCCTGGAACCGATAACCTGTCCTAAAATAGAAGCCGCAATGGTAAACGCCATGGCCGTCTTAGGCATCAAAACGGTTTTCCTAAGCATACCTATGAACGGCACAGCTGCGTGGACAGCAGCAAACCAAGAGGGCGAGAATTTTTCTGTGTGTTCTCTCCATATTCCTAAAGGTATGTTTGCCGCCATTCCTAAAACGCCAATAACGAGTATTTTTGCGGGCAGGGGTTGGGGTCGGAGGTTTTTGGCAAACGCGGTTTTTGCCAGAGCGCTCCTGGCGGCAACAATTGCCGGAGGACACTTAAATTTCATCCCGGGTGGGGGCTGAAGTGCCTTTGCTACGAGAGGAAGGACATTATTCACGGCTCGATACGACTTTGCGATCGGGCAGTTGCCGTTTTGCAACCAGTCGTTGCTCGTTGCTTCGTGTTCTGATTTATCACCCTAAAAGAAAAACGATAATAGTATCATAATTTATTACAAGTTTATTGAACTGTTTTCGGCATCCAAATCACTATTATACGATTCAACTACATAAACCACACAAGGTAAACTTATTCGATGGTATGAGCAAAAAGTTGATTTCAATAGTTAGTTAGCTTAAAAGGGATAATTACAAAAAGAGGAAAGTATATTTAACCCCCCTCCCCCTCCCAACAAAAAAAAAAAAAAAAAAAAAACAGCTATGCTCGTTTTTTGATTTCACGTGCTAAACTTTTTTTTGTTCTACTTTACCCACTCAACTACATGATTTTTTCTCTTCAGCCGATTTCCGGTGGAATATTCAGGGAATATTCGGTCATTTGCCACACATGTGAGATCATAATTGTCTTTGCCTCGGATTTTTTGCCCCAGCATGTGTGACACTGGACGGAATATTCCCGATTATTTCATCGTCAATGAGCTGGAATTGGCGTGATAGAGAAAATCGTGTTGTTGAGGGGGTAAAATAGAACAAAAAAAAGTTCAATAGGTGAAGTCAAAAAACACGCATAGTTTAGGGGGTAAAATATAATTCCCTCTTACAAAAACTACCTTAGAGGTTTGGCCTATTTACAAAAATGTCCAGATATCTTTCAAAATTACAAACATCCCCTTGAGGTTTGTATTTGCGTAACACATACTCCCTCAATAGGGTGTAATTTGTAAAACATAAACAAATATCAAGGGGGTATTAGTAATTTTGAAAGATAGATGGATTCTTTTTGTAATTAGACTAAACTCAAGGGTGTTTTTTGCAATTAACCCTGATCAGATGCTTCAGTTAACCTCTTCAGGACAACAATGTGTGTATGACCAGTATCTCGACATCAAAATTCATGATACAAATTTGTTTGTTATGAGCAAGAACTGATTTCAGTATTTAACTCAAATTAGAACTATCACTAGTGAAAAATATAAAAATACCTAATTAATTACCTTTGAAGAATCCTTTTTTTTGGATGAATCTGATTTTTTCTTTGCATTTTTCCACTTTTCTGAAAATGCATCGAACCCAAAAGGCCCACCAGGACCAAATCCAGAGAGGCTGATGGTTGCTGCCTTTGCAGCCAAGGGATTGAATTGAGCAGGTGATGACTCAGAAGAAGACTTCTCGGTGCGTATAAAAGACCTTCCGGAGAGTGGTACAACACCATTCTGCCCGTGGAAAAGCCTGAATGCCATATCAAAATTGGGACCATCCTCAAAAATTGGACCTTTACCATCCCTTACCTGAAAGGAGCGCCAAAAAAAAGAAGAAAAAAAAATGAAACAGATAACAATTTTGGTCGATAACGGAAACCGTGATAGGCCTAATTCATGAACATGAATATATGCAAACACGGAATGCAAAAAACTAGGGTAAAATCACAAAAAAGATACCCTTGAGTTTTAGTATAATTGCAAAAAGACCCAACTATATTTCAAAATTACAAGTATCCCAATGGTATTTGTTTATATTTTACAATTGCGCCCTCAAGAGGTGGATATTTGTTACGTAAATACAAACCACAAGTAAGGGGGCATTTATAATTTTGAAAGATGTGAAGTTTTTTGTAATTACGCTAAACTTTAAGGTTCGTTTTAGTAATTATCCCAAAAACTATGTACAACTTACAGGCATGGGGAAAGCCATTGCTGTTGAGAAGGATAAGTTAGTTGGCTCATTAATGTTCCGCAAAAATGGACACCTAACGATGTCCTGGTTAAAAGGCAAGGATCCTCCGTTCGAGTTTCCAAAGATAAAATCCATCCTAGAAAAATAAATTGATCTGCATGAAAATGAAGCAGTTTAAAAAATTAAATATGTTTGTACAAATATTAATATCAAGAAACGTCTTCAAGATCTCACTACTTTAGAGCTTAAACCAACAATTTACAGGTCCAAACAAGTATTTTTATCTGTAACAAAATAAAATCTCAATAGAAGTACACATCCAATCACGAACTAAAACATTAATGAGCACCATTAGAGGACAACCAATCAAAAGTCCCTAAAAAGCCTACAAATGCAAACTTTTCACAATGAACAAGTTATAGATCTTAACAGAATGATGGACTCATCTTACAATCTAAATGCTTAAAGAGCATCTTAGGTTTTGCACGTACAACAAATCTAATCATGACAACCACAAATAAGCAAGGGTTCCAGATACACACATGAAATCAAACCACCATACTTGAAAAGATGAAAAAAATCCACTAAAAACCAAGTCATCTTTAAAACCCAACAGTAATTAAAACCCTATATTCTATAAACATTAACCAAGGCTAGAACCGCTTTGACTTGTGAAATTTCTTCATCAACTATATGTGATCAACACTATTATCATCCAATCTAACCAGGTTTTCAAAACCCACATAAAAATCTCAAAGCTTTAGTTATTCAACAGTTAAGTACATCTTCCTTTCAATTCTGCCAAACTCTTCACTTTTTTTCAAGGCCAACCAATCTACCCAAAAGAGAGATACATAATATTTACTCCAACAAAGTATAAAAGAGAACCCACATGAATATCATCTAAGATAAGGTAAGAATCACAGCTAAACTAACTTACAAAAAGAAAAAATGCACAGGAAGAGAGATAAATTAAACCATTAATTTGAAAAATAAACACTAAACCCATTATTATTTCCTCAAAAAACCATCCAACAAATTCATTTCAAATCACCATAAAAACAATCAAAACGCAGAACCCACCAATCAGAACTTGATAAAAACACCAAAAATAAATACTTTTGGCAACAGATATGAGATAACATCTACCAAAAAAAAAAAAAAGGAAAGAACAGAGCAGAGCCCAAACAAAAACAAGATCAATACCTCAAATTATAACAGGTCAATGCTCAAGGGGGTTTCTGTGATCCAAAACCTTGAGCAAAAGTGGTCTATAGAGAGAGAAAAAAGAATTAGAGCAGGTGGGTAAGAGGAGAGATAATGGGAATAAAATGTAGAAAAAGTTAGGTATATTTAGAGAGAGAGTGTAGACGACCATGCCAACGCCACAAGCCAAATACAAGGGCGAGTGCATGCCGAACGCCCACCTACTTTGATTTTGTCATGGTTTTTGACGAATTGTTATTCCCACTTTTCTTGAATGGGAAAACAATTTTGGGTCAACAATCGACAATCTTAGGGATGGCAGCCGCCTAC
Source organism: Rehmannia glutinosa (assembly GCA_016081115.2). Taxonomy (NCBI): domain Eukaryota; kingdom Viridiplantae; phylum Streptophyta; class Magnoliopsida; order Lamiales; family Orobanchaceae; genus Rehmannia; species Rehmannia glutinosa. The sequence continues at coordinate 28,262,364 of CM071936.1, forward strand.
GGGTAGACGGGCTATCCACCCACTCGGATTCTATTAGGATCGGTATATATAAATATTTTTGGGTTTGGGACGGGGATGTGATTAAAACTTAAATACTTAACACCTATTAGGATATAGGTAGGATTATGTTTTATCTACTACTATAATAACACTAGTGTGTTACATAGATTTGTCTAAAGATAAAATTTAGTGCCACAAATTTTATGTTGATTACAATGTATTGGTTCTGATAGGAAAGCCTTCACAAATTACCAATTACAAACCTAAATGAAATGATTCTATTACAAATACAAACAGAACGGAATCTGTAAGTCGAGTCGAGATACTATCTCTATCCGCAAGACAATTACGTCCGGCTAGTGCTCACGGTTTGACGTATAATGTCTTCCTCTATTAAGGCCGTTGTGGAAGAGGGGCGTGAGTTGATGGATGAGAGAACTTCCGGCTGCGGCAGTGCGTGGGTGGGCGATGGATGAAATGAGGCCTCCCATGGCTTTGGGGAGCGGACGCCTTCTACGGGTATACGTCGAACTTGATCCACCTCCGAACCTTTCCAAATTGATCGATTGACCGCTCCATCGGATACGCAAGAGGTCGTCTTCTTTGGGGGAATATCCGTTATCGTCAAACCGTGAGCACTAAGCGGGGCGTAATTGTCTTGCGGATAGAGATAGTATCTCGACTCGAACTTCTGATTCGATTTACATTTACATTTTGTAATTGAATAGTTCATTTCGATTTGTAATCGAGCCATTGTGAAGGCTTTCCCATTGAACCAATACATTGTAATCAACAATCGCAAGACAATTAGCGAACTTCACGATGGCAAGCTCAGCGGGAACCCCAATCATCCCTCCCCGCCTTGCCGAGAAACCCAAAAAAATTCATGGGTTTCGACTTCAAAAGATGGCGAAAAAAAATGCTTTGTTTTATCCGACTACTCTGAGTCAGCGAAGATCGACCGAGGACGCTCTTGTTGTTCCGAGAACGAAACAAATCTTTGGCGCTGCCGCGTTTGATGCATGGGGCCAGGGTGATTTCTGTGCGTAACTATGTCCTTAACGGACTTAGTGATGCACTTTCTGATATGTATTGTCTTTGTGAAATCCTCCAAAGAATTGTGGGATTCTTTGGAGAAGAAATACAAAACCGAGGATGGTGGCACAAAGAAATTTGTTGTCGGTAAGTTCTTGGATTTTGTGATGGTTGATTCTAAAACCGTGATGGAACAAGTTCGAAGTTCCATTGATCCTACATGAAATCTCTCCTGTCGAGGAATGGCTTTGCCGGAAACATTCAAGTGGCGCCTTGATTGAGAAATTACCCCCAAGTTGGAGGGATTTCAAGAATTATCTCAAACATAAGCGAAAGGAGATGGGACTAGAGGATCGATTGTCAAAACTTAATGAGGAAGACAATAGGAGGATTGACTCTAAGTCCAAGCTTGTCCCTGGAGTCAAAAGCCAACTTGATGGAGCACGGCTCGTCAAGTAACTCAAGAAGAAAAGGCCTAACGATAAAGGCAAGAAACCGCAATCGGAAAATTCCAGGAGCTTGCTACAAGCGTGGCAAACCGAACCATATGGCAAAGATCGCCGTCGGCCCAAGAAAAAGAAAACCAAACCGCATCCAATGCCAATGTGGTTGAAGAAAGGGAGCCGATGACGAGAAGTTGACATGTCGGCGTGGTGTTTGAGGCCAATTTGGTGGATAACCCGAAAGAATGGTTTGTGGATACCGGTGCCACTTCCCATGTATGCTCGTTTCGATAAGGATGCATTCTCTTCTTACATCCCATCGACCTGGAAGGAAGCTCCATATGGGGAATCACGCCTCTTCGATGTTCTTTGGCGTTGGAACGCAGTGGTGCTAAAGCGACTTCGGGAAAGGAGTTGAAGGCAAGGATGTGCTTTACATGTCCCAGGACATCCGCAAAAATCTAGTTTCGGGTTCGCCGCTGGTCAACCATGGGTTTAGACTAGTTTTGAGTCCGAAAAGTTTGTCTTAGCAAATTTGGACAGTTTCTTGGTAGGGTTATCTAGACAAAGGACTTCAAAATGAATGTAATGATTGTACGCCGTTTTGGCGAGAATATGAATAAGAATAAATCTTCTTCATTTATATTCTTGAGTGCTCTAATTTATGGCATATTAGATTAGGACATGTAAATCAATGTTATAAAAAGATTGGTAAATTTAGAATTAATTAATTTACAAGTAAACTCACAAAGAAAATGTGAAGTTTGTGTTGAAGCTAAAATGGCTAAATTACCGTTTCATTCGGTTGAAAGGAGCACTTCACCTTTAGAGTTGATACACACCGATGTGTGTGATCTAAAATTCGTGCAAACTAAAGGTGGTAAAAAATATTTCATCACATTTATTGATGATTGCACAAGAGTTTGCTACTTATACTTGTTAAGAAGCAAAGATGAAGCATTAGAGGCTTTTAAGAATTATAAAAATGAAGTTGAAAATCAACTTGACAAATAGGATTAAAATAATTCGGAGTGATAGAGGTGGTGAATATGTTGCACCATTTGAAGAACTATGTACCCGATCGGGCATAATTCATCAAACAACACACCATATTCACTACGATCTAACGTGTTCTTTGAACGCAAAACCGGACTCTAAAAGAGATGATGAATGCCATGTTGATAAGTTAGGATTACCCTGAGAATATGTGGGGAAGGCTTTTTAACGACCAACCACATATTGAATAAAATACCACTTAAAGGAAAGATAAGACACCCTTACGAATTGTGGAAAAATCGTAAGCCTTCTTATAAATACCTTAAAGTGTGGGGGTGTTTGGCTAAGGTAGCAATACGAACCAAAACAAGTTAAAATTGGACCAAAGACAGTTGATTGTGTCTTTGTGGGATATGCATACCAAAGTAGTGCATATAGGTTTATGATACATAAGTCGAAAAATCCGGAAATGATCAAGGTACCATAATCGAATCAAGGAATGCTATATTCTTTGAGGATGTCTACCCTTGTAGAGAAAAGTTAGAAGTGAGTACTAATAAAAGAACTCACGAAGCGCAAATGGTTCAACACCAATTAGTGAAGAACCTGACGAGCCAGAAGAGGTCTAAGACGGCTAAGTCTTTTGGGCGATTACATAACATTTATGTTAGATAGTGAGCCAAACTCGATTAAAGAGGCTCTAGCGGTCCCGGATGCTCCGCTCTCGGCAAGAAGCTATCAATAGTGAAATCGAGTCCATTCTCCGAACCATACTTGGGAGTTGGTTGATCTCCCCTTTGGTCATAAACCTTTAGGATGTAAATGGATCCTAAAGAAGAAGTATAAAGCGAGATGGAACTATTGATAAGTATAAAGCACGACTTGTAGCCAAAGGCTTTAAACAAAAAGAAGGATATGACTTCTTTGACACCTATTCTCGAAGAACAAGGATTGCATCTATTCGGTGCTTCTTGCGATTCTTTGCACTTGCACAATCTAGAGATTCATCGAGATGGACGTCAAGACGGCGTTTACGAATGGAGAGATAGATCTTTGAAATATACATGGAACAACCTGAAGGGTTTGTTGCACCGATCAAGAAAAGAAGGTGTGCAAGTTAATAAGATCCTTGTGCGGATCAAACAAGCTCCAAAACAATGGCATCTTAAGTTTGACAATACGATGTTGTCAAATGGATTTAAAATCAACGAGTGTGATAAATGCGTATATGTCAATCGGGACATCGAAGCATTTGTCATAGTTTGTCTATACGTGAGACGATTTGTTAATCATGGGCGTGAGTCATGATACTATCACGAGACTAAAAGAATGTTAAAGAGGAACTTTGACATGAAGGATATGGGGACTGGCGATGTAATCCTTGGGATAAAAATCGTGAGAACTCCTAATGGAATTATCTTGTCACAATCTCACTATGTGGAGAAAGTGCTCAAGAAATTCAATGCTTTTAACAATTCACCTTCAAAGACGCCCGTTGATTTAAGTATACATCCGGTTGCTAATAAAGCGAAACCGGTGGCTCGAATGGAATACTCACGTATAATAAGCGATCGATGTACATCACAAATTGTACACGTCCCGGACTTGGCCTACCCCAAATATGTTGAGTAGGTTCACGAGCAATCCAAGCCATGAGCATTGGAAAGCGTTAACCAGGGTGTTAAAATACTTGAAGTATACCTGGATTATGGGCTATACTACTCAAGATATCCAAACTGTACTTGAAGGATATAGTGATGCTAGTTGGATTTGATTCGAAAGATTCTTATTCAACTAGTGGATACATATTCACCATTGGAGGTGGTGCGGTATCGTGGAAGTCCACGAAGCAAACGTGTATAGCTCGGTCCACCATGGAATGCGAGTTTATAGCTTTGGATAAAGTGGTGAAGAAGCGAGTGGCTTGAAATTTTCTCGGAAGATATTCCATGTTGGAGGAAGCTGTGCATACCTTCGTGATGATTCACCGTGATAGCCAAGCGGCTATAGGAAGGGCACAGAGCAATATGTATAACGGTAAGTCTAGACATATTCGTCGGAGACACAATCCGTTAGACAATTGATCTCAAATGGTGTGATGTCAATTGACTACGTAAAGTCAAAAGACAATTTGGCGATCCTTTGACAAAAGGATCGAATCGAGATCAATTGGGTAAATTGCTAGAGGGAATGGGCTTGAAGTCCACAAAGTAAAAATAACTATCATAGTGGTAACTCCAACCATGATGATGGAGATCCCAAGAACTTGGTTCAATGGGAAAACTAAACTATGAAGGTTATGTTGTAACACTTGGAAACAATGTTATAACCCATCCCTAGAAAGCAATACCAAGTGTTGAAACACCGCAAAGTTGTGGTGAGGCTAAGTCATTTGACTTTTAATGATTCCTACACCTCGTTGAGGTTGAGTATGGCGGGATACTCGGATAGGAGATCACCTATAAGTGAGAAGTGCGGGCGCTTCAAAGTAACACTTATGAATCCAAAGTGGTGTCCATGGCAAACGGACACAAAACGTGAGAATGAAGGTGTTGAGACATTATTGTTAATATCTTGTTGACTCGGTATACACCGTGGAGGAATAGTTCAGGCGTTCAAATCCACTAAGCGCCAGTGTACCCGATGGTATTGACTACGGAAGGTTCAAAGCCATAAGCTACCTTCCGAATGCAATATTGTCTCTTGAGGATCGGTTTTGCGTGTCCGCATTCATGCATACATTAATTTCCACTCATGTGGGGATTGTTGGAAATTTTGGTTTTGATAAAGTGGGTGTCGACCCGACTTTAACCAATTTTTCGGTGGCTAAATATTTAATTCGGAGGAATTAAATTATATATTATTAATCTACGTTACGAGTAGATGTTCGTAGTATTTTTATTTCTCAAAACCGAATTTCGGTGAGTGAGAAATTAATACACGAAGGTAGCCATAAATGGGCATTATGTAAAGATTATTTAAAGGAGATAAAGGCATGCCTTATCCCACATGGAATAAAAATCATAGTTTATCCTAGTTTATTTACTAGAAGGTGTTATTAGTTGTATAAACTATAACACAAGTGGATGATCACAAGTGGGCCACACGCGCGCGCTGCTTCGCCGCCCGCCCGCCGGCCTTTGCCGGGCTGGGGCTGGGCTTGGCCCCGGTCGAGTATTTGTTGGATGTTGGAGCCCAATGAATCGGACATTGTAGGTGTCGATTCGTGTGATGTTGGAGTTAGTAACTCAACGGTAGTGGTCATCTCGAAAGAGCCCACTACTTTCTGCATATAGAGTAGTGGGGTGTAACATCCGGATGTTACAATTGGATTAATGCCCACTAATTTTTGTTATCTCCTGCAGTGTGTTTGTCTATAAATTCATTTGAGTGCATTGCAATTGGTACAGAGCAAATATTCATACACAAAGCCATATTTACGCATTCGCACAAAAAAGTCCAAAGAACCGATCTTTCAACACTTTTTCGTTCGAAGGAGCTTCGTGTTAGTGGTGCTACTACGAGAAGACGGCCGTTTTATCTTTGGAGGCAATACGTCAAACCGTGAGCACTAGCCGGGCGTAATTGTCTTCTTGCGGATAGAGATAGTATCTCGACTAAACTTACGATTCGATTCCTGCTTTACATTTGTAATAGAATAGTTCATTTCATTTTGTAATTGAGCCATTGTGAAGACTTTCCCATTGTAACCAATACATTGTAATCAACATTTTAAAAATAACAAATTTAAAAGATAGTGTAGATTGAATATTTGATTTTTGGATTATTTATTATCTATTATATTTGTTATCTTTTAAATTCAAAATTTTATTTTGAACTAATAGAGTATTTATCAATAAAAATATCTTGATTGAATTTGATCAACATTGACTTTTCCAAATTAATTGTGAACACATCCTTTTTTTTTTTTTGAATTATATTTTAATTTTTAGAATCTTGGTTAAATTTGTTATCTTTTAATTTTGTACATATGATTGTCACATAGATAAATATGAAGGCGCCATGTGTGAAATTGGGAGGATGAGAAGTTGACAAATGTCCAAGATTAATGAGGTAATTAGGGGTGTCAATTTGTGACATGACACGATAACTCGATACAAAACTAACACTAATTTAGCGATGTGAAGTACAATCCTTAGCACGTTCGGGTTAAAATCGGTCGACACAAAGTTAACACGTGAAATAAATAGGTGAGGTCAGTCGATCCGCGTCAACACAATTGACCTATTTAACCCATTTAAATTTATAATGACATATTATTTTCATATTTTGTGATGTTTTAGTAAATTATTTGATTTTTAGTTAGTTATATGATGATGGACAAATTATTGAATGCATTTTCTAATAATTTAAAGTAATTTTTATTTATAATTGTAGTTTTTTCTCTTTTATTTTTATTTTTTTCGTGTTATTTAGGTTTTTCGTGTTGTGTTCGGGTTACCCGTGTCATAAACGTGTCGTATTTGTGTCGTGTATCTTGATACGAATAATTAAGCGAGTCGTGTTCGTGTTCGTGTTAAAGTCAAACGTGTCATACCCTTGTCGACAGGACATGACACGAAACACGAAACACGACGACACGATTGACACCCTGAGGTAATAATATGTGTCAACTTTGTTTTTTCTTTTAGTATATATGGGGTATGGCCCGATCGCTCCGTTGAAAAGGTCGGGTAGATCAAGAATACTAGAGGCCGAAAAGTCGGGCCAAATATTTTATGTGTATTTTCATGGTTTGGGGTCGGATTTGGACCTTAACAATAGTGGTCGACGGAATTTTCGGTTGGGCGGTCAACCCATTTGACGAGCTCTACATATGATATCCGCTACTCGGGCCCGCTTATATGATGTAGTTATACGAAATGTTGATTCTGCAGTTTTAATAAATTTCTTGATTGTATGTGTATTCGATATTTATGTGTTACATTTTATTTAGTTGATGAATGATGAAAGTTCGTAGTAACTTTCAAAATTGAACATGATTATTTGTTACTACTATTAAGAACTTAACATATTATATTTCTTGTGTAATGATTAATTTTTGGTAGGATGCCCATTTAAATATTTATATAATTATAATTATATTTAATAAACAGGTTTTGTGTAGATACATGAAGTATGCAAGTAACAACAAATAGATGAGATGGATACATGTAATAAGTGTAATTTACTAATCACGGGTAATAAGTGTAATTTACTAATCAGATTTGAGACGAGTAAGTAATATTAGTATTATATGGTTTGGTAAGGATATCTTTACATGGGTGGGCATCCTACATGTTATTCCTAGTCAACACTCAACATTTACTAGCTTTTCTTAAAAATCGCAATTTGCCCCATGAAATAAGCTCTTTAGGCACTTCCATCCAAAAACAAATTAGTGCTCCTTATCAAAATTATTAGATATTGACTTTTGGCGCCATATACAATTTTAATACCAAACACACCATCGAATAGTGACTTCAGTTTGAATAGTCACAAAAATCCTCTCTCTATACCCCTTTTCTCTTTCTTCTCTCTGCAGAAAAGAGAAATCTAACCTATTTTAGTTTTTGAGTTGTTACAATAAAATACTTTGTTGTTAAATAAAAAAAAAAAAAAAATAGTGACTTCAATTTGCACTATGCACCCTCAAATTATATCACTTCAACATTTTACATCCTGGAAGCTAGAGGTGGCATATGGGTTGGACCAAAATTCATTTGGCGTCATTTTTCTGCCCAGAAATTGCATACTTTAAAATATACGAATTTGCATCGGGCCAATTGGACTAATCCATCGGGCCAAATAGATTCGATTTCTTTTGGGCCTATGAATTATAGCTCAATCCGGCTTTATATTTGGGTCGGGCTGATTTTGCCGTCCCTACTGAAAACTGAAATGCGAAGTACATTTTCCCACAAAAATATCATCAAATAGTGATTCTTGTTAGCACTGTGTACAAATCACGTCACTTTGACATTTTGCCCTATGAAAACAATTTTTTGTGCTTTTGCACCCTTAATTAAAATTTACCATTTTAGCTGTATACTTGAAACTCACCAGGAAAGATGAGATTCAAGATTAACTTTTTTGGTCAAAGATAGTTTTTGAATTTTAATGGATAGAAAGTTACATTTTTAATGTTGGATTCCGAGGGTGATGTACTATTTTTTTAGATTGTTTACTGTATAAATATAATATTTTTCAAAGTGCTGAAGTGCTGTTTGCCCAAGAATAATTGAACTTGCAAGAAATGAAAGTAGAGATAAATGAATAACTTTGAGGTTACATGGATAAAATTAATGTTTGTTTTTTGGATTATAAGAGGTATGAATGTGACTCGAAATTCAGTAGAATCAGTACTTCTGGAATGTGACTCGAAAAATAGATGGAAGTTTTTGAAATGGTTGTTTCATATAGTATCCACATGTTTTTGTTCTTTTTCGGAAAAGTAAGAATACAATATTATATCAAAATATTTATTCGTAATTAAATATATCCATCAACATCTAACAAGTTACCAAAAACAACAACATAAAATATTAAAATCCATATATCTCTTTGAACTTAAATTCAATCAAAACCTCTCCTCATCTCTCAAACTCTCGTTTCTTTTTTTCTTGTTCTTCATTATTAAGGGGTGATTTTTGGCCCTTTTTGGCCTAAAATCACCCCCATCTACATCTTTTTATTTTTATGTTTTAAATAAGTGGTATATCCACGTAGATCTCGGATATTTGTTTTTCTCTTATTTGTGATTTCGCCATGCAGTGCGGCGTTTGGTTTGTAGCCGTCTTGTTGCGGTGTTTTTTGTGTTTTGGGCGATTCGAGACGAGCAAGTTTTCGGTTCGACAGAGATAAATCAAATTGTGGTCTTCAACATGTTGCGATCCTGGAATCATAGGTATTCTAGGCATTATAGATTTTTTTTTTTAAAGTTGTAGGCTTTAAGCCGTTTTTTTTGTTATTAACCTAGATCTTTATGAAATTTTTCATAGGTTCATCTTTTATGGTTTTTAACAGATTTGTTTCATCTTCTATCGATGTATTGCTAGTTTGAATTGATTAATAAACTTATTTTTCTTTGTCAAAAAAAAAAAAAAAATTCAATCAAAACCTCATATACTTAGAGAGTACTAATATCTCATGTGTATATTAGTAAGGAAATTGGAACCAATTTACCAATCATGTATAATGAGTTTTTGTAACCCCAAGAAACCAATAAATCAAATGATATGTAAACCCAAATAAGTGATTCTCATCTTCTAGATGGGAAAATAAGGTTGTTTTAGCATCTAGAAGTTGAGAATCACTTTTTTTAGAGTTTGCCGATCCGGAAGCCCATACCACTCATGCTCGTAGGCTTACATAAGACTTCCGGCTACTGGATGTAAAGTGTTGTCTATGAATTTAAATGAAAAGAAATCAAATAGGAGGAAAAATAGAAACCTCAAATAGCCAACTTCAAGCTTAAATGAGGGTTGATATTTCCAACCCAAGCATGAAATTTAGGTCCCAAAATCCATCAAAAGGCACTACTCAGTTCCTACAAACTTAACACTCAAGTTAAGTGTTTTACTAAGTACCACAGACAAAAGCATCACCATTCCAAGAATCTTGCAGATAATCAAGGAATACTGTCATGTTCATCTCTTGGAACGAAAAAAAAATGTAGACTATCACGAATCTCATTTGTCTTCTGATTTTCGATATTCAGGTTTCAGCTCATAGGATCCTTGATTGGCTCCTTGTTGTTGTACACGCAGAGAAGCTTAAGCATATCTTTAAGAAATTGCTGCCAGAATAGTCGATAAAAAGAGACTTAAGCCTGAATAGTATACGCCATGCAAGGATATGATGCAGATTCTAAGAAGATGCAAGAGAAAAGGGGTGATCACACAAATGTGGTGACCTTTCACGAAATTCCTGAGCGTGCTTTTTTATTTTTATTTTTGAGTACAATGGAGAATAATAGGGTGGGAACACATGCACTCATACGTATAGAACCCAGGTCAATCACTTGAAAGTACAAACATTTAGCACAGGTTGATGATTGATCCCCTTGATCATGCTTTCAAGAATGGGTTAAATTACAAAAACTATCCCTGAGATTTTGTTTAATTACAAAAAAAAGTCCAGTTATCTTTCAAATTCACAAATAGCCCCTTGAAATGTGTTTTTATTTTACGAATAACCCTGTCAAATCGGTGCAACTTGTAGAATAAAAGCTAATGTTAAGGGGACCGGAAAGTTTTAAGTTTTTGCAATTTTGAAAGATAGTTTGATCTTTTCGTAATGAGACTAAATTAGCCCTTTAAATTCATGTACATACCATTGCCAGCCATCATCTAGGAAAAGAAATGAAAAGGTGGAATAATAATCGGTCTATCAAATAGTTGGACTGAGACATTAGCTTTATATATCACAAAGTAATGTTAGGATTCCGAAGACATTTATTAAATTTCCCAGTAATTAACAAGCATACCTACTCTATACATGGCAAAGAGCCTAAACGCGATCTCAGAGCTTTGGGTAATGAGATGCTAACCAATTGGGCACCACCCAAGTACCTTGTGATTTTAAGGTGTATCTCATTATGATATATGCATTTTTTCAAAAAAAAGAAAATCAAAATGGGACACATGTCAAAATCACAAGAGAGTTGGGTGGTTCCCAACTGGTAGCATCTAATTAGCCACGTGAGAAAAGTAAGCGGAAATGTAAAGGAGTTGCTTATGTGTCAAGTCCTGATATAAACCAACTCCCAATAAATATCCTTCTGATACATGAGCCTTAAGCTTAAGATTACATCAATCAATACAATTTTGAGTGGAATTATGAGTAAACATATTATTTGTTTTTGACTATCAAAAAATGAGTTGCATGTGTTGGACCATCAATCACCATAAGGGAAAAAATGACAATAGATGACATACCTCAGGCTGATCTGTCTGCTGAACCAGTTGTTTCAGTGTCCAATTTGGTTGTCTCTCAAAGAGCTTAAACATAATCTTTTCCATTTCTTCAGGGTCTCTTCTTGTTCTTTTTGTTTCTGACCCTTCGCTGGAGTTTTCTTATCCTATTCACAAGTAACAGCAGATTTTATAAACAAAAGTAGACGACATTCATAATGGCAGTGTGTGGTTATGCATGTGGAGCAACAAATAAAGTCAGTTCCACAAATATTTTACTGATAACAAAGATAATGGTTTAGTACCGTTGATCCAGAGGACTTTATTTCAAACATTCCGGGCATGGGCCTCATACGCATTCCACTATCATCGTCAATGATCTGCAGAAGAGTCCGTTGAAAGAGAAGATAAGATATCACATACATCGAATAGAAGATAAGTTTGTGCTCGTTCGGTTTTGTTTTCAAGATGAATTTCAATTTTCAATATTTTCTGTTGAGTTTTCGAGGTTATATATGATCGTGTATTGGTTTCTAAGTTTTGAAAATTATAGATATGAGATTTCTAGTGAAAGTTGAGTAAAAGAAACATGATTTCAAACTTTGAATGGTGTAAAACTGAAAATATACCTTTCAAAAGAAAACCATTAGTGCTCAAAGGCTTCACGCATCGTGGATGGAATTGTTCATACTAAGTAATGATTAATCTTTGTCCAAGGAAAAGAAGGCATAAGTCACCTGTATTTGTCTAGTTTTAGTCATATATTTATTCGTCCTCTCCCGGCATAGTTTTGCATAGTCTTCAATATTTTCATTATGAGGCTTCATATCGAACTTATGGTAGATTTTCCCCTCCACAGAAGGCTTCCCTACATAAGCATGGATTTGGCTCACGAAACATAAGTAGCAAAAGATGAAGTCCTAAAAAGTAAAGATTGTGAGAAAAAAATCTGAAGCAAATGCATCAACTAGCAAGTAGTGAACATGAGCCAGGACCTGGGTAATAACTCAAGATGTTTAATTTTTAGCTTTTCATTTCATATGCAATACATTAATCATTAGTCTGAACTATGATACACCAAAGGATAAACAGAGAGGTAAAAAAAATATTGACTCTAATCCATTTTCGTAATAAATCAGAGTATGTAAAAGAAAAAAAAAAAAAAGTTGTCTCAGAGACAGTACAACTCTAGTGATGACGATAGCAACAGCAGAAGAAATTGTGAGGGAAAATTAGGAGGGCTTAACACCACTTCATCCTTATTTAGAAGGGTGAAACCTTTTTGGATTTATAGAGAGAAAATGTTCCGGATATCATATAAACCTCAGTTTTCCCAGTGCGAAAATCGCATCACACTCCATAAGAATTTCAATATGCACTTAATTCCCAATGGAAGATGTTTTCATCAGATTGTCGGACTCGCAGAACCATTCTACCAGAGCAATTTGATTACTTGCTGCGGAAGCATTCCTATACCTCTGGTAAATGCTCAAGTCCATAACTTTATAGCGAATGAAATTATTTGCACACTAGTCAACTAGCAAGAAAAGCTTTATCAAGATGATAACAAAGGAATTCCAAGGCTGAGGTTCATTGATAAAATACTAAAGGCAAATATGTAATAAAACAATCGTGTAATAAAACACAGTTGCACTGACCTTGAGATGACTCGGCAAAGACAGACATAGGAATAAAATCTGTGGACATGTTCATTGAGTAGCTCTTGGGCATGTTTCTATCTACAGTGCCAGCCAACTCCATTGTAAACTGATCATCAATGAACAATATAAGAGAGTTAACATAAGGGACAGCCATGCCAAAATGAAAAGGTATTTCAGTATTTTTCCTTAACCTGGAATAAATGAAAATTAAAAAAGGTAGGCAGGCATTTATGAGATGATGCTTTGCACATAGAAAGGAGAGAGGATTTACAAAACTTCAAATGAACAGTACTTCATCTTCTCAGAGTTAATGCTCTTATTCACTTCACAAAATGATCTAAAAGAAGACATCATTTTTTCAAGGAAAAAGAAAAAGATGGATTTTTTTCCAAAATTGCCCAACTACTTAATAAGGTAACGAGTGACACCATTACTCTTGACCATTCAATTACTTTAATGAGCGAAAGTGTAAAGATACCCAATAAAACCCACTTTTTTCTAACTATTTGCACAAATCAAATAAGGAGTATAGTTTTGGGATTAAACGAAGTGAAAAAAATGCGATCTTTGTCCTTTCTTTCTGCGTCCTTACTCGCCTTTTGATACTTTCATTTAGATTGTATCGTTTTTTGCGTCCTATCCTGCTCTATAAGCGGATGGCTCGCTGGTAGAGCTCTGTTCTTATAGTCAATTGGGGGAAGTAGGAATCCCGTACTTCAAGCTAGAATCGCCCTTTTAAACACTTGGCAATGGCCCACCGTGTGAGCAGGTGAAGCGACAGAACTCACATTCGGACAGTTAGAATTAAGCTATTTAGCAGCACGTGAAAAGAACTATCAACGTAATAGTAGCCATTATATGGCAGAAAAAAGATATAGCCTGTCAGAATATCCTAAAAACACCATTTTTATTTGAATTTGTACTTCCCCTAAAATGATCACCCTGACAACTGACAAAATGATTGGTTGAAAGTTCCATGAGAAAATTAATGAACACCATTTCTTAATATGATACATATATGTACTATGGGTGTTGAAAAGACATGAATAACATAAAAAAGCCACGAGGCCTAAAACTGACCAACACCTAGATCAAGGTGAGGACAAAACTAATACGAGCTATTAACTGCGATTGACTTTGTACCTCTTTAGATATGGAATTAACTGAAGGTGATTAATAAGAAGGGAAGGTTGCTTGAACTAAAAGTCTGTTAAGCAATGATGTCCCACGATTCATTCTTGATTCATTTTTCTGCTCACCTCAAAGCCCAGAGGTGCGCCTAAGAAATTACAAAACCGACGTATAACATATCTTGATCGACACTTTTGCATATAAAATAGAAACGTAGTTCCATCAATTCAATTCACTCACAATGAAAGGCGTTTTGAGGAAGCATTTCTCATCGGAAATAGATTTTTCAAAGTTGTAGCACGTTCTTTCTACTATTTTTTTTTATTAAATTCATTAGTTATACATATTTCCAGGAGAGAGGGGTATCAATAAGGAGGTTTGAAAATTTTATAACTACAATGGATGATGGCATTGTTTAGAAAGGAAAAGAAAAACTAAGAATAAATTAAGAAAAATGGAAGAAAGAAACACCAACTTCGAAACAGTAAATAAGAAGCGAGCAGAAAAATGAAAGAAACAAAAGCAGAGTTATTAGTGCACCTCCTACTGGAGAGCAGATCCAACCTCCCCGCCCCCAAACAAATTAAAAATCTTTAATGATGGGTTTCAGACATGTAACGATGAAATTTTTCGTTATTATAAATCAATTTTCTTGTAGTGGTCACTGTTTAATACTATCCAAAAGAAGGGATTTCAGCCATAGTTTTCCGAACATAGAGACATTTCAAGTTCCATAACTCCCCCCTAACTACGCCATTGCCCCCACCCAAAAACAAAAAGAACCAAGAAAGAAAATAAATCATAAAATTAAATGTGCATAGTGAGATTCTAGCCAAAGACATACGGAAAAAACCTTCAATTCACAGAGTCAGCTACAGTAATTGAGAGAAAGACGAACAATAGACACAAAATAATTCATGCATGCAAAATCACACACCAAGATGGCTAACAAAACCAAGAACACGCAATTTCACAAAGGGAAAAAATCAACACTTCGAAAGCATCAAAAATTTCAAATATCGACTACAGAAACAGAACGCGAACACGTCAGCATACACATACACATTCGGTGTACGACGACATCTACCTGAGTGGAGGAGAAGTCGTCGTTGGGGAGTAGTGGATCGACGGCGACGACAACTTTAGCGACGACCGGTCCTGCCGAAGCGTCGGACGACAACGGCGGCAGAGGATGGTGGTGGTTGTTCTGCATGGCGCGTGCGACGACGGGAGGGCATTTCATCAGCCACACGTGTCGCTCCGCCTTGCTCGTTTCCAAGTGGCTATTGTTGCTTGTCGTCGACGCCGCCGCCGTCCCGGAACCGGAGCTGTTGGCGTTGTTGTTGGGTTTCTCCGCCATGGGAGGCCGTGGTGGTTTTTTTGTTGTGGAGAAATGTGTAAATTTCTGCAAAATCTGTTGATGTTGATATTTGTACTGGAATTCCGAATCAGGCAATCAGCATCAAACACCAAATTATATGATACAATTAAATAAAATTTATATTATATTTAAAATTATTTAATCAAATTACTGATTACCTTTTCTATTTTTTAATATTGTATTTTATATTGAAAATGTAGACTTTTTCAAGCTAAAATGTTTCATAATTCATGCTATATTCTTGTTATTGTACAATAACATATGAATTTCAATGTGTATTGCAGATTTTATTGATATTGTAGTTTTTTATGTGTGCATTTTATTAGTTTTGTTAGAATATATGAATACAAATAAGATGAAAACTAATGTTTGTGTGTCTACCGAATTCGACCCGCTCGATTTTGGGTGTGGGGCAGGATGAGTTCTCTATCGAGATGGGGTGGGGCAAGTTTAGATCCAACATTTTTAGCATGGTGGTCTCACGCTTAGCTAACTATCCGCTCTCTAGTCATCTCTATTCATTATAATAAATGCAATGAACTTGTTTATATATTCCCACAATACAAAGAATTCCAAATATATATACGGGATTAGGATCAAATGTGGCAGGGGGTTTACCGTGTGGCAGTGTGGATTAATCCAATCCATCCACACCTTTTATTCAATGGTCCAGATTGCTATTAAAAATAATTGATTTATCAATTAATTAATAGGTGGAAAGGGCATAATAGTAACTAGTAAAATGTCATAAATCACGCCCTTACAATCGAGGGGTTGATTAATATCACGTTTCCATAACTGAATTGTGCACCATTTTAGTAGCTGAATTGTACACCATTTAATAACTGATTGTACACCATTTTATGTCTAACAGCACATCATTGTATAACTATATGTACACCATTCAATCCCAGCGATTTTTATGGGATTTAATTTTACGGTTGTTCCCGCTTTTCATCAATTGTGGTTTACTCACAATGATGTACAAATTATAATTAGTTATACAATGATGCAATGTTAGATATAAAATAGTGCACAATCAGTTATTAAATGGTGCATAGTTCAACTATTAAAATGGTGCATAATTCAGTTATGGAAACATGATCTTTATCACATCCATGATTGTAGGGGCATCATTAAGGGAAGGTGGTTACACCATTTTGTCTTTATAGTTCCTTTAGATGATGTACAATTAGTTATACAATGATTCACTATTAGATATAAAATGGTGGAAAGTCAGTTATTAAATGGTGTACAATTCAGCTATTAAAAGGTGCACAATTTCAATTATGAAAACATGATATTAATCAATCCCTTGATTGTAGGAGCGTGATTTATGGCTAATTTGCTAGTTACTATTATGCCCTTTACACCTATTAATTAATTGATAAATCAGTTATTTTTAATAACAATTTGGACCATTGAATAAAAGGTGTGGATGGATGAGATCAATCCACACTGCCACACAACAAGAGTCTGCCACACGAGATCCCAGACCTATATATACATACATATATATCTATATATATAATAAGAGGCGCTTCTGGAAATAGTATGGGAAGATTTTCCCGCCCATTTTTGTGTGCTATAAATAGTAGTTCGTGAAAAATATTTGGTATTCCATTATTTTTGTGTCAACTTTCTTTACATAATCACTTTTAAAAATGATATTAAAAATATGTAAAATCAATATTCCAAATATGCGTGTACTTCATTAATTATTGTATTTGTCTTTTTCTTTTTTAACAAAAACAATTAACAACATTTTTATTTTTGATGAATAATATATCAAATTAATTATTTTTTACAATCTTGATTTGACACCCATATTACATATATAAAATAAAAATATAATAAATAATAAATAATAAAAAATATTTACTCATTATTTTATAAATAATAATGAGCTTTAAAAAATTATGCATTCGGGCTATTATACATCAATTTGTATTTCAAATATTTGGTTATTTATGATATTTATATAGTTTTTTATTTGGGCTTAGCACATTCTTTAATAACTATATTTATATTTAAATTGATTAAGTTCAATTAAAAATACTTATTTTGATTGAGAAAATATCTCAAAATATGTATCCAAATTTCATATATCACATATATCCAAACACAATATTATATACATTTATGTAAGAAGAAAATTAAGATTTATTTAATATGAAATCATATTGATAATGGTATTTTATATATAGAAAATTATTTTCTTATATAATAATGTACTTTTCATTTTAATAGAAACTATGTTTTTTTATTTATCACCAAATTTTGATATTCAAGTTTGAAATTTGTACATTTGGAATTAGATATGAATTTGTCTATTTTATAATTTCTTGATATGTGTGTATATATAAAAATAAAATAATATTTTTTGAAATAATTAATCCCTTAAACTTGTGTTGCTAAATATAAAATATTATTTTTGTTTAATTTTTTTTAAATAATTTTAACAACTGTTTATCTTTCCAAACCCCAAAAATATTAGAATTTGAAATGATTTTACTATTGATTGTATTGAAAATATAATTTATTAAATATTTAGCATTGGGTATTAAAAACAAATTAACATTGGGTAGTTAAATTTTTTTCCAAACTTTAATTTCTTATAGATAGACATGTTCTATAAATTGATATAATTTATATTCACACAACCAAATATTTTGTATTTAAACAGTTTTTTTATAATTTATACTAATTTATTTTTTATTATTTAATCGTATGATTTATATTCAAAATAATTATTTTTATATTTTAAATATTTTTTTTAAAATTTTAAAGCTTTTTCCATCACTAATTTTTTAAAACATAGATAACATAAATTTTTATTTTGTAAAATAAAGAATGGAACATATAAAATTTGTATAGATTCTTGAGTTTAATTTTAGATGGAAATAATTTTTTCATCATAAATGAAAATTTCATGAAATTTTGAGGTCCAAGAAAAATCCGACGCGGAAATGATATGTTATCTCGCGATTTAAATGGTATTGTTCACGCGTCGGACGATAATTTTTGGGAAAATAAGATATTATCATAAACAAATTTTTTCATTAGAAATGAGTCTTCATGCAATTTTGGGGTTCCACACAGAAATAATATTTTTTTATATGTTTGCTCGAATAAAATAAAATTAATATTAGTAATAGATAATTATAATATACATATTCAAAGAATGAGTATGGAACGGAAGATTCTCATTTAACTAGGAATAAGAAGGGGGACGAGGATATAAATATCACCCATGTCGCATTCCCGGTTCTAGAGAAGCGTGGAATCCCCTATACTCGCTTCCATCCTCCAATTAACTGGGGATTTCCTGTTCCATTCTATTCGGTTACCGACGGGGATAGTTCGAGAATGTTGTCATCCTTAAGTGCAGGATATATAATTTCATAGAATTATTAGAAAAAATGTACCTATAACAGTATAAAACAGATGCCTTATATATATATATATATATACGTACGGCCTTACAGGTATATATATATATATACGTCATCGTATCTTAGTATAAAACTAGTATATTTTAAAGAAGAAGAAGAAGAAGAATTCCAAATATTTGAAATCTCATTTCAAGCTATTTGTATTAAACATTGGCTAGATGTTAAATTCATATTAAAGGTCCTTTGAAGTATTTTTATCAAATTCAAATTATTCCATCCAAATAAAATCTCAAATAATTTACAATTCAAAATAATGAATAACTACAAAAAATATATTGACACTTCACAACTTGATAAGGGGCATTTGGATGGGGTGTTCGAGAGGGGATTTAGGATGAGAGATTTGAAATTATTAGCTAAATTCACACCCTTATTTGGCATATAAATCCAAATCAACAGATTCCAAATCTATCTTTATGTTTTAGTTCATTTTCAAAGGATTTTAAATCCATCTAAAAAATTAGTCATTTGAAATCCATTCTTTTTTATTTATATATGCACACTTGCATTTCACATATACTCTACACACATTTAGACGCATTGCGCACACACACAACACATAATGCAAACACTAATACACATTGCACACACAACACACACTTATACACATTGCACACACACATTTACACACACTGCACACATTTATACACACTGCACGCACTGTACACAGTTACATACACGACACATTGCATACAGTTACACACACTGTACATATTTATAAACACTTACACACATTACACACACACTGCATACATTTACACACGCTTACACACACTTGACATATTTATATTTACACCCCACACATTTACAAGCATTATAAATATACACACATTTATTAAATGTCAAGCTTTTAAATTATTTTATCAAAATTTACGATGGAGGAATTTGAGATTCCTACATAAATCCACAACATCCAAATACATTGAATTTAAAATCCTTTCATCGTAAAATTCTGATAAAATAATTTAAAAGCTCTATTCAATTTCTTAATTGACATTTAATAAGTAAAAATAAAAGATAATTTTTAATATTTTATAAATAATTACAATTTTATACACTGATAATAATAAAAAATATATAACTTTTATTATGTGTGAATATGAATATGTGAGAGAGGATATATGTAAATGTGTACAATGTGTGTATTGTGTGTGTAAATGTGTGCAGTGTGTAGTGTGTAAATGTGTGCAGTGTGTGTAAGTATGTGAAGTGTGTGTAAGTGTTTGCAGTGTATGTATGTATATTACATGCGTAAATTTGTGCAGTGTGCGTGTGAATATGCAAGAATGCATAAAGAAAAAAAAATTCGAATGACTATGTTTTAGGAAGGATTTAAAATCCTTTGATAATGAACTAAAATATAAAGATAGATTTGAAATCCATTGACTTTGATTTATAAGCCAAACAATGGTGGGAATTTAGCTAAGGATTTCAAATATCTCATCCAAAATTCCCTCTCAAATACTTCCATCCAAATGCCTAAAGGTATTTGCTTTTCTTTTTATTTTTATAGATGGACATACATGCCCCTCTTCAATCAATTAAATATAATTTCATTATATTGTAAAATAAAAATATGAGTAGTAACATATTCATCACTTTTACTTTTCAAAGTAACCCTTTTCTTTTTCTTTATATTTTCAATGATTATCGCATATTTATTATTTCTTTTTAAATATCTTTTAGGTATTTAAAAGATAACATAATTAACAATAATAGTAATGGAGCAAGTGACCTACAAAAATAATTTAGAAAGTATATGTTTTTAAATTCAACAATTCATAATAAGAGGGAAAAGAAAAGTGCATTACAATTACAAAGGGAGTTGGGATGAGATCTCATATTACACGTTCCATGTTCAACTCTCTATTCCATATATTAGATGAGGTATACGTGTACAATTGTGACATCATCTTGTACATGTGTCATTCATATGATTCAATAAAATAGGGAGCGGAACAGGGAAGTGGAACATGAAATCTCAATCCAAATTTTGTATAAAGATCCATGCAGTTAATATGAAAGTTATTTAAATGAATTAATAGGAATAGATAAGGCTATGATTGGTTGTCAAAATTTCTCGCAAAATTTTCCTTTAAAAAATAATTTTGACCAAAAATGTGATTGTCTGTAAAAAAAAATCAGAAAATACATTATTCGTTGATTCTCACTTTTCCAATCATCAATCACATAAAATTATTATTTTACCAAAAAATATCACAATCAGTCATCATCATTACACATTCATATCACAAATACACTATTCAGTCTATCTTATTTTTCAAATTAGCAATCACATCAAATTACTATTTAACTAAAAATATCACCAATCACATAAAATTATTATTTTACCAAAAAATATCACAATTAGTCATCATCATTACACATTCATATCACAAATACACTATTCATCTATCTTATTTTTCAAATTAGCAATCACATCAAATTACTATTTAACTAAAAATCACCATATCAACTATTTTCATTATATTTTCATTATACATAAAATTACACTCCCAAATATATTCTTGACTTTTAAAAATCTATTTTTCACCACTATTCACTTAAAAATAAAACTAGACTTAACGAAAGCTCGTCCAATCGCAGTAACCAAAGATGCATTTGAATCTATTTTGTATGGATTTGACTCATTAGTCATTTGAGACCTACAATTTTTCTGATCCAGATTTCATTGAGTAAACCATTAAACCAGTTAGATTCATTTTGTAATTACAACTATTATAGTTATATTTTTTTAAAAAAAAGTTAGTAAAACTTTCTATTTTTTTAAATATAAAATATGAAAAAGTATATAATTATTTTTTAAAATCTATATATATAAGGGTTAAATAAGAACGAATATGATCGAATTTGTCTAATTAAACTCATTTATAGTGTTAAAATTAAGCGCCTTCTAACATCCTAAATAAGACGACTCTAGGAACTAGTAAGAGTCCGTGTTCGATCCGATATTGCCATCTTAAGTAATAAATTTCATCTTTTAAAAGTGGTGTAAAATCTTGTTTTATAGTGTCTAGTGAGGAACATTGTTGTACTAAAATGGAAAATGCCATTATAAATCATTAGTCCAAGTGGCTACGATAATCTAGAGTGGGGTGAATAGATTATCCCGATTTTTCGCAAATCGCGCTTTTTTTCGAATGAACACGTAATTGACAAGAATGTAATGCGGAAATTAAAAACACTTTCGATGATTTATAGTAGTTCAACCCACTCAGGGCCTAATCTACTACAACCCCTTGTATATCCGAAGTGGATTTTAAAAAGAAAAAAGATTTTATTAATTACCACAGTTAATACTACACCACCTTTAAAGATTACAACAATCATCTTACAACACCTTCAAGGAGATTACCACAATCTTCCTTCAACACCTATGAAGAGTACCACACTCTTCAACACCTAAGATCACCCAAGTGTGTTCTCACCACAAGAACACTAACAAGGATATCTTGTTTTGGATGATAGAAAAATCAAGATTACAACTCAATAAATGAAGTATACAAACTTTGAGTGCAAGTGTAATCAAGAACAAAAAGCCTAGACCTCAAGATTGTGCAAGTACAAGAACTTAGGCTATTACAACAAGAATGTAAAAATGAAAGCTTTGAGAATTTTGCATTTCTTGTTGTATTGTATCTTGTGTGTTGTGTATTGTTTGCTTCAAATCTTCCTCTATTTATAGGAGAGTCTTCAAGATTGGATCTCCAACATAGGCTCATCCATCTTCACTTTTGTCTACAAAAAAGAAGATCACAAGATTTAGAAATATAGTACAAAATTGATAAAGTAAATTTTCTTGATAATGGTTATCCAACGGTTTGAATTTTCTTTATCAAAAATAGAGGTTGAATCGTCGCGCAGAGATAGAAATTTGAAAGTAGATCACACAATTTTACACAGGGTGACCGGTCGACGGGGTCCGACCGGCCGCCCCTATGTTGATCGGTTTCCCTCTCAAAATTTCAATACGAAACGAAATCAAGTTTGGCAAACTTGCGAGCACCTGGTCGACCAGTCTGTTGAACTGGTCTTTGAGAAATTGGGTGTTGACCCGATTTTGACCAATTAATTAAGTGGTTTCTATTTGTGAAAAATGGAATTAAATTATTTATAAAAATTCTACTAAGAGAGTAGATGAGAATAACATTTGGAATTTCTCAAAACCGATTCCGGTGAATGAGAAATTAATGCTAGAAGTTAGCCACTTAATACCAATAAATGGTATGGAAAATGAGAAATATGGGGGAGGAGAGATGCTCCATCCCACATAGGAAAAATGAGGCAAAATTGCACACTTTATTTATCCCAAGTTGGACAAATGGGTTTGGGCCCTTGGAGCCACCCAAGTTTTTAAAGGGAGAGGACCTACATGCTTGTGGGTTTGGTTCAAAGCACACACGCAAGCAGCGCCGCCGCCGCCGCCCGGCGGCTCGGCTCGGCCTGGGCTTTGGTCCGGTCGTGGGCCTGGGCTTGGGCTTCAAGGCCCTTATTCTTTTTGGACCAAAACCTTTAAAATTAAATATTTAATTAATTTTTGTAATTAATTAAATAGATTTAATTAATTTTCGTAATTAATTAAAAGGGTTCAACTGAAATGTTTCGGCCACAAGACGCACGAGCATGACTGCACGGCGGTCGGTCGTCGTGCTACTCGCCGAGAGTCTGCGCTTACACGCACGGCAAAGCGCGCATGCCCGTCTTGTCCTGGATCGTCTTTGCTGGTGCCGAAGTGTTGCGCGCGACGCGACGGGTAGGAGCACGACCGTGCAAGTCGTCTGGTCGCTCCCCGTGTAAGGTCTCGTCTGCTTCGGTCTGCAAAAGGTGTCTTTTTCGAGCCAAAAGACATGTTCTTTCCATACGGGGCGCGTCAAAGCCTATAATAATCGATCCTGGTGACCGAAAAACACACGAACATAATCGATAACATAATACGAGCATTGCATTCTGCATATTACCCTTAACCTCCTTCAAAAGCTTGAAAGTCAAGAACAACTTGTTGTTCATTTTATTGTTCCGATTTCTTTGTCTTTTAACTAACCGGATCAAAATCGTTGTATCTTAGAGGCGGCCAGCGCCGAACCGTAAGCACTAGTATACGGGCGTTTTCGTTTGCGGAGACCGATTCAAATCGCCTCGACTTAATCCCAAACACTAAGCCATTTTCTTTAAATGAAACCTTTCTTCCCGAATAATTTAGCAAACAATCGCAAGACGAAAACTTTGTTTCATTGAAGACGATGGCATCGATTCGATCTCGTTCACACCCATGGTCTGCTTGCTCCGCTCACGGCGAAAATCCGCCCAAGTTTTCCGGTCAAACTTCAAACGTTGGCAATGAGAAGATCTTTGTTCTACCTCACCACTTTGGGGTTGGCTCGTTTTCGAAAGACAACCCCCTGCCGCAGATCGAGCTACTTCCCCGTGATCAAAAACACGAACATAATCGGATAACATAATACGAGCATTGCATTCTCGCATATTGCCCTTAACCTCCTTCAAAAGCTTGAAAGTCAAGAACAACTTGTTGTTCATTTGTTCCGATTTCTTTGTGTTGCTAACCGGATCAGAAAAGTCGTTGTATCTTAGAGGCGAGCCGGAATCGTAAGCACTAGTATACGGGCGTTTTTCGTCTTGCGGAGATCGATTCGAAATCGCCTCGACTTAATCCCAAACACTAAGTCATTTCCTTTAAATGAAAACCTTTCTTCCCGAGAATAATTCAAAGAAACAATCGCAAGACGAAAACTTTGTTTCGTTGAAGACGATGGCATCGATTTGATCTCGTTCACACCCATGGTCACGCTTTGCTCCGCTCACGGCGAAAATCGCCCAAGTTTTCGGTCAAAGGCTTCAAACGTTGGCAACATAAGATCTTCATTCTACCTCACCACTTTGGGGTTGGCTCGTTTTCCGAAAGACGACCCCCTCTGCTGAGGCGAGCTACTTCCCGGTGATCGAAAAACACACGAACATAATCGGATAACATAATACGAGCATTGCATTCTCGCATATTGCCCTTAACCTCCTTCAAAAGCTTGAAAGTCAAGAACAACTTGCCGTTACGTTGTTTGTTGTTGTTTTTTTGTCTTCGCTTAACCGGGCCAGAAAGTCGTTGTATCTTAGAGCGAGCGCCGAACCGTAAGCACTAGTATACGGGCGTTTTCGTCTTGCGAGACGATTCGAAATCGGGCCTCGACTTAATCCCAAACACTAAGTCATTTTCTTTAAACAGAAACCTTTCTTCCAGAATAATTTACCAACAATCGCAAGACGAAAACTTTGTTTCTGTTGAAGACGATGGCATCAAGTTCGATCTCGTTCACACCCATGGTCACCGCTCTCGCTCACGGCGAAAATCCGCCCAAGTTTTCCGATGCCAACTTCAAACGTTGGCAACGAGAAGATCTTTGTTCTACCTCACCACTTTGGGGTTGGCTCGTTTTCTGAAAGACGACCCCTCTCGCTGTTGGAGAAGACGAAGTTGACAACAACCGGAGAATCGCTGTGGATGCTTGGCATAACAGCGATTTTCTATGTCGCAACTACGTCATGAACGGGCTAGACGACACTCTCTACAACATCTATAGCATGTTCAAGACGTCCCAAGGAATTGTGGCGGTCCTTGGAGAAGAAATACAAGACGGAAGATGCTGGACAAAGAAATTTGTTGTCGGCAAATTCCTGGAGTACAAGATGGTTGACACCAAAACGGTGATCACCAAGTTCGAGATTCAAATCATCCTTCACGACTTAGTGTGCGAAGGGATGCTTTTGAATGAATCTTTTCAAGTTCTTTGCAATTATCGAAAAATTGCCGCCATTGTGGAAAGATTTCAAAAACTACCTCAAGCACAAGCGCAAAGAGATGGGGCTTGAGGATCCGATTGTTCGGCCGCGATCGAAGAAGACAACCGAAATCGATGTTAAAACCAAAATCGGAATGGAGGCTAAGGCCAATCTTTGCCGAGTCGAGCACTAACAAGAAACGTAAGCACTCGGGAAGGAGAAAGGCGAGGCCAAAAAGTTCAAGGAATTGCTACAATTGTGGCAAACCGAACCACATGGCGAAAAATTGCCGACACCCGAAGAAGGGCAATCAAGGTGGCAACCAACAAGTCAATGTGACGGAGGACAAGTCGGTTCAATAGACTTGCGGAGCTTGATCTCTCTGCCGTTGTGTTTGAAGCTAATATGGTGGATAACCCAGGAGTGGTGGATAGATCACGGAGCTACTCGTCACATATGTGCCGATAAGGAGATGTTCTCCTCCTACACTCCGATCAATGGAAGAAAGTTGTTAATGGGGAACTCATCGACTTACAACATCGTTGGGCGGGAAAAGTGGTGCTCAAGATGATGACTTCGGGGAAGGAGCTTACGCTTGTGGATGTCTTTGCATGTCCCAGACATCCGCAAGAACTTGGTTTCCGGTCCGTTGCTTAGCAAGGCCGGATTTAAAGCTAGTGTTTGAGTCCGACAAGTTTGTAATAACCAAGAATGGTCAGTTTTTATGTAAAGGTTACCTTGATAAGGGCCTGTTTAAAATGTCCGTCGTAATGCCTGTTTTCCGCCAAGAGGTGAAGAATAAAAACGTTATTCTTTTACTTGTTGGATTGTTCTAATTTGTGGCATGATAGATTAGGACACGTAAACTTCAACATAATTAAAAGGTTAGTGAATCGGAATTAATACCTACGTTTAAAACCGATTCACAAGACAAATGCAAAATTTGTGTTGAAGCAAAATTGGCCAAGCGCTTCATTCGGTAACAAGAAGTACCAAACCACTCGAGTTAATTCATACGATGTGTGTGATTTAAAACTTGTGCAAACTCGAGGTGGGAAAAAGTACTTCATAACGTTTATAGACGATTGCACAAGATATTGTTATGTATACCTCTTGAAAAGCAAAGATGAAGCTTTAGTAGCTTTTAAAACTTATAAGAATGAAGTTGAAAATCAGCTTAATCAAAAATTAAGATGATTCGAAGTGATAGAGGCGGAGAGTATGTTGCTCCGTTTGAAGAATTTTGCTCGAAAGCGGGTATAATTCATCAAACGACCGCACCTTACTCACCTCAATCAAATGGTGTTGCGAACGCAAGAATCGTACTCTTAAGGAGATGATGAATGCGATGTTGTTAAGTTCTGCTTACCCCAAAACTTGTGGGGAAGCCATACTTTCTGCGAACTACATTCTTAATAAGATCCCACACAAAGGTAAAAACGAAACTCCATATGAGTTATGGAAGGGGCGTGGACGTAAACGTCATACAAATAACTCAAAGTGTGGGGTGTTTGGCTAAAGTCAAGTACCTAAGCCAAAACAAGTAAGAATCGGTCCGAAGACGATCGATTGTGCTTTCATTGGATATGCTAACAATAGTAGTGCATATCGCTTTTTAGTGCACAAGTCGGCTATTCCCCGATATAAATGAAGGTATGATCATTGAATCAAGAAATGTTTGTATTCTTTGAGAATATCTTTCCGAACAAAGAAACGGAAAGAAGAAGGTTCAAGTAAACGAACATATGAAACTGCAAGGTTACCTCAAAGTGATGATGAAGAGGAACCAAGACGCAAAGAAAAGGACAAAAGTAGCTAAGTCTTTTGGTCCCGATTTTCTAACTTATATGTTAGAAAACGAACCCCGAACTATTCAAGAAGCATTGTCTAGTCGAAGCTCCTCTCCTGGAAAGAAGCTATCAATAATGAGATAGATTCCATCATGCAAAATCACACTTCGGAGTTGGTTGATCTCCCACCGGGTTGCAAACCTTTGGGATGCAAGTGGATCCTTAAAAGGAAGTATAAAGCGAGATGGATCTATTGACAAGTATAAAGCCCGATTGGTAGCTAAAGGGTTTAGACAAAAGGAGGTATATGACTTATTTGATACATATTCTCCTGTCACGAGGATTACGTCCATTCGTGTTCTCATTGCTATTGCGACTTTGCATAACCTCGAGATACATCAAATGGACGTAAAGACCGCTTCTTGAATGGAGAGCTTGAAGAGGAGATTTATATGGAACAACCCGAGGGGTACGTTGCACTCGGTCAAGAGTGAAAGGTGTGTAAACTTGTTAAGTCACTTTATGGACTAAAACAAGCACTAAGCAATGGCTTGAAAAGTTTGATTCGACTATGAAGTCAAACGGTTTCAAGATCAACGAATGTGACAAGTGTGTCTACATTAAAGGTACTACAAATGATTACGTCATATTATGCCTTTATGTAGATGATATGTTGATTATGGGAAGTAGTCATGATTTAATCATAAAGACTAAGAACATGTTGAAGAAGAATTTTGACATGAAGGATATGTGATTATCGATGTTATTTTAGGGATTAAAATCTCTAGAACTTCGAGATGGAATTGTCTTGTCACAATCCCATTATGTCGAAAGCATACTCGAAAGGTTTAATGCTTTTGACAAATGGTAGCTCCGGCTAAGACACCTGTAGATCTAAGTCTACACTTGGCCAAGAATAGAGGCGAACCAATTTCTCTCACCGGAATATGCAAGAGTAATTGATGATCGATGTACTTAACGAATTGTACACGTCCATACATTGCATATTCAGGTGAGCAAACTAAGTAAGTTCACAAGTAACCCAAGTACGGATCACTAGAAAGCCGTGACAAGGGTACTTAGATATTTAAAGTATACCATGAACTATGGAATACTTTATACGAGATATCCAAAGGCAGATATTAGAAGGATCTTGTGATGCCAATCGGATATCGAGACAAAAAGACTCCAAGTCCACAAGTGGATTTGTATTCACAATAGGTGGAGGAGCGATGTCGTGGAAGTCTTCTAAGCAAACGTGCATAGCTCGATCCACTATGGAATCCGAGTTCATTGCTTTGGATAAAGTCGGAGAAGAAGCGAGAATGGCTCGAAAACTTCTTAGAGGACATTCATTGTTGGAATAAGCCTCGTACTGCTTTGTTATGATACACGTGTGATAGTCAATCATCAATCGGAAGGGCACAAAGCAATGATGTATAATGGTAAGTCTGACATATACGTCGGAGACACAATACCATTAGACAGTTGATTTCGAATGGGGTTATTTCGGTTGACTACGTGAAGTCAAAGGAAAACCTTGCGATCCGCTTACAAAAGGCATAAATCGAGATCAATCGTATAAACTGTTAAGGGAATGGGTTTAAAATCCACAACTTAAAGAATGTTCATAGCGGTAACCCAACCTTGTGAATTGGAGATCCCAAGACCTTGGTTCAATGGGACAACTAAGTTATGAATGTTCAACCGAACACTTGGAAAATGTGTTAGCTCATTCTCGATACATCCAAGTGAATGTAAACTGCGAATGTGGCGAGGTTAAGTTTAAGACTTTTAATGATTCTTATACCGAAAGGTGGAGTATGGCGATACTCTTCAATAGGATCACCTATATAAGTGAGAAGTAATGGCCACTTCGAAAGAAACACCTATGAATCTAAGATATGGTCCAGGGCCGAAATGGACACAACGTGAGAACAAATGTGTTAGAGTTGTTATTGTGTAATTCTTTGTTATCTCGGTTTACACAAACGGTGAGTAGTTCAAGACATCGCGTCACTAGCGGCCTAGTAAACCGATAGTATTTTACTAAGGAAGGTTCAAAGCCACAAGCTATCTATCCTGATGCAATAACGATTCGCCGAGACTTTCAAGCGAATCTGCATACACGCATGCATTAATTTCATTCATGTGGGGGGATTGTTGGAATTGGTCTTTGAGAAATTGGGTGTTGACCCAATTTTGACCAATTAATTAAGTGGTTTCCATTTGTGAGAAATGAAATTAAATTATTTATAAAAATTCTACTAAGAGAGTAGATGAGAATAGCATTTGGAATTTCTCAAACCGATTCCTGAATGAGAAATTAATGCTAGAAGTTAGCCACTTAATACCAATAAATGGTATGGAAAATAGAAAATGTGGGGGAGGAGAGATGCTCCATCCCACATAGGAAAAATGAGGCAAAGTTGCACACTTTATTTATCCCAAGTTGGACAAATGGGTTTGGGCCCTTGGGGCACCTAAGTTTTTAAAGGGGAGAGGATCTACATGCTTGTGGGTTTGGTTCAAAGCACACACGCGTGTAGCCCCGCTTGTCGGCCGGCTCGGCCGGGTCCGACTGGGTCCGGTCGTGGAGTGCGGGCCGGGCTTGGGCTTCAAGGCCCTTATTCTTTTTGGACCTTTAAAAATTAAATATTTAATTAATTTTTGTAGTAGGGCGCACGCCGTGCGTCCGGGTAAATCTGGCCAGTCTTGAAAGTGTTGCGCCTGCACG
Source organism: Rehmannia glutinosa (assembly GCA_016081115.2). Lineage (NCBI taxonomy): Eukaryota > Viridiplantae > Streptophyta > Magnoliopsida > Lamiales > Orobanchaceae > Rehmannia > Rehmannia glutinosa. The sequence continues at coordinate 28,292,718 of CM071936.1, forward strand.
CACGGGTAGGAGCACGGCCGTGCGTCTGGTCGTGCTCCCCTGCGCAGGTGCGTCTGTTCAGTGCAAAAGGTGTCTTTTCGAGCCAAAAGACATGTTCTTTCCATACGGGGCGTCCAAGGCCTATAATAATCGATCCCTGGTGATCGAAAAACACACGAAAATAATCGGATAATATAATACGAGCATTGCATTCTACATATTGCCCTTAACCTCCTTCAAAAGCTTGAAAGTCAAGAACAACTTGTCTTTTCATTTGTTGTTCCGGTTTTCTTTGTCTGCGTACCGCTAACCGGGATCAGAAGTCGTTAATATCTTAGAGCGGCGCCGGGCATGTAAGCACTAGTATACGAGGCGTTTTCGTCTTGCGGAGACTCGATTCGAAATCGGGCCTCGACTTAATCCCAAACACTAAGCCATTTTCTTTAAATGTAAACCTTTCTTCCGAATAATTTAGCAAACACGGTCGACCGCCTTTTTCATCCCCAGTTTTGTTTTTTCTGTTTGAGTTTTGACTTTCGTAGGCATGGGTTGCTCTCTAGGGCGACGGTTGACCTCAAAATGCAGAAGTGTTGTCCGATTTTTGACAAAAATAAACTTCAAGAAATACTCCAAAAATTAGTAAAAACATTTTAAAACAATTGGTAGTATTTGGACAACATTTAGGGACATTGTTTTGGTGTAAAAACTCGATTAAACAAAATCATCAAAATCTTGATAAAAACATTTATCTAACATAAACTCCTATGGAAAAATAATATAGATGTGAAATAGCCGATTTTCCTATTTGAACTTAAATGACAATATAAGCTACTTTATTTTTATTCGATATAAATATTTAATTCTTTTAGATAAATAAGACAATCATGTTTTATTAAACTAAAATCGACAATCAATCTCGACTCAAGTATCGAATTGTTTACATCCCTAATTCTAACCCGAGTCGTCAAAATGGCTTTGCGGAAAGGATCAAAATTTTTCTCAACCTATTCATACCGGACACGTAAAAACAACGAAAATCTTGTAAAAAAAAAAAAACATGAGGGCACAAAAGTAATGTCATTATGTTCTTTCAAACATTAAAATAGAGCTTAATTCCAAGCATTTCCGAACTAAAAACGTATAAGCAAAATTGCGATCTCCAAATAAGTCCCCCGCTAAATCGCTTCTCTCTGTATGGTTCTGTCTTTTCCTAAAGTATAAGACGCAATGAGACTTTTATTTTGATTAGAAAATCAGACCAATATATGAGTTACTATCTTTGGCTTTTTCTTCCGTCGGTCTAGAATACCCACCGTCCAATAAAATCAAGTTCCAATGTACGATTGACCGAGACCCGCAAAACCACCGTTAGAAGGGGGCCGGAAGGGTGTTCCGGCGTACCCACTCCGACGATCAAGTCGATTGCTCTAGAGAGAATATATGAAATAGAACAAGTATATAAAAAGTGCGTGTATTAGAATTTTAACTAGAGGCGCACCTTTTTTTGTGCCCTATTTATAGGTTTGGCAATTAGGGTTGCGTGACGCATCAAGCCACGCCAAAACCCTAATTAACACAACGGCCTAGGCTAATCATTCGTATTGGGCCGCACATCTCTCGAGCCCATAGATCGGTAGGCCATTAAGTTGATCCATTTAAGAGCCCAACCCACTTAGGTCGGTAGGCCCTTAAGTTTGTTCCTTGATTGGGGCCCAGTGCCATTGACGTCGACTCATGGGCCCGGAGCTCGGCTTTGCCAAATCATCAACCCCAACCCAATCATAAGCCTTAGAATCCAAACCTTTATATTCGGAGGTCGGCCTAATCCCTCCTGAGCTCGGGACTAAAGATTTGGGCCTTACCTGACTTGGGCTTCATTATTAACCCATATATTTCATTAAGTCCATGTAAATGGGTCGGTCTAAATAGATCCCCATCAATCAAGTCCCCCAATTATGTCCCGAAGTAGTTCGCCTACTTGGACATAATTGTCTTGTCATGATTTCAACCAACCTCTGAATTTCTCACCTGTTCGATGGATCCCGAACTAGATCGATCTTACAAGATCACACCTATCCCGAGGTTTTGCTAATTACTTCATAGCAATTATCATCCCAATCTAATACTAGGTCTTTAAAGCCTTCGAAATTTGCCCCAGGCCGATCGATCCGAACTAGGGTTTCAAAACCACCAACATTTATTTGGACCGTCTGTCTTTTTTTGGGTTTTCTCAACCCTAATTTTTTCCCGCCCATTTATGTCGGGGACGTCCTTCAATCGACAAGACGTCCCTTCAACTTCCCGAGGTCGCTTCTATATCGTTAGATGGATTTTGAATCAACGCCCCGATCATCTTCCCATTTCACTCTTCATTATAAAAGGAAAGCCAAAAAAGGGGAACCCATTTCGTTCCTTGCAAACACTTCTTGCTTCCCCCAAGGCGATTTCCCGCGGCCCTAGCGATTTCCGACCAACTCTCCGCGGTGATTCTCTTATCTCCTCCTTTTTCCATTCTCCTTTCTTCTATGTACTCCCTCTTCATTTTCCTTTATATAATTTTCCCTTTTTAAAATAATGGCATCTTCATCTACACATTCCGACCCCTATCTAACCAACCTAGCTAGGTGGTCGGACGAAATAGATATTGCCAAAATTAGGGAAAACCATCCCGATATGCCCAATCCCGAGGCTACGGAATCGGACTCCTCTCTGAGAGAGCCGATCTCCCATAGAAATTAGAAAACCTAACTCCCAAGCCCCTCCCGAAGTAGATTACGGTTCTCTCATTCAAATTTATTCGACCGAGTCCCTTTATAATATTCGTAGAAATGCGAGAATTCCTCCAAAGCTAATACTCCCGAGCTACACAAATAAGCCTTACCAACCTCCTTCCTGGAGGTCTCACCTTTGTAGTCTGTTTAGGCCCGCCCTTTGGTGGGCTACTAAATCTTAACCCACCCCCTACCTTAGGCGGGCGGGGCGGGCGGCCGGACGGGCTGACCCGCTTTTGACTCTACTTTCTTCATCGGTAATTCCATCCTTAAGAATAAGGATGGTTTATTGGCGGCTCGGTGTATCCAAGGCATTACCCCTATACCCCGACCGAGCTACCTTGGACAAGCTTTTTCAGGTCTTGAGCTGGTAAATTCCTTCTGCATGGACTAGGCCCGAGATCATGTAAAGTTGTTTGCCTTGATCACCCGAGCTCGAACAGGTTTTGCTGACCCATCCTTAGTAAGGGGACTGGAGGCCATTAAGAAAGAAAACAAGAGGCTTAAAGCTTGAGAGGTAGGGGTAGCAATTCGAATCGTGTTCGGGTTCACGGGTCGTGTTGAGACATGATAATTACACAAATTTGCCCAACCCGAACACGACTGCTTAATACACTGTAACCCGAACCCGACCCAAAATGACCTGTATATTTTTTAACCTTGAATAAATCTTTTGTTTATATTGATAAAATGAGAATTTTGGGTTATTTATATATAGAATATTAAAAATATTAAAAATAATACTGAATTTTCTTATTTAAACAAAGGTTAACGGGTTTAGTGGGTCATTTCGTGTCAACAAATCGACCCATTTATTATTTGGGTTAAATGGGCCTTATACACGATTAAGACTCAAATAATAAATGGGTCAACCCTAAACCGCTTATATCGTGTTAGGTTCGGTCGTGCTTTTGTGTCGTGTCGAGATTGCCACCCCTATTGAGAGGCCAAACTGTTAGATACCGTCCCAGTGAGCATAAGGACAAGCTCCTTGGGCTTGAAAGGTTTGTCACCAACTCCGAATCAAAACCAAGGAGTTAGGCGAGAAAAATGCCAATCTTATGAAAGATGGACTAGTACAAACTCGGGCGAAAGGGATTCAAATCGACCGACGTGATTTCTTAAAGTCCGATGAGGATCGGGCTTTGATCGATCAGCGTCAGAAAAAGGTCAAATGCTTCCTCACTCGGGGAATTCATCGATGTTCTATCTGCAGGGTTATGCAATAGTATGAGTTTGTTTTTGATCAAGCCGAGCCCCGCTTCAAGAAAAAGGGTTCAACGACCTCTGGATCGGGATGGGCCCGAGTTCGATGAAAGATCCCGAGGGCTTCATTTTTTCTAAGGTTGCAAATGAAGTCAAGCTTTCTTCGGATGAGGCCTTCATCCATTCCTTGGATGATCGACCTGGCCACCGACCTTTAGGTTGCCGCTAAGCTAAACCGTGCTCATGCCGCATCGACCGAGCTACTTCCTCCGGCTCAGAAAGGAACCGTAAGCGCTTCTTTGTTCGAAAAGATATTCTCAAAGACCGACCTTTAGGTTGCCGCTAACTGACTTCTTTCCGTTCTTTGTTCGGAAAGATATTCTCAAAGAATACAGCATTTCTTGATTCAATGATCATACCTTCATTTATATCAGGAATAGCCGACTTGTGCACTAAAAAGCGATATGCACTACTATTGTTAGCATATCCAATGAAAGCACAATCGATCGTCTTCTGACCGATTCTTACTTGTTGTGGCTTAGGTACTTGACTTTAGCCAAACACCCCCACACTTTGAGGTATTTGTATGACGGTTTATGTCCCTTCCATAACTCATATGGAGTTTCGTTTTTACCTTTGTGTGGGATCTTATTAAGAATGTAGTTCGCAGAAAGTATGGCTTCCCCCCACAAGTTTTGGGGTAAGCCAGAACTTAACAACATCACATTCATCATCTTCCTCACGCTCTCGATCCTAAGCTACATTCTACTCAAGTGGCTGATCAAACTGGCCAGAAGACCGAGCTACCCTCCGGCAATGAACCCGATCTCACTATCCAAGACTATGCTTTCGAGGATCTTATTTTGTAATAACCCTTTGTAATGATCTCGATATGTGCACCTTTTGTAAAGTGCAGTTTAATCAATGCAACTTTATTTTGCTGCTTATCAATGTCTCTTTTAGTTTCCCATATCTCGAGCTGGATCATTTTTCATTTTTTTTATTTAAGGACAAGTAATCCAAGCTCGAGCTTGAATTGCCCCTGGGTTATCACGCCCGAGGTGTTTGGAGTGTTGGCTCGAGCCGAGCTCCAAACACTTAGTCATTTTTCTTTTCAACTTTGAGGACAAGTTATCCAAGCTCGAGCTTGATTGCCCCCTGGGCTATCGCGCCCTAGGTGTTTGGACTGTTGGCTCGAGCCGAGCTCCAAACACTTGATCATCTTTCTTTTCAATTTTGAGGACAAGTTATCCAAGCTCAAGCTTGACTTGCCCCCTGGGCTATCGCGCCCGAGGTGTTTGGAGTGTTAGCTCGAGTCGAGCTCCAAACACTTGATCATTTTTTTTTAATTTTGAGGACAAGTTATCCAAGCTCGAGCTTGACTTGCCCCCTGGGCTATCTCAGAACGGGCTGCCCAATTTTCCAACATTGAGCTAGAAGGCCAGCCCAACATCAAACCCATGGCCTAAATGCTTAGGCCCAATATTCATGGAGAAGTCTAGAGACTTACTCCCAACCGTAGGATCAAATGCATCACAGTCTTGTAAGCAAATTTTAGTGAATCAATACAAGTGTTCTTTCCCAACTATCTTGTGAGATTTACTTTGCCTTCATTCTACACTTCTTCACACACAAGCACGTTCGAGATAGGCTGACTTAGCAACCGCGAGGGGCGGAAGAGCGCTAAGGCCACACGATTCATTGTTAAGGGAACAAGTCCGTGACAGGTGGTATCAGAGCCCGGTTCGGGCACAAGTGTAGTGAAGTAGCGTGATGGCAGGTGACGACAAAGACATTGCGTCAGAAGTGACGGACACCCGTGGGAGGGAACCCGTACCAACCAAGGATAAGAAGAAGCGTGACCAGAGCAAGGCTCATGGTGAATCTTCGCCTTGGGAGTTTGCTGCAGGCGAGATGGGCGAGAGGCTCGAAAGGGTCGAGCATAACGTCGAGACATTGGAGGGCCACGTACTCGGACAGCTGGACACCGTCAAGGAGTCGGTGCAAGAATGCCTTGATGCCAATACAACGTTGGAGGAACGTTTCGCACGGCTAGAGGCGAGAGTTGCAGATATTGTCCAAGCTCTTCAAGCAAGCATCGAGGGGATGCATGAAGACTTGGCACTTTGCAAGAAGGCGGCTGCTAGTGGGGACACGTCTACAACTAGTCGAGGTGGATCCCCAAGCCAACAGGTTCAACGGGCCCACGAGACGCCAGAAGTGGAGAACTACCTATGGCGCATGGAGCAATACTTCGAGGGCTCAATCTCACCGACGAGCTATCGAAGGTAAAAACCACTTATCTCTACCTTCAGAATCTTTGCTATGTTGTGGTGGCGCAGGAAGCACGCCGACATTGAGCGGGGCACGTGTCGGATTGATACATGGGACGATTTCAAGAAGGAACTCAAGCGCCACTTCTATCCGGAGAACGTCGTCTACGAAGCCCGTAAGCGACTAAGGGAGTTGAAGCAAAGGAGTACTATTCGGGAGTATGTGAAGGAGTTCACCACTCTAATGCTTCAAATCCCTAACATGGCCGAGGAGGATTTATTGTTTTACTTCGTGAGACGGACTACAAGGATGGGCGAAGCAAGAACTTCATCGACGAGGCGTTCAGTCAGCCGACGAGGCTATTGCCGTTACTGAATCCCTTACCGAGTTCCAACCGCACACCTTTAGGGATGCTACGAAGAACAAGGAGAAGGTGAACTCGGGCAAAGGTGGGGGAGAGAAGAGGGACGTTCGAGACCAACGAAGGCCGCCACCAGGAGGGGCGACAAGGGTCATCCCATAAGACTACGAAGACAAGCGGGCCCTTCGTGCACAAAGCGGATGTTTTGTGTGCAAGGGCTCACATGCCATGAGCAACTGTCCAAAGCTCGGGTCATTATCCGCCATGCTCGAAAGGCAAGAGACGGAGAGCGTCGCTGAAGAGGAGACGAACAAGATGGGATCTCTTCAACTCCTTAATGCCCTCAAAGCCAAACCAGTGCCGACACCATCCAGCATGGGGCTTATGTACATGGAGGCGCTTGTCAAGAGAGGTCTACCAAGGCGTTGGTAAACACGGGAGCTACCCACAACTTTGTGATGAAAGAAGAGGCCAAGAGGTTAGGCCTGCGTTGGACAAATGGGGACGGTTGGTTGAAGACCGTCAACGCCAAAGCCCAACCACTGAACGGCGTAGCACGAGGCGTAGAGCTACGACTAGGCACTTGGAAGGGCCAAGTGGATTTCTCAGTGGCACCAATGGATGATTTCAAGGTCGTGCTTGGCATGGACTTCTTACGCAAGGTAACCGTTATCCTTATGCCCTCTTTCAGTTCTGTTTGCATACTAGAGAAAAGGTCACCTTGCATGATCTCGACCGATGAGTCATCCAGTACACCTCAACGGGAGGCAAAGCAATTGTCGGCCATGCAACTCACCAAGGGGGTGAAAATGGGGGAACCGACATTCTTAGCCACCCTGAAGGAGGAGGACCAACCCACCATCAAGGAGGACGACATTCACCCGCTCATCCAAAAGGACTTGACGGAAACAAGGGCGTCATGCCCGCCACTGCCGAACCAACTTCCACCGAAGCGAGAGGTGGATCACAAGATCAAGCTAGAGCCGGGTGCCAAGCCGCCCGCCATGGCACCTTACCGGATGGCTCCGCCCGAACTCGAGGAATTACGCAAGCAACTAACGGAGTTGCTTGAGACGGAGAAAGATCGGACTTTCCAAAGCACCTTATGGCGCCCAATCTTGTTTCGAAGACGCGATGGGGCGTTGAGGATGTGCATGGACTACTGGCGCTTAACAAGGTAACAATTAAGAATCGCTACCCCATCCTTTAATTGTTGACTTGTTTGTTTGACAAAGCTTGGTGGCGCCAAAGTATACACCAAGATGGACTTGCGGAAAGAAAGGCTACTACCAAGTCTGTATAGTCGAAGGGGACGAGCCAAAAACGACGTGCATTACCCGGTATGGATCATACGAATGGTTAGTCATGTCGTTCGGACTAACCAATGCCCCAGCAACATTTTGCACGTTAATGAACAAGATTTTCCAGCCTTACCTAGACCGGTTCGTGGTGGTCTATTTGGATGACATCATTATATACAACAACTCAATGGAGGAGCATGCCGACCACCTACGCACCATCTTCCAGTGCTGGCAGGAAAACCAAATTATCGTCGAAGGAGAAGTGCTCGTCCGCGAAGGAGGAGGTACCCTTCTTGGGACACATTATCGGGCATGGGAAGTTGCAGATGGACAAATCCAAGATTAAGGCAATCATGGAGTGGGAGGCCCCGACCAAGGTAATTGAACTTAGATCTTTCCTTGGTCTTGTTAACTATTACCGTCGTTTTATACAGGGATATTCGGCACGGGCAGCACCCTTGACGGACCGCTTAAGAAGGAAAAAGCATGAGAGTGGTCCGAGAAGTGTCAAGAGGCATTCGACAACCTGAAGGCCGCAATAAGTCAAGAGTCAGTCCTAGCGTTACCCGACTTTAGCAAGCCATTTGAGTTACACACCGACGCATCTGACTTTGCTATTGGAGGGGTATTGATGCAAGAGGGACATCCAATAGCGTTCGAAAGCCGCAAGCTCAATGACATCGAGCGCCGCTACACGGTGCAAGAGAAGGAGATGACGGCTATCATCCACTGTCTGCGGGAGTGGAGACATTATCTTTTGGGGTCACACTTTACTATCAAGACGGACAATGTTGCCACAAGCTATTTCTAGACTCAAAAGAAATTATCACCAAAGCAAGCCCGTTGGCAGGACTTCTTAGCCGAGTTCGACTACACGCTGGAGTACAAACCCGGGAAGGCCAACGTGGTAGCCGACGCATTAAGCCGCAAGGCCGAGCTTGCAGCCATCAGCGCAGCCAAGGGGGAGATCAGGGACCGCATTCGACAAGGCTTGGAGCATGACCCTATGGTGAGGGAGCTTATGAAGCTAGACAAGGAGGGAAAAGCCAAGCAATTTTGGGTTGAGGACGGCCTACTCTACACCAAGGGGCAGCGTTTAGTTCCCAAGTGGGATAGTTTGAGGAAGGACCTCATCAAAGAATGTCACGATACTATGAGGGCAGGACATCCGGGCCAAAAGCGTATGAGGGCGCTACTATAAGCATCATACTTTTGGCCACAAATGAGGGACGGCGTTGAGCTTTATGTAAGGACTTGTCTTGTGTGCCAGCAAGACAAAACGGAGAACAAGCAACCCGCGGGACTGCTCGAGCCGCTACCAGTCGCTGACCATCCATGGCACTCCATCACCATAGATTTCATAAGTGCATTGCCCAAATCAAGGGTTTGGGTCTATTATGGTGGTGGTCGTCGTTTTTCCAAGACGGGACATTCATACCCTGTCTGAAAAGGATTGCACAACGAGGAAGCAACGATGGCATTTTTCAAGAACGTGGTGAAGTATTGGAGACTACCACGCCATATCATCGATGATCGAGACCCCGCTTCACGGGCGGCTATGGCGGAGCTTTTCGAACTCCTGGGGCGGAGTTAAACTTCTCAACAAGCTTTCACCCTCAAACCGACGAAACCGAAAGGGTGAATGCCTTGTTGGAATGTTACTTGAGGCACCGTGAGTGCCAACCGAGAAAGATTGGGCCAAACTCCTCGATGTGGCACAATTTTCCTACAACTTACAATGGAGTGAGGCCACGGGGCGAAGCCCGTTCAAGCTTGCAACGGCAACCTTTGACTCCACACACCTTGGCCACAGGCCTAGAAGATGGGCGGAGTCCGGGAGCGACGAAGATGGCTAAGTCATGGGAGGAGCAGCGGCCGACTTAGCCCGTACATGCTTGGAGAAGGCCCGAAAAAATGAAGAAATGGGGTGACGAGAAGAGACGGCCAAAGGAGTACACCATCGGCAATCAAGTCTTCATCAAGCCTGCTACCGCAGAATTTAAGGCGTTACGGGGCATGCACAAGGGCTTGGTGAGCGCTATGAGGGGCCGTTTCCAATCACGTAATGTATCTTATCGTGTTGACCTACCTGATACCTTGAAAATTCATCCGGTCTTCCACATTAGTATGTAGAAGCCTTATCATGTGGACGAGGAAGACCTAAGCCGAGGGTATTCACGAGCAGCACCTCCGTGGTGACCAAGTCATATGACAAGGGCGTTGAAGAGGTGCTCACAAAGAAGATCGTTCGAAGGCGAGGTGTTCCACCCGTACTCAATACTTAATCAAATGGAAGGGGCTACCCGAGTCCGAAGCAACATGGGAATTTGAAGAAGACTTGTGGCAGTTCCGACCACAACTTCGGGAGTACGAGGCGACGAGGACGCCGCCGGATTAGGTGGGGGAGAATGTAACGGGCTGCGCCTGGTTTTCCAACATTGAGCTAGGAGGCTAGCCAACATCAAGCCCACAAGTTGGCACAAAATGCTTAGACCCATTGTACATAGAACACTCTAGAATGTGTAGGAATTTTGTAGAGAATAGTAGGAGCATTCTAGAGAATTCCCTTGTAAATATCTTGTAGAATATTCAAGGAATATTCATGGAGAAGTCTAGAGACTTACTCCCAACCATAGGATCAAATGCATTACCACCGTCCATTTAGAAGGTGGAGTAGTATAAATAGGAGCATGACTTCATTTGTAAACCAACAAGTCTTGTAAGCAAGTTTGAGTGAATCAATACAAGTGTTCTTTCCCAACTATCTTGTGAGATTTACTTTGCCTTCATTCTACACTTCTTCACACACAAGCACGTTCGAGATAGGCTGACTTAGCAACCGCGAGGGGCGGAAGAGCGCTAAGGCCGCACGATTCATTGTTAAGGAACAAGTCCGTGACATATCGCCCGAGAGTGTTAGCTCGAGCCGAGCTCCAAACACGTAGGAAACAGTTATCAACAGGATTTTTAGACAAGCAGTTGTTTTTCATTGAATTCCAAAAAAAGAGGAAACTCCATACATCGTCTAAATTTCTATGGATAGTATTTTTCCAAGTTGTTAACATTCAATGCCCGAGGTAATTTCTTCCCATTCAACTCTTTCTAGCTCATAAGCTCCTCGGCCCAAAACTTTTATCACCGAAGTGGACCCTCCCAATTCCGGTCCAATTTTCCCTTGTTCGTACTCACATCGGCCATCCTCGAACCACATCTCCCACTTGGAAGTTTCTCTTCATCACCTTGCTATTTTAAGCTACTCCGATTCACTCCTTGTCATTTCCATCTCAAAAAAGGCCATCTCCTCTTCTCGTTGATCAAATCTAGAGCCCTCTTGTAATATCTCATTCTCCTTTTCCTCAAACGCGTGGAATTTATGAGTTTTCATCTCGATCTCTATTGGTATCACTACATCCATCCCATAAACCAAACTATACGGACTCTCCCCGTGGCTTCCTCTCGGATTTGTTCGATAAGCCCATAACACCCAAACTCAACTCTTGCGCACCCAAACTAACGTAACAACAACGAAAATAATGTTTAAAAAAAAAAACATGAGGGCACAAAAGTAATGTCATTATGTCCTTTCAAACATTAAAATAGAGCTTAATTCCAAGCATTTCGAGAAACTAAAAATGTATAAGAAAATTTGCGATCTCCAAATAAGTACTCTCCAACCCGCTTCTCTCAGTATGGTTCTGTCTTTCCTAAAGTATAAGAGGCAATGAGACTTCTATTTTGATTAGAAAAGCTCGGCCCAATATATGAGTTATGATGTTTGGCTTTTTCTTCCGTTTTTTTGATCCTTGCAAGAGCATCACATATCTCGCGTTTACGTATGGAGACAATGTTATTAGTGTGCATGTTAGCGATACGGAGCGGTGACGTTATTTTTGTCATCCTTACATGAACTCTTACATCGACCGCTTTAGCGCATCCTTTACGAAAAATTTCAACCTCCACAATGTCGATTCGCTCTGCACCAAGATAGATATTACAAGGCAAAAATGAAAAATGACAATTCTTAGAACATGCAAATATTAACTACTAGTAAAGATTACGGATAATCGAACTACCGCGAGGTTAGCCTAATTACAAAAAGACCCATTATTTGCAAAAATAACAAATGCCCCCATGATGCAATTTGTAAAATGAAAGCATAACTAAATGAGGTACTTGTAATTATAAAATAACCGGATTTTTTCGTAATTATGCTAAATCTCGGGGGTAGTTTTTGCAATTATCAATAAAATTATAGTCGAGAGGTGCGAGATAAGAACCCGAGCATTTAAGTCGAGTCCACCTCTTCGGCGTCGCTTGGAAGTTGTGGTTATTTTGAGCAACTATCTCCGATTACTTACTAAGATCTTGAGGGCATAATTTGGAGAGAGCAACCCCTATTGTCTTTTTCCTCATTAGATATGGAGTGCACGAATGTGTTCATAGTTAGCATCGAAACATGAACGTAAAATAATTGACATATTTTCTCCTCAATAATTGCTAAGCAAGCGGGCCCAATGATGAGACAAGACCAAGTCAAAGAAAACGAGAAATTGCAACACGAGAAGTTTGACAAACTAAAAACAAGTCTTATTGTTCCCTCAAAAAAAAAAAAACAAGTCTTAATGGAAACATATTACTACTACCTTTTTCAACGGCTTTCTTAATTAAACATTTGTAACATAAAAGAAAAAGACAACAACGGATAACGGACCCAAGAACCATTCATATTGATCTAAGCATGCCAATCATTTTCCGAATAAGAAAACATGCAAATAACTACCAACGTATAAGGTAAATGTAAAGCAAATAGCTCGGCATAACCAGGATTGTACCATCGCGATGTTAAATCAAAATGATAATTATCTCATTTTATACTCTTTGTTTTAAAACAATGAGATGTAAAATTAGGAAGAAAGTTCTTGCTATGTATTTCAATTATTTGAAGAGTTAATTACAAAAACTACCCCGGAGGTTTAGTCTAAGTACAAAAAAGCCCATTATCTTTCAAAATAACAAATACTCCCGCGACATTTGTTTATCTTTTACAAATTGCACCATCAAGACGGGGTATTTGTTAGGTAAATACAAACCTCGAGGGTTATTTGTAACCACGATGGGGGTTGGTAAATTTTAACAATAACTAGAGTTTTTGTAATTAGGCTAAACCTCATGGGTAGTTTTTAATTATCCCATATTTGAATTATTAGGCATTTAAGTATGACGAGGGGCGTAGCGTAAATAAGGCCCACCATCCCGTAGCAAGGGATGTAAGCATTATATTTGTCCCTCCCCCACTACCCCCCAACAGCTTTGTAAAGCCTTCTTTAGGAGATCTCTTACTAAAGATATCAAAATATGTTTTTTTTGCTAAATATAGAGTAGAAAATTTTCTTCTGGCTCACTCTAGTCTACTTGCAGGGAAGAAGAGAGTTTATTTCTTATGAAACAATACTAAGATTCAAGGCCAGCTAGACATGAATAAAATAAAATAGATACATATGTTATAAAAAAATAAAAATAATAATAATTAAGTATCGGGAAACTATCAAGCTTGACCGGAAAATTTACTTGTTTACTCTTATGGTTGCTTTCCTCTAGTATTATGATCAATGTCACATAAACCACCCAAAGTCGAATAAGAAAAGTGAAAACATTAGTAGGTTTCAGACAGAACATACTTACAGAAGTATCATCAATTTTTACAATTATCTTAATTCCATATTGAAATTTTACTTTTAGGATGCAATACAATTTACTTAATTTTATTAGATGATATTTTAGGAGTAATAAAATTGAACTGTAATAACATTTTGTTTCAACTTAGAGTTTCAAAAATATGTGTAGTTATAAAATTTATAAGAAAGGTAAGCAATTAGAATTTACGCTGTCCCAATCATGATAAAGCTAAGCTGCTTAGAGTGTGGTCTATTCCTTTATTTCTTGTCTTCAGTCATCTCGTAGTTTTAGAAGTCCACTAAAATGTGGAAACTATAGAAGCAAAAACCTAAATGCACTAAATATTTCTTCATCCATCACCTCAAGCCGTTAGCAAAATTAAATCTGTATGTGCTTTCAGAAAGTGTCAGTTACAGAGGAAGGGAATGAGATTTTAGTAAAACAGCAACATGAAATTATTAAGTCCACTGAACTAATATTTTTAAAAAAAAAACCTGAACTAATATTTAGGGGACTTAAACTAACCTGCACTTTTGAACAACCATTTGTCTGAGTTCTTCTATATGCAAATCAATGTCATTAAGCTGAAACAATTCAGAATCAACTATCAATGCATTCACGAGTAAGAGTAATGTTACACGTTTCAGGTAAATTCTTTTCTTCATAATGTCACTACCAAAACTAGAAATTGTATCAGACCTCATTACTGATATCCCTGGCCATTTTGCATGAGCTGCCTCCTGAGCGAGCTGCATGTTCATTTGTGCTTCAGCTTCCTCCTCTTCTCGTATTTTTCCTGTAAATACGAAGGCCATATGACAGGTCAACACCTAAGGTCATATGACTAATTCAGCCATAGACTTTAGGTCAAATGTTCCTAGAAGTAATAAAGCGCCTTTCACAAGAAATTAGATTGCAAAAAATGGATTGGCAGACATTTGTTAGCAATTAGATATATATCTCATATGGTGTTTTCGTCCAGTGATAATGAGCCACACTACAAATAAACTCAAAATTATAGCCCATGAATTAGGAAATGCATAAAAGGTCGAGTATATGATAAGAACCAAACATACTAAACTGACATCATCTGGTTACAACTTTCTCCCCTAGAGGTCGATTGAGTAAACGGTGTTATATATCAAGTATTCAGTAGCTTAAAACAAGAGACCTGCCTGATGAAATATACTTCCAAACTGGCGCATAAGCATTCTCTTAGAAGAAGCTGCCTCTCCACGTGAAGCATCCTGTTGTAGCTTCTTCTTGCTGGGAATATGCTTCTCCTTTTCTTTATCCTTTCTAATTAAAGCACTTTTAGAAGTGCTAGGTTCCTTTAGTTTTGCATTTAAGAAAAATTCTTGACTTCATTCACTCTTTGCTCAAGCTGCAAGTCAGAAGAGAAAGTATAGTAAGCAAATAATGACTTGATGATGCTAGCTTCACAAAAACGAAGGTTGTGGTATCAAGCCACGCATGAGCAGGTAAAGGCAATGCGTATTATTAAATCAGTAATGCCAGCATTAAATCAACTAGGTACTTATCTTGAAGTCAAATATCATCACCATTCTAGTTTGGGATGATTGAAAAAACTACCCGAGGTTTGGGTTAGTTACCCAGCAAACCAGAGAAGTTTCAAAAATACAAAAGCTACCCATGAGGTGTGATTTTGTCTTCATTTTAAGGTGTGTAACTGTAATATTCCTATAAATGTAATGGGGGCTTTTGAATTTTTTCTTTTAATGTAGACGGAATCAAACCTCGAGTTTTTTTTTTGTAAGTTTGAAACTTCTCTAGTTTTTTTATTGTAATTAACCCAAACCACAGGGGTAGTTTCTATAATCATCCCTTTTAGTTTACATTGATAGAAACATCAGAAAGATTCACAATGTCTAACATTATATGAAAAGTGACATTTATCAGACCATTTGGGATAATACATATGCACAGACAATGTACTGATGTTAATTTTGACCATTGGATATGAGCAAATGCTTACTTTGTCAACCTTCCCGAAAAGCTCATCAACTTTATTATTATAATCATCCACTTGAGTTGTATTACCATCCGTCGTCCTCTGTCCCATGGTTGTAATGTCCTCATAAGGTGCATTCACGAAATCCATCTGACATGGGTAAAGAATTGAAGGAATTTAATATCAATTGCCCTTAGCTGGCTATATTAATTTCAAGTAAACAAAACCATAGCGCTAGTCAACAAAGGGAGAAGGTTTAGCACTAGACAATAAAGAGGGTGATGGGGAAGAAAGGTGTGTATTGATCATATGCAATGAGGCCCTCAATAATCATTCATAGATCATCTCACTTATTTATTCTATTTCCACTTCAGTTCTTATTCATCTTTCTTTTTATCTTTTTTTCCTCAAAAAGTAAATAAATGATAGTCTAAAACCATGTAAATTACATCCGTGAAACAAAACCCATTCATTGATGTACTAGAAAATGTAGTTGTTGCACAAAAATTGCAAGCAGCATAAACAATAGAAAACTATACCAGTAATAAAAAGTAAAAACCAATCCTTTATGAAGTAAAAACTTGACATGTGACAAAGTATTGAGGCTCGCTTGAAGAAACTTATGTCAATCTACATCATGCTCAATTGTGATACAACACTCATTGAAAATTGAATATAGTTCACATTTCCTCCAAAATCGCATCACATTGGAGTTATGTTCTGATGTGAAATTACTTACCATTTTGACCTCGCCTCAAATTACCAAAATACCCCCAGAATCATTTTATATGGATCCCGACCCGACCAAACACCAGGTCGGGTCGATACGCAACGTGTCGGAGATCCGCCTTACCCTTGAAACGATCATAAATACTGTACAAAATCGAGTAAAAGGTAAGCTTGCCATTATTCAAATTACATTTCTTTTAAACTCATCGATTGATTAGAGCATCGGAGGCGCATCCCGGCCCTAACGTTCGTGTTTGAGGTGCTCGATACAAAATATACCTCACCTAATCGTGTCAACACACTTCACTTCGTGGGTCCCAGGTACATCGATTCTTTCTAAATCATGTTCCTAACTAAAATTCAAATCATGTATACCTAACTAAAGCATCAGTTCAAAAATTCCTTCAAGTTACATCACATTAGCCTTGATTTGAACTTCAAAAACTATAACTCCAATTCACACACCTAAATAAAGCACTAATACATCAATTCCTCTCAGAATTCCCAATACTGTAGCAAAATTAAACAGCTTCCAGTGCAAAACATAGAAAGGTATAAACTGAATTTAATAGAATACACATAGGCATATGGAACAAATGCAGAATCACACACCAACCTATACATATATATATATATATATATATATATATATTGAGAGAGAGAGAGAGAGAGAGAGAGAGAGAGATGCGCCACCTTTGGGGTCGGTCGGAATGAACGACTGAAAGAAAGCAGACGCGGGGGAGGAGGGGGTGGGGGCCCTTTGCGGCAATTTAATTATATAACCTAAACCGAGTTTAAAACTTTAAAGAACAATTTTACACCTCAATTACAAGTTCATCCCCGGTACTACTTTTTCTTTTCAATAACATCCTCTTTTGGGATCCTATCCATTACAAATTAGAATGTTGTATAAATAGGTGCATCTAAAATATCAGTAGCGCGTATTTTATATTATTACAATTGTCAGTCATCTATAACAATGAATAAAAAGTGGCCTTTTTAATAGATTAATACATTTTTTTAAAATTGGTCTCTCATAAGATCCGTCTTATGGATCTGCTCGGATCCGGTTTGAATCGACCCGCGTCGACCCGGTGGATATAAAAAAAAAAAGGAAAAATCTAATCCAAACAAGGCGGCGGTGAGGATTGGATGAAACAGGACTCCCATGTGCAAAACCTCCCACTCGCATCTCCTCCATTCTTTGCTCACACTCCAGGACCTCTGCTCCAAAACTCCCGCCCGCGTCTCACTCAAGATTGCGCACAAATAGGTGTCTTCATCTTCTCTCAGCTCCAACAACATCTCATCCCAAAAGTCGCACTATGTGACTCGACATTGACTCCTTTCCAAATCTCAACATTCCTTAATCAAAAGTTTCAAATATGTAAGCAAAAATCTCCATTGTTGTTGCGGCAAAAAGCTTCATTATCATCGTGATATTGCACTTTCAACTTTGTTGTTGTGCGATTTTGGAGAATCTCTCCAATGGAGAATGAAGACGCACACATCTCATTGATGAAGGAAGGTAACGTATTTATACATTGAAAAATGGATACTTTTCTTTGGAAATACTAATACTTTTGACTTTCAATATAATACTTTTTTGAAATAGTGATACTCTTTATATTATATATGATACTTTTATGATAGACTGTCATATTTTCAATTTAATACTTTATGAGGAAATACTGATACTTTTTAAGTAATAAAACTGATACTTTTAATATGAACATTGACACATTAAATTTTTACATATTCAAAGGCATGACATTTTGATGTACTAACTCGAATCTCATAACTATGATACTTTTCTTTGTAAATAGTAATATGTTTGTGCAAAAGAAATGATATTTTTATGATTGGCAGTGAACTTTTGCAAGTTTTAAATTTGCTGAATAAAAGTGATATTTTACCAAATATTTTGATGTAATAATTTATTCCATTTATACATATAGGTGAAAACTGTTTGATAAATGGTTTTATCTTGATTTTGATGATTTTGTTTTTACACCAAAACAATGTTTTTAAATGTTGTCCAAATACTCCTAAATAATTTAAATTGTTTTTTACTAATTTTCCTAGGAGTATTTCTTCAAGTTTATTTTAGACAAAAATATTGGACAACACTTCGATGATTTACATCAAAACTATGTTTCTAAATGTTGTCCTAATACTCCCGATGTCAGAATATTTTTACTATTTTTGGAGTATTTCTTGAAGTTTATTTTCGATATAAAATTGGACAACACTTTTGTTTTGAGGCCAACCATCGCCACTATAGGCATCCGTACACTGCGAAAGTTATGAAAAAGCAAGAATAAGCTATTCTTCGAAAAAAGGTGGTTGGCCGTCGACCAGGTGGTCGGCCGTGGCGACCGGCGACGTCTTGGAGCATTTTTGAAAGCAAACCTCGGACTCGTTTTTTGGTTTTGCTCGGACCCACGGTTGGACTAAGGGTCGACCGGTTGGTGGATTCTTCGACCGGTCGCCCTATAGTTTGATAGCAAAATTCTAACCGTTGTGCGTGACCTTTTCCCTAATTTGTGGGATTGATTTCTAAATGACTATATTCTTCATTTGTCTTGCAATTTTTTGATTTCAATCTCTCAGGAGGAGCCTATCATGTCCAAGACATCTTTTATAAATAGATGAAGAATTGAAGCAACACAACAAGAGAGAAAAACTACAACACAACAAGAGACACTCAAGCAAACATATTTGTTCTTCATTGTTATTATTCTTGTTGTAATAGCTAAGGTCTTTCACTTTCACATCTTGAGGTCTAGGCTTATTTCTTGATTACACTTGCACTCATAATTGTAATATTTATTATCGAGTTGTAATCTTGATTTTGGGTTATCATTCAACACAAGATATCCTTGTGAGTGTTCTTGTGGTAATAACACACTTGGATGATCTAGGTGATAGGTAAAGAAGATTGTGGTGATATTCTTATTCAAGAGTGTGGTGCTCTTGAGGTTATTGAAGAATTTGGTGTTCTTCAAGGTTGAAGATTGTGGTAATCTTCACAAGGTGTCGTTGGAGATTGTGGTAATCTTGAAGTGAGATTGTGGTAATCTCAAAGGTGGTGTTGAAGAAGAGTGTGGTGCTCTTCAAGGTGATGTTGTAAGGTGTTGTATTAATTTTTGGTAATTAATAAAATCTTTTTATTTTGAAATCCATCTCGGAGATACGGGGTGGTAGAGGATTAGGCCCTAGGTGGGTTGAACCTCTATAAATCGGCGCGTGTTATTTACTTTCCACCTTCATTATCGTCTTGGCTTGTTTAATCGAAAAAGAGAGCTAAATCGAGAAAATGGAGATAACCTATTCACCCCCTCTAGATTATCGTAGCCACTTGGACTTACAAGTGGTATCAAGCCAAACTCTTTGGCAAGCTCGTTCCCACATCGCGTAAAGAGGAACAATCATCGGCTACGAATGAAGTATACCTTACCGGCGCCTCCACCACCAAACCACCACTATTTGATTCCAAATTTTTATGTTTTGGAAAGAAAGAATGGAATGTTATCTACAAGGTTGCAGGTTCGATATTTGGAACACGGTCGTCAATGGAGAATCTATTCCGATAAAAGATACACCACACACCTCCAAAGTCCTCAAGGAGCTCAATGATGATGAGAAAAAATCATCTCCTTAAATGGTGAAGCTCTTAATATTATTTATTGTTCACTCACCATTTTGGAATATGATCATCTTGTAGGAATTAAATCGGCATATGAAGTATGGAGAAAATTAGAAGAAGTATATGAAAATAAAAGGAGTCACTCAAAAGCATCTACTTCTCAAATGGGTACAATATCAAACCCAACAACATGGGATGAGCTTCCTACAATCTCCAACGATGAACAATGTCTTATGGGCTTCGAAGAAGAAAACGAGGTAAGTTCTAAACCTTCTACTTATTATGATAATGAATTACAAAATGAGTATAGTGATTTGCAAAATGATTATGATGATCTTCAAAATGAATTTCAAAGCTTACTTGTTAAATACAAAAATTTGAAAAAGAATTTAATGTTTTGAAAAATGATAAGGATAGTTTATTTACTTCCTATGAATCATTATCATGTGCTCACACCACCACTCTTGATAAGGTTAGAAACCTTGAAAAAGAAAATAGTGCTCTTATTGAGGACATTAATTGCATGAAAAAGGATTTATCAAAATTTCACTTGAGTACCAATAAAATGACCAAGATTGTTGATATTCATAATTGTGATAATTTGAAATTAGAACTTGATCATAGGCCTAATATTGTCAATCATATAAAAAAGATCAAGTCTCTATGCATGTTGGTCATTGTGCTCCTTAAATTACTACTTATTTTTATTATGGTAAAAAGGGTCACTGTTAATACTTGTCGGGCTAGAAAAAGCTCTAATTATTATTGGAGACCCAAAAGTCTCAAAGCTAATTCCCAAGGACCTAAACATTTGAGGTACCACAAAGCAATGTCATATTAGGTACCCGTGAAATCAAGAAAATTCATATCACCTGAAGACATCAAATGACCATCTCATTTGATCAAAAGGAGAAAACATCACCACAATGAATTTCGAAGAGAAAGACATTATCAACAATGGGAAGGACATAATCCTTGGAAATGAAACAATTGGAGAAGTCATCATCAACAAGATGATTTTCAAAGGGGAATATATCATCAACAATGGGAACGACACAACCCATAGAAATGGCATAATTGGTAAACCGTATCTCCCCATTTAAATATGCATTTTATTTTGTTATTATGCATGTTTTTAAGTGTGCCTAATTTTTCAAAATGAGTTTTTCAAAAATTCATTTTTAAAATCAAGGTCTTCAATATATTTGTGTGTTCTTAATTTTTTTTTTTAAAAATGAGGACCTTGCATGTTATTTTTAAAACTCTTGTGCATTTACATAGACTAAGGTGCTTTTATTATCTCTTATGGTTTTATATAGCATAAGCACATTTATGATATTTCTTATTACTTAGCCTACACTTGTATCATTATGTTTGTGCAAGACGTGTTAGGAATTGTGTAGGACATATATATTTTCCTCAATGGTTATTTTCTCAAGAGAGGACCATAAACTATCGAGGTACGCTCATCATTGATATTCATCTTATAGACTCGATATATTTTTGTCATATGCCTATGTGTTTGTTTTTTTTCCAAGTTATTTCAAAGTATTTCACATAATTGCCATTAAGAGGATTTTTGATTTTTTGAAAGGCACTATTCTATGAAGCTTGTTTTATCCAAGTCTTGCAAAGGATTATATTTTGTTTGATAAAACATTTGATTTTCATCCTTTTCTCAAAATTATGCATTTGAATGCACATATTCATTATTATCAAAACTCTTGTTCAAATGTATCTTTTAAATGAGGTCTCAACTATATGCTCTCGTTTTCAAATTTCAAAAAGACCTTATATAGCTTTCTATAAGCTTATTTGAACTTATATGTTTTATGAAACTCTTGATGATTTGTTTGAAAGCATAGTATGTGTTACTTGTTATTGTATCTCTACTATTTGATATTACTATGCTTTTGTGCAAAGATATCTTGTTAAGATTTTGTAGAAATTGTTTGATATTTTGGAACAAGTTTGATGACCAAGGGAGGTTAATAGCTCAAAGGTAATGTCAAGAAAAAGGTAATGGATTTTGATGAAACATTTGCATCCGTAGCATTTGTTTGAAGCTATTCGCATTTTACTTGCCTATTCTTGTTTTTAAGAAAATTTCAAGCTTTACCAAATGGATGTTAAATCCAATTTTCTAAATAGTTTTATTCAAATAGAAGTCTATGTAAAACAACCGGGGTTTGAAAAAATTTCTAGGCCAAATGATTTTTATAAAAGGCCTCAGTATGTTTAAAACAAGCACCCCGTGTGCGGTTTGATAGACTTAGCTATTTTTAGCAAAATGATTTTATAAGAGGTAAAGTTGACACTCTTCAGTCTTTGTTATTGAAAAATGGCAAGATTGCTTATTAGTGCAAATTTGAGTTTGCTACTAATGAATGTTTGTGCAAGATGTTTTCTAAGTTGATGTTAGGTGTATTTGAGATGAGCATAATGGGGAAGCAATTTCTTCCTTGGACTTCAAGTTAAACAATGCGAAGAAGATGGTTATATTTCACAATCAAAGTATACATAAGTACCTTTGAAGTAGTTAAGCATTGAAGAAGGAAGAATCATCTCAACCTCTATAGCTACCAATGTAAAGATCGACAAAAGGTTGAGGAAGGCATATCGGGTGACAAACAAATTCGAGGTATGTTTATCTTCGTTTATTACTCTTTTAGACTCGAGATTCTCTATGTCTTATGTCATATGCTCGACTTCAAAACTATCCCAACGAATCTCATTAAAGTGTCATTAAAAGAAATTTTCAAATATTTGAAAGGCACTTCTTCTTATGGCTTGTATATCGAAAATTTCAAAACGTTCAAATTTTTCGGGATAACAAGTCCTGGTGATTAAAATATGGTTCGTCATAATCAAACTAAACATATTGAGAGTCGATATTCTTTTAAGGGATTGTGTTTCTTAAACAAAAAATTTGAGATGTGTTTAATTAGTCTCAAAAAAATAACCCGCGGACATTTGTTCATTTACCGCCGAGTCTTTTACCTCATTTCGAGCTTTATTATGACATAATGTATATTGAATGAGGTCTCGTTTGCCATTTTGCACGTTTTAAAACTTAGGGGCGAAAAATCGGATTTTTGGTTCAAACCGGATTTTTCAAAACAGATCAACCAGTGGGCTACCAGGTGTCGAGTGCGACGGTCGCCTCACTGGACTGGTCGCCGTGGCCTTATATTGGATAAAATTGCTTCGTTTTCCCGAGACTTAGCCATTTTGGCTCTTTTTATTCCATTTTTCGTCCCTTTGCAAATTTCACACACAATTCACTTCAAATGAGTTTTGTTGCATAAATTACATATTTTGGGGATTATATTGCTCGTTTATCATCATTGTTACTCATCCTCACCGATTAAATGGTAAGAATCCTACATTTTTTTTTATCTCAATTGGGTTGAACCCTTGAGAAAATGCCTCTACTTGTTATATAGATGGAATTCTTATATAATTGTGTTGTGAATGATGATTGTTGTTGGTTTATATTTGTAAAAATGATTTTGGTGAAAAAAACTTGGCTTGATTACATTTACAAGGAATTTATATATCTTCTTCAATTTTTGACGCCTTGCTTAAGTGTTCGATAAAAACGTTTCAATGAAAAATTCATCACCTACATGATTCTCTCGATTTCAAAAGTCTTATATATTTATAGAGATCATGTTTTGCAAATAAAATGAGTTTTCATAAGCTTCTATAAGTCGTATGATCTAGTTTTCCCTCCTATTTGGTTTATAAGCTTCAAATGTTCATATAGCTCGATACATCGGTTTAGTTGCGCACTTTGATATGAATATATGATGTTTTTATCGTGCTAACATTCTTTTGATGATTCCAAAGGGAGAAATAGGTTATAAGCTCATTAGCTCATAGAAGCTAATATAAGCTCGAGAAAGAAGCTATAAGTTGTGGCTATTAAAAGCCATAAGTTGTGGATTATACTTAGTCCATTTTGTTAGTCAAGTGGCTACGATAATAATCTGAGGGGGTGAATAGATTATCTCGGTTTTGAGATTTTGCCATCTTTTTCGAAAATTCAAGCAAAGATGAAATGCTAAGTCGAAACTAAATAACACACTTGATTTAAAGAGAGTTCAACCCACCTGGGTCTAATCCTCTACCACCCCAAAGATATCCTATAGATTTCAAAAGAAAAAAATTATTAATTACTAAAATTAATAATACAACACCTTAGGATTACCACAACCCTCTTGCAACACCTCGAGGATTACCACAACCCTCTTACAACACCTTTGAAGATTACCACAACCTTCAAATACCTATCACTAGATCACCTAGTGTATTCTTACCACAAGAATACTCACAAGGATGTCTTGTGTTGAATGATGACCAAAAATCAAGATTACAACTCAATGATGAATGATACAATATGAGTACAAGTGTAATCAAGAAGCGAAAGCCTAGACCTCAAATGTGCTAGTGAAAGTGCTTGAATTGGTCTAACAAGATATATGAAAGTGTTTGCTTGTTTGCTCTTTGCTTGTGTAGAGTGTTGTATCTTGTTGCTTGAATGAAGCCTCTATTTATAGGAGAGGTCTTGGCTTTGATTTCAGACATAGCTCCTCCTTGGGGAGTGATTTGCTTCAAAAGAAACCATTTAAAATCATCAATATAGTCATTAGAAATCAATCCCACAAAATAGGGAAAAGATGTCCTAAAAATGCAATGGATAGTTTCTTTGATAAAACAGAGTGCGGCCGGTCACGTCAGAGATAAGATTGAAATTGAATTTCTGCGATTTTACATAGGGGACCGGTTGGAGGGGTGTAAAACTTCGCCCTAGACTCATGACCGGTTGGGGTGTTTAAAATATGAAACGGAAGACATCTTGAAGAGGGCACTCCAGTCTGTACTGGCCCGAGTCGGCCAATTTGGCCGCCACCCTTATTTTTCTACGTCCTTTTCTGTTTTAAACTCAACTCGTGTCGGGTTGCCTTATAGGGCGACCGGTCGAGCCTGAAACAAATGTGTTGTCCAATTTTTTTATCGAAAATAAACACAAAAATACTCCGAAAAATAGTAAAAACATTTTAAATCAATCGGAAGTATTTAGACAACATTTAGGGACATTGTTTTGGTTTAAAAACTCATATGAACAAAATCATCAAAATCATGATAAAAACATTTATCTAACAAACTCCCCATTTTTGATGATTACAAACCAAAACAATTTTCTCGAGGACGTTTGAAAACAAAAAAAAATCGGTTTTAAGTGAACTATCCGATTAAAAAATATTTCATACATAGTTCCCCTATCTATGAGCACATCAACACAAAGCTCCCCTATTTATGGCATATCAACAAGAGATATTGCATAAGCTAGAAGCACAAGCTATTACAAGCTTTTATAAGATGCATAAAACATCATAAGCTAAGCTCCCCTGTCAAAATACTTATAGTCTATTGCAATTAAGTCCATAATGAAGCCATGGACTAGGTATACTAGGCTTTAGGAAGCCATAGCTTATAGCTTTTATAACAAGCTTTTATTAGCTTCTTTGAGCTAACGAGCCAATATCCTATTTCTCCCCCCCTTTGGAATCATCAAAAAGAATGTTAGGATGATAAAAACATCATACAATTAAATCAAAGTGCGCCAAAGAAACGGTTTATCAACCTTTGAACAATTTAGGCTTAAAACCAAAAAATGGGAGAAATGTATCATGAAGAGTTCATATGCTCGTTTTATATGCCAAGACATGATCTCAATAAGTATTTAAGACTTTTGAAGCAAAGAGAATCATGTAGAAATTGAAATTTTCATTGTGACATTTCATCGAACACTTTGTGGGCGTAAAAATTAAAGAAGTTGTATAGAGCCCTTGTAAATGAATCAAGCCAAAAAAATTTCATCACCAATTCACATCAAACATCATACAATACAATATAACAACTAAGCTCATCATGATCATAAGATAATTTCATCAAGAAATATACAAAAGCCACAAGCTCAAGGGTTCAACCTGATTGAGCAAAGAAAAGAAAATTCTTACCATTCGATCGGTAAAGATGAGCGATGATGATGATAAACATGCTATATAAGGTCCAGATATGAATTGAATGCATGAAAACAAATTTTGAGTGAAATTTGTGTGAATTTAGCAAAGGGAAAAAATGGCAAAAATGGGTTAATATGACTAAGGCATGAGACAGACGATTTTAATCCAAAATTTTGCTTAGGCGGCCGTCAGGGGTTGAGGCGACGGTCAACGTTGGGAGGCCGACCAGTTGCCCTCAACCTCTTTAGCCCACCTTGTCTTGCATTTTAATAAAATCAATTTTCAACCAAAAATCGATTTTTGCCCCTAAGTTTTAAAAAACATGCAAAATGCAAACGTAAACCTCATTCAATATGCATTATGCCTAACCGAGGCTCGTATAGACGCAAAAGTCTCGGAAGATAGCGGTTTTGTAAAAATGTCCAATTGATCTTGAGATGGTACAAAGATATCTCAATTTTTCGTTTAGAAACACAATCCCTTAGAAAATGATCTTTGAATCTCAATATGTTTAAAATGCGGTTATGATGAATCGGTTTTGAGCAATATTTATAGCGGATATATTATCACAAAAGATAGGAACATTTTCAAAAGAACATTTGTAATCCGCTAAGGTTTGTTTCATCCAAAGAAGTTGAGTACAACA
This sequence comes from Rehmannia glutinosa, assembly GCA_016081115.2. Lineage (NCBI taxonomy): Eukaryota > Viridiplantae > Streptophyta > Magnoliopsida > Lamiales > Orobanchaceae > Rehmannia > Rehmannia glutinosa. Next base: position 28,319,314 of record CM071936.1, read on the forward strand.
AAAAGCCCATGGAAATATATTCAGCCGGCCGTTGAAAGTGAAACACAATTTTGCTTCTTTGAAAACCAAGAAACTAGGCAATCGCCTAAAATTGACATGATCCAGAAGTACTTTTTCGATCATCAATATTTCCCGCATAATCCGAATCACTATATCCTTGAAGAGAAAAATTTTCATTCTTTGGATAGAATAAACCATATTGAATTGTGCCTTTCAAATATCTAAAAATCCTTTTAACGGCACTCATATGAGATTCTTTTGGGATTGCTTTGAAAACAAGCACATATGCATATGACATGAAGAATGTCCCAGTCTACTAGCGGTTAAATAAAGTAAAACTACCAATCATACCTCGATACTTTGATTCATCCACGGACTTGCCTTTTTTCATCTTTGTCAATTTTGACATTTGTTGCCATGGGAGTAAAATCGGTTCTTCCTTCTTCAATGCCGAACTTTTTCAAGAGTTCTTTTGTATATTTTGATTGCGAAATGTATATGCCTTCTTGGCATTGCTTAATTTGGAGTCCAAGAAAGAAGTTGAGCTCCCCATCATACTCATCTCAAATTCACTTGCATCAACTTAGAGAATTTCTTGCCTGAAGAATCATTAGTAGCACCAAAGATAATATCGTCAACATAAATTTACACAAGTAAGCAATCTTGCCCTTTTTAAAAAACAAAGAGTTGTGTCAACTTTACTTTTATAAAACCATTGCAAAAGAAAAGAGCTAAGTCTATCATACCATACGGTCTTTGCTGAAACCATATGCCTTTTTAAGTTTATAAACATCATTAGCCTAAAAAATTTTCAAACCCGAAGGTTGTTTTACATGGACTTCTTCTTGAATAATACCATTTTAAGAAAGCGGATTTAACATCCATTTGGTAAAGTTTGAAATTTTTTATAACA